>LR753441.1:462809-520267 GCA_902729485.2 Mus minutoides | reverse complement strand
TTCCTCAGTTCTTCTCCGAGCATGGCAGTGGGGGGGGGGGGCAGTTCCAGGGAGAGGCTGCATGGAGTAGGCCAACAAGAAGGAGCTGTGTGTCCTGCAGCCACTTCACAGGCACAGAGGGCACTGAATGAGGGCTAGTGGACTCTTGTTCCTGACTCTTGTCTAAGGAAGTGGCCAGTGGATACCCTCAGCCAAGATGAGGCTGCTGTAGGAAATTCTGTTCCCAGTTGCTCAGGTGCTCAGGCCAGGCCTGATGGAATGTGAATGTGGTCTTTGTACTGTTCCCCATACAGGGCTGCTTCTCAGCAGAGAGTCAAGGTTGACATTTCCATCCCAGAGACTCTCCCAGGATGGCCCATGGCGGAAAAGAGACCCCGTGCCAGGAGGGATGTCTGGGCAAAGAGAACAGGAGGCCTGCCTGACTTAAGGTCTTTTATACAAACCTACAAATCAGAGAGAAATTAATTCAGACGCTGTGATTTTACTGATAAACGTCAAAAATATGTAAATATCGAACCCACTTCCTTCAGCCACTAAAACAAATGGAAAACACATTTATTAGCATAGAGATGAGTTTAATCAAATCAGCTGGGTACAAATTAGCCACAGGAAATGTAATGAGCTGGGAATTAATTAGCAGAGTAATGATAATAATGCTGCTTGCTGATCACCTCAGGCCAGCTCCCGCAGCCACAGGACCAGGACCGACAGCTGATCTGTCCTTTAGCAGGAAGCCCTGGGAAGAGGTCACCAAACAACCCCAGACTCCTAGGAGGCAGAGAAAGGGGACTATGTCCTAAGGAGCTGGACTGAGACTTGAGACCCAGGATCCTCTTCTTGGGCAGCTTTTAGAGGTGCCATGGGTGAGGTACATAGTCCAAGGATAGCAGGAATCACTATCAAGGGGGCCCCAAGCAAGTGCTGAGAAGACCTGGCCTTGAGGTGGGTTTGTTTGGTCCTGAGTGCTAGGGGAAGGGGCTCCAATATGGAGGCTCTGCAGCGCTGTGTCTCAGATGATTGTGGAACTAGAGGAGGCTTGGGTCAGCATTCCAACTAGCTGTGTGCTTTGTGCTTTTCATACTCTCGAGAAGGAGCAGGCCTCTAGTCTACCACCTGAATAGTGTATTAAACCTCCACCCAGGGTGTGCATTTTGGTGTTATAATGGGCCAGAGATCATCTGCAGACTCTCTAGATACTTGTGTACCTACCTCACAGGTCCCTATCAGTTCCAGCCTTGGGTAGAAGTTCCAGCCTTATCTTTGCCAACTTGTTTTTCTTGTTTTCTAATTTTTCAGCCTCAGTGTGAGGCTGTCCACACCTCTCTTCACCTTGATCTCTTGCTTCGTGGTGGCAGGTGGGGGTGCACATGTGGAGTGTGCTAGTTAGCTTTATGTTAACTGGATGCAAGCCAGAGTCACTGGAGAGAAGGGAGCCTCGATTGAGAATGCCTCCATAAGCTTGGGTCGTAGGCAAGCCAGTAGGACATTATCTTAATTATTGATTGATGAGAGGGTCCCACCCTTGTCGGTGAGGCCACTTCTGGCCAGATGGCTATGGATTCAGAGGTTAAGAGCCAGGTATGGTGGTGTGGGTGCATCTTTAATTACAGCACTTGAGAGTCAGAGGCAGGTGAATCTCTGAGTTCAGGGCCAGCTTGGTCTATAGAGTGAGTTCTAGGACAGCCAGGGCTACACAGAGAAACCTTGTCAAAAGGATAATAATAATAATAATAATAATAATAATAATAATAATTGTCTTAGGGTTTTACTGCTGTATACAGACATCTGGGCTGAGGCAACTTTTATAAGGACAACATTTAACTGGGGCTGGCTTACAGGTTCAGAGGTTCAGTGCATTAAATATCAAGGCAAGAACATGGCAGCATCCAGGTAGGCATGGTGCAGGAGGACCTGAGAGTTCTACATCTTCTTCTGAAGGCTGCTAGCAGAATACTGGCTTCCAAGCAGCTAGGATGAGAGTCTTAAAGCCCACATCCACAGTGACACACATACTCCAACAAGGCCACGCCTACTCCAACAGGGCCATACCTTCTAATAGTGCCACTCCCTGGGCTGAGCATATACAAATAATAATAATAATTAATAATAATAGTGATTGATAATGATAATAATAATAAAGCAAGTTGAATAAGCTATGAGGAGCAAGTCAGTCAGTAGTACTCCGCTATGGCCTCTGCATCAGCTCCTACCTCCAGGTTCCTGCCCTGCCTGAGTTCCTGCACTGACTGCTTTTGCTGAACTGTTTCATGGAGCTGTGAATGAAATAAACCCTTTCCTCCCCTTTTGGTCATCGTGTTTTATTACAGCAACAATAACCCTATGTGTTGGGGGGGGGGGTGGACAGACAGATAACACATTCATGTCAGTGCACAGGCAGCCTGGGTCTGATGGGCATTCCTAAAGATAGAAGAGCTTGCTGCTGGAAGAGGAATTGCTGGCTGATCTGGAGTTGAACCATGTTCCCTCAGGATAAAAGCCCTCTGCTGCTTGTGGCTGAGGAGATGGCCAGTGTACTATATAGTTTGTGTCAACTTGACACAAGCTAAAGTCATCTGAAAGAAGGGAACCTCAATTAAGAAAATGCTTCCATAAGATCAAGCTGTAGGCAAGCCTGTAAGCATTTGCTTAGGTAGTGATTGATGGGGATAGCCCAGCCCATTGTGGTTGATGTCATCCCTGGGTGGTGACAGGGATGGGCAGGTGGTCCTGGGTTTTTTAAAAGAAAGCAGGCTGACATGTTGATGTCCATGAGCCATGGTGCCTCTGGGGACCATGCAAATGGGAATAGCTTGAGCTGCCACCTGAGGCCATGCTCTGTATTGCACTGGGGGCCATGTTAATGTTTATGGCCTATGGTACCACTAAAGGCCACACAGATGTCTGTGGTCTGTGCTGCTGTTGGGGGTCCATGGTCCTGCTGCAGCTGGAGGCTGAATTGATGTCTGTTAGTGGCTTGTACTGTCACCAGAAACCATGCTGAGGTCTGTGGCATGTGCTGGTGCCGGAGGCCAGATGGATGTCCCTGGCCCTTGCTGTCATTAGATCTCATGCGACAGTCTATGATCCATGCTCCTGCTAGCTGTGAAGGACAAGGGAGCCTCTTCTGCAACGAAATCCTCACAGCTGAGAAAGGGGGACAGAGAAGTCTTCTATGACAAATTGCTCCCTTCTAAAAAGAGTAACAACGTAGACAGGAAGCCATTGAAGAGAACTCTTAAAAATTGTGATAAGGGGGGCCAGAGAGATGGTTCAGCAGTTAAGAGAACTGACTGCTCTTTCAGAGGTCCTGAGTTCAATTCCCAGAAACCACATGGTGGCTCACAATCATCTGTAATGGGATCCAATGTCTTCTTCTGGTGTGTTTGAAGAGAGAAACGGTGTACTCACATACTACTACTACTACTACTACTACTACTACTACTACTACTACTACTACATCTTTTTTGTTGTTGTTGTTGTTGTTTTGTTTTTTCAAGACAAGGTTTCTCTGTATAGCCCTGGGTGTCCTGGAACTCACTTTGTAGACCAGGCTGGCCTCGAACTCAGAAATCCGCCTGCCTCTTGCCTCTCAAGTGCTGGGATTAAAGGTGTGTGCCACCATGCCCGGCTTTTTTTTTTTTTTAATTGTGATACGATGCTGAAGTGTAGCTCTCTCCACCATAGATGGTTACTGGCAGTGAAGGACTCACTTTTCTTTAAGGAGCTGGCCACCAGGAATTTGGTCATGCTCCAATTACTAGACAACACAAATTGGGCTTTAAAAAACTTTTTGTTAAAGAGAAGGAGGATAAAAGCATGGGGAGCTGGGAAGACGGAAAAACAAGGGTAATTGGGGTACATTATGTGACTTTCCTAAATAATCAGTAAAAATTATGATAATTAAATAAAATAAATTGGAAGAAAGAAAGAAAGAAAGAAAGAGAGAGGGAGAGAGGGGGGGGAAGAAAACAGGCTGAGCAAGCTGTGAGGAGCAAGCCAGTAAGCAGCACCCCTCCATGGCCTCTACATCAGCTCCTGCCTCCAGGTTTGTCCTGACTCTCTTTGATGATGATGGACTGTGATGTGGAAGCCTAAGCCAAGTAAACACTTTCCTCCCCAAGTTGCTTGGTCATGGTGTTTCATCACAGCAATAGTAATGCCAACTGAGACAGCCAGCTTCTCCATGGGTTTCCTGCAGTGCAGGAATAGCTTTGGCTTCTGGAGGGCTACTGGGTAAGGGAGTAAGAGCCTGTTTGTAGTCAGAATCCAAACTGACCTTGAGAAGTCAGTGGGCTGCTCCACTCCCACCACAGGGCCTTTGCACTCACTGTCGATTCCACTTGACTTACAAAATAAGTTTAGAACCAAGATTTCAACAGAGATGTCTGTTCTTTGCTGTTGTGGAAACTGCTTTCATTATGGCCTATCAGTAAAGATCTTGGGATAACCGTGGACACCTGGGTCCTAAAGAAGACCAGCATGGACATTTTCTATGTGGAAGACAGGAAAACTTCATCCTTCTAAAGCCAGAAGTGGAGACCTGCTAGAGTCTTTGAACTCAGTGACTGTACAATGGTTTTGCTGGCTATGAGCTATGGCTGGTATGTCTTCTAACTACCATGTGACAAGTTCAGATCTTGTCACCAGGTTCTGAATCATCAGCTATGACACCTGAAGTTCTGTGGCCCATGTGAGTTATTGGTGCAGACTGATTATTGCCTTGCCTAACCAGGTGAGCCACCGGCTTGGCAGCACCCTTGGTTAATTTCCCTCTAGGCAGCACCCTTGGTTAATTTCCCTCTACCTCACAGCCACTATCAAGTTCCAAGGGATGTGGTGCCCAGGCTGTCTCATCTCTGGTTCATTCCTTGGAGGCATTAGCTTTAGAAGCTGTACCCTTCATCCTGATGATTTTGATGCTAGAGATTAGCGCCCAATCATGTCTATAACACTTCCTCTTTCTTGAGGAATCAACATGCACTCCTGTGCCATAAAAAAGGTTTCTGGAGCTGTAGTGGGCTGGAAAAATCCCATGCAGAGTGATGTTGGTGTTGAGGAAGAACCATTATCTCGTTCTTGTGCTAGAAAGATGTGCCTCAGCGTCTACTGCCGAAGTTTTGCTGGGAAATGTGCTCCATCTGTCCCAAGCCAGTTTGACTTGAACCTAGTGGGCCAGAAATGGCCAGGTCCCTTCCCTCCTGACACCCTGAGGACAATACTCCTGTGACACTAGTAGGCAGGTGTATATGTGCAAGTGTACACGTGTTGTATTCAACAGGAGCCCACTCTGTGCACTTCTTCATGGAAAAGGCGCGTTTCTTCTCTCTCTTGTCTAATGTTCTGTTAGGGTGATGATAAATTCACCCAGGCTCAATGAGCACTTGTCTGCCCAGCTTTTTCATGGCGTGCTTCTCAGAAAACTGAGAAGTAGAATGGAGCATTGCTTATGGTCACCCTTAGCAGGTGACAGACACCAAGTCCAAGGTTGTGGCATATTCACTTGGTATTGAAGAAGGATTCCTGGCTGATCTGAGTTAATGGCACCCATTGCTGGTCCATCTACTTGAGAATTGTCCTACTCTGGACAGATGGTTCTGTGTGCCTTGAAGCATTGGGCTCAGCTATGGATGCCTCCCCAGATAGCCACAGGGCTCCCTTCATGCAATCTACAGGATCCCTACTGTCCTAATACTGACTCGTGTGGGTCTCCCATTAGAGGAATTAGCCTAGCCACAGCAAATGGCTGTTACCAAGGCAAGTCCTGCAGGTCCCGAGACCCAGTAAGTCAGCTGGCTTTCTTATGGCCTGCATGGGAGCCCAGACTGCAAAGTCTGGCCAGGAGTAGAGAGCCCTCTGCTGCCTGCTTGTGGGAGCCACATCAATTTCTATGCTTGCTGAAATAGGAAACTGTGTTGGGGACACCCTCCCCAAGACAGCACATGCTGGCTACATCCTGTGTGGGAAGGAGGGAAATGACAGTCACGACTTTGACTCGTGGGACTTGATGCTTTCCATAAGCCTTTGCCAATTCCTGCGTTCTGTCACAGGGAGGAGAAGGAATGCCTAGGTGCCTCTCCATGTTCTACTGACACCAACTGTCACATCCAGTTAACAATATCCAGTTAACAATGGCCATCTTCATACATCCCGGCTGATTCTACCCAGGTGATGACCAATGGGACAGTAGGAGAAAACACTGGGCATTAATTAGTAGATTGGCTAAGGACAGTTACTTTCTAGCATCCAGGACCAGGACAAGGAACAGTCCTTCCTGAGAGCAGAGCACAGGGTGTCTGTTCTTTATCTGTGACCTCTGTAAAGCCCACATCAGATTCTCTCAGTTCAGCCTGAACAGGGTTTTTCCATCTGTCATCCCTGTCAGAAAGCTGACCTGCTTGACTCTGATGTATCCTGTATCCTTGTTGAGGATTCTGTGGCTTGAAGTCCTGCTCTAATGAATGACCCAGCTCTGTGGACCAGCCTTGCCACAGGAACACAACAGCAAGTTCCTGCGCTCTCTCAGGGTCTTCTCATCCCCTGATAGGAGGAGGATGTACTTTCCCAATGGTGTGGCCACTGAGAGCTTACCTTGGCTTGAGTGCAACTCATGATGGATGCCATGTCATAGCTGACAGAACTCTCACAGGACAGGTATATATAAGGGTTTAGAGCCCAGCCCACAGCTATGGCTCTGAGCTCAGAGCTCAGAGCTTATAGACCCTCCTGCCATTACAGTGACTTCATATTCCCAACTGGAGCAGAAAGCCTGGAGAGCTTCCCCCTGGGGTTGTGTCACAAGTCATGTAGCAGAACTGAGCAACTGCCCTAATGGCCTTCTGGATGGTATTCACTGATGGAGTTGAGACCCTGGCCATTTGAAACAGCCTGGCTCCTGATCACAAGAGTACTCTTTAGTTTCCTTAGAGGACAGAGCTCTCACAGGACTTGGAACAATCCAGATCTTCCATGAAAGCATTCAGGGAAACAGCCCTCACAAGGCTGAGGGATGATCAGTGAGGCTGGCCCACACCTTTGACACAAGATGGAATCACCTAGGACCCAGCCCCTTCTGGGAAGTGAAAACAGAATTTCTACATGTTTCAGGAGTCTGCTGACCCCTTGTCTCAGCAGAACAGCTTGACCACAGCCTCCTGCTGTTCTAAAGGCCAGCCTCTCCCCACCCCCAGCCCCGAAAGCTTTGCTTACTGCAGTTCCTTCTGCCTGTAACAGTTCCTTTTCCTTAATGTTCTCTTGCTACACACCCACCCAACTAAAAACACCCTATAAAGGCCCAAGCTCCTTTTTGGTGGTGCTGATTTCCCTTCTCTTGGAGACAAGACAGCAGTTTGTCTCCAAGAAAAAAATATTAAATCTGAATAAAGATTTGCCTTTGACCTCAGTCAGTGTTGGTGACCAGGTTCTCTTGTTAAGCCACATACAGTCCTGATATCCCATGTGGCTCTCCATGTGATACCTTCAGTGCCACTCACTGGATTCATCACCTCTTCACAGAAGACACAGGAAGTCTGGGGTGGGGCAGAGTCTCCAGGCAGAAGCCGCATATCACCTCCCAGATCTGCGCTCTCCTCTGCCTCCCACAGACATGGAATTCTAAGAGATTTCCAGATGGACAAAGAAACCCTCTTCCAGGATGAGAACACAGAGCGCACGCGGTCCTAGGCAGCAGGGCTGTGGCTGCCTTGCAGCTCCCTTATGTAGCACACGTCAGTCCTGAGGGATACACAGTTGCAGTTTTACAGTGTGGATACATTGAAATGTCTGCTCTATAGCATGCTGTGTCTGCCTGCTCCTTACATGCGTCCAGAGTTCACCTTATTTTGTTCCTGGTGCAGCAGCCTTTCACTTGCCAGTAGCCTGTCTGACATACATCTCCTTCTGGGTCTGTCACCATGAAGAGGTGTGGTCTCAAGGCAGGTCCTGCACCTGAGCCAAAGAGGTCCAGGCTGAATTCTAGTCTGTTGGCAGTGCCCCTCATGGTTTGCAGATCCTCAAGCTAGGCATAAAACCTACTGCCTCTTGCAAGTCATGGCCTTACCTACTTCTACTTTGAGTCTGCTAGGCTTTCAGTAATGGAACAAACCAGCATCCTACATCCTTCAGAGACATGTGGGCTCTCATGCATCACAGTGAGCATCCTGTGGATGCTGCTCCAGGCCCAGCCTGTGCCACCCCCTTGTGCCTTTTCTGGCTGGCTGTGCAGAGAAGAGCTGCCAGCTTCACCTCCACCTGCCACATTCAAGCTAGTCCTGATTCTGCTCCATTCACACCCACGGATTCCATCACTTAGAAAGGCCTATTTCTTCCAAGCCAGGGATTTTATGACTCTGAGGATTAGAAGCTGTTATCCAACCCACCCTAGAGCACTCTCTTCTGATTTTATGATAAGCTTCACTAATAAACTGTTTAAAACATGGTAATTGTGTTTATTGTATTCTTTAATTGTCATATGTATCACTAAAGATGCTGCTTCCCCTGAGAATCACAGGGCCTTGCCGCTTCTTCCTGCACGGAGCATATCTGTCCATATGTCTCTGTGGGCATCCATTTATGTGTGTGTCTATATTTGTGAGTACATTTGTGTCTTTTCCTCACATGTGTGCACGTGTGTGTGTGTGTGTGTGTGTGTGTGTGTGTGTGTGATTCACCTAGCGTATTGTTCACATTCTCCAATAAGAAGGGCTCCTGGGAACCTGCCTATTGGGTCTGGACACTGATTTAAAGCAGGCGCTGAGGCGTTGCAGAGAATTGCCTGCCCTGGGAAGGGAGGCAGGAAACAACACAATACTGCAGTGCGCCTCACTGAGCTTCACACTGCGGTTTATTTTGAGCCTGCCTAAGATAGATTATTTCTCCTTTCGGGTTTCAGACGTTAGAAATCCAAGTCTGCTAAGCCCTGGGCTTGGGAGGGATGAGAGTGGCCCCATTGCATTTAAAAGCAGCTGGCAGGCAGGGTAGGGGAAGCTCTGCCCCCATCCAATTGCTGAGCTGAGCTAAGGCTTGCAAGGTGAGCCAAGAATCCCCAGCTCCACTTTCCCTCACCCCCTGCTCAGCCTGCTCTGAAGGACTCTGATCCTCCAGTGGGTGCCCTAGATGCCTACAAAGCTGTCTCCCTTCTAGCCGATGGCCCTTGCTCTGAGTCTCTGGCTTCCACCCAGCCTATGGGTCAGGCTGCTTAGCTGTTAAGGTGGTCTCCTTGCAGGTGACTAAACATGGCATCAGATTCATTCCAGTCCTGCTCTCTCTGTCAGACACCAGGTTCAAAGGCCATTTACTTTCTCAGGTCAAACATGGGCATTTCCCGGTCCCCACCATGAACCAGAAAAGACATTACTGAAGCTGTTGGGTAGGGAGTGTGGGATGATTGTAGGGTCCTTTTTGATTAGCTCATGGGGTCCTGGCTGCTGTGGCCCATGTGCTCACTATCAGCCATGCCAGGTACCAGCTTTACAAATTGATCTAAAATAGGGTGTCTGTACATAGACATTTATTTAACAGGAAAATCTGTATGTACAGAAAATGCAGCTTTAGCTTTGGGCATAAGTGTACATATGTGTGTGCATATATATGTATGTTTGTGTGTATGCATGCTCACACCTTACATAGCATTTATGACTTGCTCTGAAAATCACCCCTCTATATGCACAGGAGTCTCTTGAGACCTGAACCAGCCGTACAGTATGTAGCCTTTCTCTCTCGTTCTATTCCTGCCTCATTCCCTCCTCCCAAGCTGACCATAGAAAAAGAGGGACTAGAAAAAGTTCTGAAGACTGGGTGAGGCTTATTCTGGGGTCATTTATTTCTGGATATGTGTGTAGATGAAATGGCTGCATTTCTAGGAAAATGTGACTTTCTAGGACAGAGCACCTCCTTTAAGCCAGACCAGGGTGAATAGGTCAGAGCAGAACAGCTGGAGCTGGCCCTGAATCCCTTCCTGAGTTCACAGTTCCTGTGCTGTGGGTCTCGACACAGTGTTGGAAGGGTTTGTAGACTCCCCTGTCTGATGTAGTATTGGAATATGGTGCCTACTGGGATGATCCAGCCCATCCTGAGGCCCTGGAAACTAGCTCCATGGCCATGTTTTTCTTTTGTGTAGGGGCCATCACCCTGTCCAACTGCCTTCCCTCCAGTGGGGTTATCTTACCTACTGCCCTCTACTGGCTAAAGACTTGGCTCTTGTGTTTCTGAGCTTCTTTTCTGTGGCTGGTACAGGGCAGATGTCACCAGAATCTATCTTGGGACCCCGTGGACTCCAGGAAAGTGGAGGGTTCTAGCCCCTGAGCCTGTTTGGGATTGTTCTACAGGCATGGCATCATATGTTCTCAAGGCAGTAAATATACGTTGTGTGCTCTTGATTACGCTTTCACCGTTCACTGTTCTCATGTGGTAAGTGAGACCTAGCTGACCTTGGCTTCCCCCCATTTAGGTGTGGCTACACTCTGTGCTGTCATGGTTCTCTACTGCAGAGCAGAGGATCCATTCTGAACCTACCCGAACCTACACTAGTGTTTTAAGTTACTTATGAAGAGAAACAAAGGACTTTGCAAGTCTGGACACCCTTTCTGTGCTCCATTGATCAGATCCATCCCTTCTTGTGCTCATTCTGTACTTGGAAAACGTCTGTTGGTAAGCCTTCCCTTCCCTTCCCTTCCCTTCCCTTCCCTTCCCTTCCCTTCCCTTCCCTTCCCTTCCCTTTCCTTCCCTTCCCTCCCCTCCCCTCCCCTTCTCTCCTCTTCCTCTTTCTCTTCCTCTTCTTCCTCCTCCTCTTCTTTCTCTTTATGATTTATTTTACTTATTTTTGTTTTTAGAGACAGGGTCTGACTTTGGTTGGCCTGGAACAAGGCTGGAATACTCCTGCCTCTGCCTTCTCTGTGCATTATTATCCTCTGGTATTAAAGGTATGTGCCACTGCACCTAGCAAGGTTGGTTTTTATTTTATGAGTATAGTGTTTCACCTGCATGCATATGTCTGTGCAACACATGCATGCTTGGTGCCCACGAAGTCCAGAAAAGGGTGTTGGGCCTTCTAGAACTGGAGTTACAGATGGTGGTGAACCACCTGTGCGTGAAAGAGCAGCCAGTGCTTTTCACTGCTTAGCCGTCTCTCTAACCCTTGTTGGTTTTTCTTAGAAGGCAGTTGCTCATGCCAGGGACTCAAGAAGCCAGATACCCATCATTGGTTCTTCAGGTATGTGAAGCTTGTTTCCCACTGTGGACACTGGATTTGCCCCTCACCTCAGTCTGAGGTACAGGGAGGAGGTTTTGGGTTTAAATGGGTTCAGCTTCCTGTCTCTCCAGCTATGCTTCTCACATTTGAACAGAATAGTCCTTGATGCTACAGGCTGAAGTAGGGCCCCACTACCTCTCCTGTGCATCTATGGGTGCTTCTCTAATCTTGGGCTCTGTTGTGGGTGTGAAAAGGGAGTAGGGAGGAGCCAGGGAGGCAGACATCAATGGACATTCGCAGGCCCAGGGCTTGACAGAAGGTCCTGAGTTGGATTCTGCTACTAACAGATGGGGCTCAGTGAGTGAATGTCAGCTGGACATTCAGAGATCAGGGTTCTGGGAAAGGGTATGTGGGCATTAACCAGTCTGTAAACATGCAGAAACTCTATAGAAGTAATTGATTAGTAACTATCATGTAATTGCAGGGTAATCACATGGTTATTTTTGCTTTGCAAATTAAAGTGTTACTATGAGATTGAACAATTATGCAGGGCAATTAGAGGCTGAGTCACATGCTAATTCTGGTTAAAATAATCAGGTGAACCATGGGATGAGCAGTTCCTGTACAAATATGGGGGTATGTGATATTATTATTGTATGTGATGTGGGGTGGCTGGCCTTGTCTGTGTCCTGAGGGCTTTCATCAATGACTTCCTAGAAGTGCTCACCAGGTACAAACTGCAATGTTGTTGCAGGGTGATATGAAGTATCCTTCATAAGCTTGAGTTTTGATGGCCTGGTCCTCAGCTGGTGGTACTGAGAGGGACGTGATACTTTTTGTTTTTATTGTTGTTTTGTTTTGTAATTTATTTTATGTACATGAGTACACTGTTGTTCCCTTCACACCCAGAAGAGGGCATCAGATCCCATTACAGATGGTTGTGAGCCACCATGTCGTTGCTGGGAACTGAACTCAGGACCGCTGAAGAGCACTCAGTGTTCTTAACCACTGAGCCATCTATCCAGCCCCGAGGTAAATCATTCTTGAGGGTGTGAATTTTTTGATGGATTAGTTCACTGATGAGCTCATATTCAGAAGGCTGTTTGGAGATGGGACTTGATTTGGTTAAGTCTCTGCCTCTTTGTACACACACTGAACACTGATGGTTTACCCTGCTAACGCCATGGAGCCAAAATGCCATGAATTGAAGCTTCTGAAACTCGAGCCAAGATAAACCTCTTCCTGTTTACCTTGATTATCTCAGTTATTTTGGTAGAGTGGAGATCTGGCTGACGTGCCCATTTACCCAGAGGAAGGGAACCTGGGAACCAACACCAGCATTCCTGGCTTACTGGGGCCATTTTTAGAATGTCAGGGCAGTGGACGAAGACACCAGAAACACAGCTCCATAGTCCCACTTGCAGGAGGTTAAATCCTTTCTCAAGACCTGTACTCAGGAAAAGCTGCGATACTTAATTGCTGCAGAAAAGAATTTCAGGATAAGCCAGAATGAAGCAGAGTCAGCAGAGTTAGGAAGCTATCTTAATATATATTCAAGCAAAAGTTTTAATAGAACTAGAGTACTCAGAAAAATATCAAGGCACATCCAAGTATGGGTGTGGGCTCCTTAAGAGACTAACTTGTGTGTCTCTATACAGTAGCCAAGCATATGATTTTGGTAGGTTTTTTTTTGAAGCACATCTCAAGGGATTAGTTAGAATTTTCTTTTTCTTTTTTAATCTCTTTTTCACCCTTTTCAGTAATTATATAAGATGGCCCTTGAGGTGCCTTCCTTAGGACTGCTGTCTGACAAGGTAAAACCATACACTGCAGGAATGGCACAGGTAGTTGCTGTAAATGAGGCTCCTTGGGAAATTCCTAGAGAAGCAAGGAAAGAGAAAGGCCATGCTTGCTTAGCGTATGTGAACATGCTCGCTGCTGCCTTAGCAGTTGTATTTAAAGCATCTCTCATAAGAGGAATATTTTCTCTGTGTTAGCGACTTTCATGGCAAACATACTGGGATGCTTTAAAAAAAAAAAAGAACCCAAC
The DNA here is from genome assembly GCA_902729485.2 of Mus minutoides. Lineage (NCBI taxonomy): Eukaryota > Metazoa > Chordata > Mammalia > Rodentia > Muridae > Mus > Mus minutoides. Next base: position 507,032 of record LR753441.1, on the reverse strand, counting down.
AAAACATTTTACTGATTCTTTGTGAATTTCACACCATGCACCCGAATCCCACTCACTCCCTGTCCCTCCGTATCTGCAACCCCACCTCCAACAAAGAAAATAATTAAAACAAAATCTTGTCATGGAAGCTGTAGTGTGTTACAGTGTGTCACACAGCACACCCTTTTGTCTACACATCTTTATTTGCAAATGTTCATTGCAATGAGTCATTTGTCTGGTTCGAGGCCTCTGGCTTCTGCTACACTATCAATACTGGATCCTCACTGGGACTCCTCTTAGATATTCCGTGGTGCCCTGTGTCATGGAGATCCTACAGCTTTGGGTCTGCAGAAATGGCCTCTTCATGCATTGTGTCAGTTCATAGATGGGGTAGATGGTGGCTTGGGGTGGGCCAACTCAAAGCCCTGGATCTGGGCCTGGGGGGGGTCAGCCTTCCAGTTCCAGGTCTCCTACACCCATATCACCAGGGTGAACTCTCCAGCACTGCCCCAGCTAGCTCATCCAATGCAGTACTTGGCAAGAGACAGGGATGGATCTCCTTCTTTCATGCCTTGAAGCAGCTCACACGAGCTCCTGCCACCAGGGCCATCTCTACTGTGTGCCCAGGAGAGCTGCGGGGTCAGCTCTCTCAAGTGCTGCAGCTGGTGAGGGCCAGGAACAGCTCTCCTGCCTGCTTCAGGCAGTAAGGAGTGAGGGGCGAGAGGGGGAGAGGGCATCTCTCCCTCACCCACACCACCGCATAGTAGACAATTGGCTGAGCCAGCTCTCTGGAGTGCTGCAGCTGGTGAGAGGCAGAGACAGCTCTCCGGAACCCATGCCACCACAGCCAGCTCTCACGTGCTGCCTAGGAAAAGGGTGTGGCCAGCTCAGCACAATGCTCAGACATCAATATGGTATCATGCAGCAGCCCAAATCAGGGACATCTGCACGGCCTTTGGTGGTACATGAGCCAAGGACATCAACACAGACCCTGTGATGATTTGTTCAGCCCAGGAAATAGCACTATTAGAAGGTGTGGCCTTGTTGGAGTAGGTGTGTCACTGTGGGTGTGTGGGCTCTAATACCCTTGTTGTTGTCCTAGCTGCCTGGGAGCCAGTATTCTGCTAGCAGCCTTCAGATGAAGATGTAGAACTCTCATCTCCTCCTGCCTGGATGCTGCCATGTTCCTACTTTGATGACACTGGACTGAACCTCTGAACCTATAAGCCAGCACCAATTAAGTGTTGTTCTTATAAGAGTTGCCGCCGGGCATGGTGGCGCACGCCTTTAATCCCAGCACTCAGGAGGCAGAGGCAGGTGGATTTCTGAGTTCGAGGACAGCCTGGTCTACAAAGTGAGTTCCAGGACAGCCAGGGCTATAAAAGAAACCCTGTCTCGAAAAACCAAAAAAAAAAGAGTTGCCTTGGAGGGCTGGAGAGATGGCTCAGCGGTTAAGAGCACTGACTGCTCTTCTGAAGGTCCTGAGTTCAAATCCCAGCAACCACATGGTGGCAAACAACCACCCATAAAGAGATCTGATGCCCTCTGGTGCATCTGAAGTCAGCTACAGTGTACTTATATATAATAATAAATAAATAAATCTTAAAAAATAAAAAGAGTTGCCTTGGTCATGGTGTCTGTTTACAGCAGTAAAACCCTGAGTTAGTCAGACCCTGACTGCAGTAGCCATGACCTTTGTCAGCAGCATGGTCCACAGACATCCACACGGTCTCAGGTGGCAGCCCAGACCACAGACATCGGCGTGGCCTTTGAGGATAACGTAGGCCATGGACATTGGACATCAACACAGACTTCAGGTGCAGCAGACATAGCTCAGACATAGCCCTCAACAGCAGCCTGGGCCAGAACATCACCATGGTTTCTGGTAGCAGGACAGGCCACTCAGCTCATCTTGGCCCCCCAGACATCCATATGGTCTCAGGCAGCAGCCTAGACTACTAATATCCAGATGGGCCACAGTTAGCAGCACAGTCCTGCCCGCGGTAGTGACATCACCACCGCCTCAGGCATGCACCACAGTCAGCAGCACAGTCCTGCCTGCGGTAGTGACATCACCACAGCCTCAAGCGTGCACAGGCTCCTCATATCCACCTCTTCCTCACATTCACTGGGCCTTCAGTTCCGCCTATTCTCCACAGCATAAGAACCCTCAGCGTAGCTTTCTCTCCCGTCTCTTCACCACACACTCAAACTTTCTTATCTCTCCTCCACATAGTTGCTCATCATACTTCTTCAGGCCACCCTGGCCAGCTGGTCCAGTGTCTTTCTGCTTTTTAAAAATATTCCCTTGTGTATTACATCCTCTCCTAGTTCTTCTCCCCACCTCTCCTCTTCCCCACCCACTCCTCTGTTTCCCTTCAGAAAAGGGCAGGCCTTCCAGAGATATCAACCAAACATGGCATAGTAAGTTGTAATAAGACTAGACATGCCAGGCGGATGCGTGGGGGGGGGGGGGATGCCTTTAATCCCAGCACTTGGGAGTTAGAGGCAGGTATATCTCTGAGTTCAAGATCAGCCTGATTTACAAAGTGAGTTTTAGGACAGCCCAAAGTTATACAGAGAAACCCTGTCTTGAAAAACAAAAACAAACAAAATACAACCAAAAAAACCAAAACAACGACAACAACAACAACAACAACAACAACAACAACAACAAAAGCCCCCAAAACAAAAAAAACTTTGAGACTGGAGAGATGGCTCAGCAGTTAAGATTTGCACTGCCTGTTCTTCCAGAGGTCCTGAGTTCAATTCCCAGCAATTACATGGTGGCTCACAGATCATCTGTAATGGAATCTGATGTCCTCTTCTGACATGCAGATGTACATGCAGATAGACCACTCATGTACATTAGATAGATAGATAGATAGATAGATAGATAGATAGATAGAATCTAAAAAAAAATAATAAAAAGACTAGGCACATCCTCTTATATCAAGGCTAGACAAGGCAACCCAGTAGGAGGAAAAGGGTCCCTGAAGCAGGCAAAGGAGTGAGAGGCAGCTGTTAGATATCCCATCATTAGACATCCCGCAAGAGCATCAAGCTACACAACCATAACATATTCAGAGGACCTAGGTCAGACTCCGTGATTGTCATCTCAGTCTCTGAGCTCCTATAATCCCAGGTTAGTTGATTCTGTGGGCCATTTTCTTGTGGTGACCTTGATCCCTTTGGCTCCTACAATCCTCCCTCCCCATCTTCTGAGGACCCCAATAAGGTGCAAATAGAAACCCAGGTTAGCCTTCCAAGCTCTACTTTCTGGGTCTTCCTTAATATACTCAGAGAAGTGGGGTTTCCACAGGCTAAAGGGCACGGTTTACAACCACACCCTGAAATGTAGTCCGTCGGTGTGCTTTAAATTATGTGAATGCTTCCTTCCAGTCCAGAACACACCACAGGCAGCTCAGGGAACTGGCAATTTAGGGGTTGGGAAGTGGGACTGTCAAGTGCATCCTGGAGAGAGTAATAAAAGCAGGCAGCAGTTTGGGGAGACTCGGCTTGTAGGCCGTCAGTCCTGGGTGCCTCTTTCTTCTGTGCTTCTTGTCTCCCCTCTCCTGTGTTTTCTCTCTTCCTTCTTAGGTCTCTTGCTGTCTCTCCTGTGTTCTTTTCTCACTCCTCTAAACTCCTCCCCCTGTCACATGCTCTCCCTCCCCCCTCCTGTTTCCTTCCGCATTCTTTCTTTTTCCTCTGTCTTTGTCCCTTCTCCAGCATTCCTCCTCTGTCATCCGTGCCCTACTTTTGCCTGTCCTCTCCCTTCCGCAGTCCCCACCCATAGCTGTTCCCTCACATAGAAGTGGTGGATAGAGTGGCCCATGTGGTGTGAGGAGTAGGGCAGGAAGAAGAAGGTAAGTGTGAAACTATGAAAATATTTTCCCTGGAAATATCCTGTTACATAAGAACTCAGCTGGCACTTAGGGTGGGTATCTCTTAGCCTTACTGCCTAGACTGACAATCCAGCTGGGTGGATGTCTCTCAGACCCCACATGATAGTTAGCAGCTAGGACACATGAAAACATTGGAAATTAGAAAAGAAAAAAAAAAACAACATTTAGTTCAATATGCACCTTAAAGAACAGGACAAAACAAACCCAGAACCATCAACCTTGTAACATTTTAAACTCAGCAACTTAAAAAAAAAATCACTTTGTCTTTTTATGAAAAGAAAATCAGTTGCAACTTCTTATCGAATCCAGCACCCGGGAAACAGCAGCAAGTGCTTCCTGTCTCAGACCACTCTCCACGGTTTGAAGCAAGGATCTTAAGGGTGTGTTCTCAGAGTGCCTATGAGCAGGGTATGGGGAAAGCACACAGCCACAAGTCATCAGGAAAGGCACATGTGCTCCCAGGTGAGAGGTGGACAGAACAGAAAGCTTAGCATCAATTCTGGACCACCAAGATGTCCTTTCAAGGATGAGCACATGGGAACTCAGTAGAATTGTGTTTAGAATGTTCCAGAGTAAGCATCTTGTACCCTTGCACAGTGAACCAGCACTGCAGCCAGGACACCAGTGGCTTGTGGCCATCCTTCTCCTTGTTTGCTGGGCATAAGAAAGCCATTTTGCTCGTCAGTTAGAGGCTGGCCTCAGAGAGAGCTGGTTAGGACTCCTGAGTTCAGGGTATCACCAGCACAAGTATCTTTAGGGATATTGATCCATGCTCAAGGCAGCAACAGCTAAACGTGCTTCCTTTGTCTTCTGGTTTACTATGAAGAGAAGGGGCTATGATCTGCTCTTCATTCTAGGATATTAAATCTGGTTCTTGTGTTAGGATCCAGCAGGCAGTATTTGAGCTAAAGTAGCAGCTGCATCAGAGGTCAGACCAAAGTCAGGGATTTGGAGTGACCCAGGACAAGCCATAGTGGCCAAAGACCCACAGAAAGCACAAGCTGACCTTTAGCTCTTGTCTCACTGAAAAGACATGTTTCCAAGCTTGCCATCTGTGGCTGCTGCAGACCACCTGCTTGTCCTAAAGGCAGTTAGAGTTAAAACTGTGTCTCCATCTTCCCAACTTGGATGGTTAACTTTGTATGGGCAACCCTGAGCTCTCTTTAAGTGGAGGGCACAGAGACATGACTACTAAAATCAGGCTATGCAGGGACACGAAGAGGTTCTGCAGTAACATAAAAATTCACACTGAGTCTACGACCCATTGTGTATGTATTTCAACCACAAAGCAGGTTGAAAGATTACAGTCAGATCCGAGGTCTTGAGAGATAGAAGAGTTCCTCAAAGATGGCCATATCTCAGTATCCATAGGAACCCATGAATGTAGCCCTCTAGCAAAGATGATAGTCACGACAAAGGGAACAATCCGTGCTGACTGTTCTTCATGCAAGCAGAGGCTCCCGGTGTGTCCAGGGGTCACGGAGGTTTATAAGAGTGGAAGCTGAAGAAGAAGGAGCTATGAAGTCAGGGACGTTTGCCTTAGTTTCATTCTGAGGAGACCGCTTCTAACCCCTCAGTTGCAGGAACAGTAGACGGGATTGGCTTAGAAAAGTCACAGGAAATCAACAAGGACCAAACAGGTAATGCCAGTCACCCCTCTGTTCATGAAAGGTCTGGTGGGCTCCTAAGCAGAAGGGTGAAGGGTTCCTCAGCATCTCTTTCTGTCCCAAGGGGGAGGTTCTTGTAGCTTTAGCCCCTGCACAGCAAACCCTCTTCTCTCTCTCTCTCTCTCTCTCTCTCTCCACACACACACACACACACACACACACACACACACACACACACACACACACACACGGGTAGGCCAGGGTGGATCCCATACTCTACAGGCTCAGAGGAAGATGGTTTCCTTCCTCATTCCCTAGAGGGGGACACTAGTGTCATGTGGACCCTGCTGCCTCTCAGAGCCAGCAGTGCAGTGTCCCCATCTTTCTACAGGACTCAGCCTTTCTCTGATTGCTTTCTTGCTTGACACAGCAGGACACATACAACTTCAGGGTCATTTTCTCCTCAAGGTCCTCAATTCATACACTATACAAAGTCCTTTTGTCATTTTCTAGATGAGAAGGGACACGCCCTTCCTTCACAGGTCAGGGATGTGGCTGAGTGACAGCTGTGTTTGCATGGCTGCCCGCACAGTGGTGGTTGCTTGATAAGGCCAGGTGCCAGGGAGGGACAGTGGGGAAGATAATAGGGAACGGAGAAGGGAAAGAGGAGGCGCTTCCCTTCCCAGCTTTCTGGCAAGAGAAGAAAGAGGACCCAGTTCAGGGACAAGGCTGCGAGTGGAACCTGTCTTGGACTATTTCTCACGCATTTCTCTTCAGAAACCCAGCAAGGCCCCAGCATGGGAGAGGTATCTTGGACGTGAGTGAGTGAAGTAAAAAGTGCCACACAGGTGGCTCCAATCCCTCTCTCCCGTGTCAAGGTCGGGCAGGTGGGGGCTGGATAGATGAAGCTGTCTGTGTGCCATCTGCCAAGCCATGCACCCGTGTGCCATGACACCTGGTGTATGCTCAGAAGAGGGGACAGAATGTCTCTCTTTCTCAAGATGTCAGGAGATCCGCAGGGGCTGCTGGGCTCTGGACCACCTTGGACCATGGTATATTGGGGTGGTACTGACAATCTCATATGGAGAAGGCACCCATAGAGGGAGGGTCATTTCAGGAAGGAACAGCCCTATCCTGTGCAAGGTCTACCCCAGATGCTCAACTTTGAGCTCCTGGATGTGGGACTGAGAAGGAAGACAGAGAGGGAAAGGCTGAGACAGAGGTAGTATGGAAGAGGAGGAACTCTGTCTGGATGGGGAGACTCCTTCATGGATTGCTTGATCACCAGCTCCTGTCCTGCCAGTACCCTGCTGAAGACCTTGGCAATATAAGACACAGCATCCTCTAAAGGATGAGACTTTAATTTTAGTATGCTTGGCTCTGCTAAGAGGAGATCCATGGGAGGGGGCTTTATTCTGCTGTATTCCGGCTATCTGCAGCAGGGGATGTTTTCAGAGTGGTTTTTCAATACAATGATGGATGGTATAAAGCAGCGACTCCTGACATCCCCTGGTGAGAACAGCTCCGCTTCTGAGAGGGGGAGGAGCTTGGCCTGTGGGAGGAGGGGCAGAACTAGGGGTGGGGGTTGTGGTGAAAAGTGGGTCAACAGAAAAGGGGGGGCCTGAAGGTGCTAAGTGAATGGGGTTTTGGGTGGCATGTCCCGAGAACTTTCAGTAGCCAGGAGCTGCCTTAACCTGCCTCAAGCCAGCCTGGCAAGATCCTATGTTCCACGACAAATGTTCTGCCCAGTCCTGAGAAGGTAGGTGTTTTAACAACTCTCACACCCCTGGAAACTACCTTCCTGCTTTCTTTCTCCTTGACAAAGCCATTTTGCTAGCCTTTCCCACCTTTGGGAAGAATTGTCAGCTAAGCAAAGGATAGGTGATGCAGGAATAATAAGATTATTCTGTGGGTGGGTGGAGGCATGTGGGGGAGTCTGTGGGAGTGTGAGGGAGCGTATGGATGTCTGTGGAGGTATACAGAGGTGTGAGGGGGTGTCTGTGTGAATGTGTGAGTATGTGAGTGTATCTATGGAAGTGTGTGGGGGTGTAAGGGTGTGTCTATATGAGTGAGTGTGTGTGTCTATGAGAGTGTGTGGGTGTGTTTGAGTATGTTTATGTGAGTGTGGGGGGTGTGCCTTTGGGCATGTGTTGGGGTATATGGGTATGTGATGAACCCGGTGAACTTGCCCACACTCGCCTCAGGCTACAGCAATGTATCAGGTGGGTTCAGACTCAGCTGGCATCTGCAAGCTGCGCAATCACCCACAAAGTCACTCCATGCTCCTGGCTGTGCAGTTTTTCTCTTCCTTTCTTTTCCATAGCGCGTCTTACCCTGCAAGTGACAATTAATGTTCGAAAGAACATAAAATGGAGGAGAAATTACAGCAATTTATCAGCTGAAATTATAGGTGTAGACACATGTCAGCCGTGGAAATGGTTTCTATCAAAATTAAAGTATTTAGAGATTTTCCTCAAATTTCAAATTATGCAAATTCCATTTTCTGAGATGCCACAGCATGGTGGCTTTAATTGCAGGCTTACTATGAATGTCTCGAGAAACTCGGGGACTTGAGGGTCTCTCTCCTTCCTAAGCAGTTCTTTCATGCCCACAACTCACAAATGCAAGAGACAGACAGACAGACCTAGGCTGTGAGGAGGACTGTGGCTTCCACAGCTGCACAACGGGCCATGGAGACCTGCAGCAGCTAGACGGCGGTCTGCCCACCCCAGAGACAGCCAAGACTGGAGCACTGGTGTCTGGTGGTGCTGTGGCCAGGGTAACTCTAGCATGCTGTGCAGCACATCACCAGGTTCCCGTTCCCAAGCCCCTCCTTGGTTAAATTTTACTCAAATGTTCTTCAGCGATCCACAGGAACACAACTGTTCTGTGCTGTAGTTTGCATGCAGCTTGAATGTTCCCCAGGATTTTCATGCTGAAATTTAAGATTTATTTTATGCATATGAATGCTTTGCCTGCATGCATATCCGTACACCACATCCATGCCTGATGCCTGTGGAGACCAAAAGAGGGAGTCAGATCTCCTAAAATGGGGGATAGGAGTGGTAGCTGAGTTGTTCATCTAGCTGGCTCTCCTGCACTCACCCCACCAGGGCCAGTTCTCCTGCTTTGCCCAAGTGAGGGGTGGGGCCAGCTCTCCTGTTTGTAGCAGCCAGCAAGGGTCATTCACACCCTTAAAGCCAGCTCTTCCATGCCCACAACACCAGGGCAAGCTCTACCATGCTGCCAAGGCAAGGTTTGGGGGCTCTTCTTCACCTATGCTAGTCAAGTGCTTTGTAATTCTTATGTTTTTTTTTTTAAAGATCTACATTTTATAAATGTGGTCTGTTATGCTGATTAAACCTGAGCATTGAATGATCCTTGCATTATTGAGGTTAACCAAGGCCCATTGTATATATTTCTTTGATATTCCGTGGGAAGCTCATCTGATAACATCTCTGCAAGGGATTCCCACCACCATCTACATCTACCAGGTAAGAGATAAAAGACAGGCTCTCTGCTCACCCTGTTGACAGAGTTGTGGGGAATCACAATGCTTCCTTGCGTCTGAGTCTGAATGATGGAATGGCCACTGTGATCATGGGGTTTGGAGTAGGCTCCACCCCCACTTTTTTTCTAGAATAGGGTAGGTATTAACAAAAAGTAGCAGTGCTCTTAACTACCCTCTTCCAAGCTCTGTCTGAGAGAAGATTTTCTGAGTTTCGAAGGCCCTGTCTGTTCTGGATTGGAATTCAGTAAAATGCCCTGACCATAATATGCTAGAAATGCCGGTAAAGTCTCAGAACTCTCTGCCAGGAGGCAAGGCACTGGCTTCCCTCCACCACCTCTCATCCTTCTGGTGTAGTGGCTGTTTTGTGTCCGTGGCATTTTAGCTGGAGTGAGGACCTGGTAGCAGGAAGTCATTTCATACTGGTGAGGCAGAAGTCCTTAACTCACCCACCTCTGTCATTGAGTTTGGTTGGGAGTGTGGCACATTGGACAAGGAGGAGCATAGATGGCGGTGTGCCGTCAGATCTCACTAACCACAAGGCTCGCACTTTAACCAGATCTTTTCATCAGAGCCTCTGTGAGCGATTTGTCAGGGTTTTTTCTCTTATTGCACATTTAGATTGCTTTTCTGTTTTGTAACTGGTGGGTAGTAGGGATAGTATTGACTTTTGTTTATGGATCCTACACCTATCAACTTAGCTGAACTGATTGATTCTCATGGTTATCTGTGTGCTTCTCCAAAATTTTCTTATAGCTGAACTGACTGGTCCTCATGATTATTTGTGTTTATAAGTTTTCTGCAAGAAAACTGCTCCTCCTCAATTCCTAGTCCTGCTTTTTTTTTTTAAGACTTATTTGTTTGGGCACAGACAAGTATACATACATCCATGCAGACAAAACGCTAACAAACTAGGCTTTTAGATTTATTTATTTTATTTTATCTGTACAGTTGTTTGCTGCATTTACCTGTTCACCACATGGGTGACTGGTGCCTATAGACTCTGTCTGTTCTGGATTGATGTCTATAGACATCAGTAGAGGTCATCAGATCCCCTGGGATTGGTACCTTAAGGTCTCTGGGAATGTGGATCTTCTGAAGAGCAGTAGGTGCTCTTCACGCTGAGCCAGCTCCCATTTGCTTTGTTTCCTCTCGATACTTTGGTTATGACATTCAAGACAAACCAAACAAAAGTGAACGATTGGCATTTTCATACTTGATCCATAAGACTTACCAAAACACAGTATTCTGCCACAACATTTTTTGGGGACTTTTGCATTGTGTTCTTGGTTTACATGGACCCAGCCCTGGAGAATGCAGGCTTAGATTTTTCGAAGCCTATTTTATTTAGGTTCTTAAATGCTTCAATCTCCCTTCTAACCCACTGACCAAAGGTGGGGGAGAAAGATGGTTAACAGGACCAGAGGGTAGTGGACCCGTTTAGAAGTAGTTCTTTGGGAGTGACTCCAGTCTTCATTGTAAGGATATCAGCAGTCCAGTCCAACAGCAAACACCAAACATGAATCAGTAGCAGTGGCTCATCCAGCAGAAACCACAGGGCTCCTCCCCAAGTCAGCGGAAGTGGCCAGAACACCACAAGACATTCTTTGGCACGTTTCTCTCTATGAAAAGTCACATAAACAAAGACCAGCAAAGCGTTGCAAGGAGTGGTAAGGCAAGAGCATCCTTCCACTGTCTGTGGGGTTCCACTTATATTCTTCCCAAACACCATGTTCCCTTTCAAGTGTCTGCTCCAGCAAAACATCATTTGGCCCTCACAAGACAACCTCCAGAAAACCACCACATGTCTGTTCTCAGCAAAACACCCTCTCACATGTCTACTTCAACAAAACATCCTTTCACAAGACAGTTTCCAGAAAAACATTGCATGACACAACTGAGCTGTTAGTGAAACCGGAAATTTTCACTTTAGAGGGATCTGTGTTCTGGGGCTACATCTTCTTGTCTTCCTGAAATGACAACATGGCTGTGTGATTCTGGTGAGAATGGCCTCCATAGTCTCGCATGTTTCAATGCTTGGTCCCCAGGTTGTGGAACTTTTTGGAAAGGATTGTGAGGTGTGGCCTTGTTGGAGAAGGTATGTCAGGGCTGTGCTTTGAGACTCATGTCACTCCCAGTGCGCTCTCTGTTTCCTGCTTGCAGTTCACGATGTGAGCTCTCAGAAGTTCCTGCTGTCAAACCTTTGTTCAGCCATCACGGACTCTAATCCGCTGGAGCCATAAGCCCAAGTAAATGCTTTCTTCTATAAGTTGCCTTGGTGGTAGTGTTTTATCACAGCACTAGAAAGTAACAAATACAATGGCTTATTCCTTGCAGCTCTTTGAGCTCACAGCAGAGACTGTCTGAAGCTGAGCCAGCCCTTGTCTGTCCTCACCACCATATCTCTTGTCCCTCATCACCACCGCATCTTTTATATGGTGATGGAATTGATTTGCCAGCAGCTTTTCGGCTGTTGGTCTTGTTTTGACACCAAGATCATACCAACTACATGAAATTATTTGGGTTATCTTCTTACTTTTCTATAAATCACATTTTTTTAAAAAGATACTGTCTTACACTATATGGCAGGCTGGCCTGGAGCTTGAGGTAATCCTCCTGCCTCCTGACTGCTGGGTTTACAGATGCTCACCACCACATCCCACTGAACTACTTACTCTTAAAGGTAATATATTCTGCCCCTAAAAAGTTTGACAAACATATTGAGGTTTGGTCTTTTGCTGTCTATTGTAATGATGCTAAGACCTGGTTGCCCCAGAGATGAGAAAGTCGGCACAAAGACTCAAGCTATGTGAGCTTGCCCCCAAGTTATTTCTGATTGGCAAATAATGTTGCTGACAGCCAATAGCTGAGCAGAAGAGATATAGGTGGGTTTGGGGTTGCTGGGTTTGGGGTTGGAGGGGGACCACGTCGGGGAGCAGAAGGTAAAGGAGGTAGAGAAAGTCGCTATGAGTTAGGAGTAAAAAAAAAAATGGCCGTGAGGGCTGGCCAATTGGAGTTAAGATCAGTCCAGATGAAACATAGTAAGTAATAGCTTAGGGTTATTGATAGGAAATAGATTTTAATATCTGCCCAGCTTTAGTGCTGATTAAGACTTATCCTGGAACTAAATGTTCAAAGGCAAGTAGAAACCCCAGATGGGAATTAAATAAATTCTACAACACAAACATTTGCCTGAATACAGGCTTTTCCTGTAAAAAACCCCTGATTAAGAAGAATGGGCATGGGCTGGTGAGATGGCTCAGCGGGTAAGAGCACTGACTGCTCGTCCAGAGGTCCCGAGTTCAAATCCCAGCAACCACATGGTGGCTCACAACCATCCGTAACGAGATCTGACACCCTCTTCTAGTGCATCTGAGAACAGCTACAGTGTACTTACATATAATAAATAAATAAATCTAGAAGAAGAAGAAGAAGAAGAAGAAGAAGAAGAAGAAGAAGAAGAAGAAGAAGAAGAAGAAGAAGAAGAAGAAGAAGAAGAAGAAGAATGGGCATGTGCATGTGTGGGTGTGCAAGAGAGAGTCAGAGCTTCAGCTGCTGACTTTCTCTCTAGGGGACAATTGGTTTTTGTACTTTGGGCCTCACTCGCACTATATTTTCCGTAAACGTATTATTTCATCAACATCTTCAGCTCTGCCCATGTAAACGTCTCATTGTGGATGATGGGTTTTAAATCAGATTTATGTATCTGCAAGCACACCATGCTGTGACTTCCTGATCCTGCATTCATCCCCCTCACCACACACACACCTCCTTCCCCCGCCCCTACCTCCTTTTCTGTTCCATCTCACTGCAGGAGCCACAGCCTTGAGGTTCCTTGAGCTCTGTAACCTCTGCCTGAGGACCAAACCAGCAATGTCTCATTGATCAATCAGGGCTCTGGGTGACAGCGGAACACAGAGCGGGAAGATTCATGAGAAGGAAGCACAGGATGTAAAGATAGGTGGGCCAAGCTAGGTCAGGATAAGGGTGTTCAGGAGGAAGGAAGCTGCAGAACCCACAGAGAAGCCAGTGTTGTTTACTTTTCTTGGAGAGATGGAGAGATGAACACATTTTCACCCTGTAGAGGGCACCAACATCAGGTCGATGCACACATGCACACACACACACACACACACACACACACACACTAATGGTAGGGAAAAGTATGACTTCTCTAAAAATTAGTACTTTTGAGCTCTTAACTGGTTATCCAATACCAATTGGATATTGTATACTTATATAAATAAACTGAAATTGTACTTAACATTAAATGGACTGAGCAGGTTGAATTTAAATATTTAGGGGTGTGTGTGTGTGTATGTGTGTGTGTGTGTGTGTGTGTGTGTGTGTGTGTGTGTAAAACAACAATTAAGAGGGAAAAGGCCATAAAATTGAGATTAGCAAGAAGGGGACATGGGAGGGGTTAAGGGGAGGAAAGGGGAGAAACAATGTAATTATACTTTAATTTCAAAAAATAAAAAAAATTTAAAGAAAAGAAAAAATTTTAAAATGGCATTATGAAGAAGTGGAAATCTGGTCAGGTGGTGGTGATGCACACGACTTTAATCCCAGCACTTGGGAGGCAGAGGCAAATAGATAGTTCAAGGCCAACCTGGTCTACAAAGCAAGTAATAGGAGAGCCAAGGCTACACAGAGAAACTCTGACTTGAAAAACAACAACAAAAAGTAGAAATCTAGAGGTGAATGTAATTGGTAAACTGCAGCTTTTCACTTTTGTTTTGTGTGTGCATGTGCATGCACACATGTGTGCGTACACATGTGAATACACTCCACAGTGTGAATGTAAAAGGTCAGAGGGCAATGTGAGGGAATGAGTCTTCTCCTTTCACTGCATAGGTTCTGGAGATTGAAGTCAGGTTGTCAGGCCTGGTGACATATGCCTTTACCCACTGATCCATCTCGATAGCTGACGCTGCACCTTGAGGTGAATACCCTCATTTATTTCCACTGGGCTTTTATTTTCTCTCCCTCTCCACAGTTAGAGTAAGGTGTCAGGATGACCTCTGAGATGTTTTTATTTAGGCAAGAGGATAATGGTGCTTAGAGACATAAAATTGCTTCCTGAATGAAGTCTAATGAGGCTTCAGTCCTCAAGGGCACAGCGAGTGTCTTTAGAATCAGAATTGAGAATGAACTTGGCCAGCTGGTGGAGCTAGGCTTCCAGTGCTGAAGGCAACTGGCCTACGGCTTAGCATTCACCCTGGCTGGGGCCCAGAATCATACTCTGAGCCCAAGCCATTCATGCAGGGTTTGCTTTAGGAAATACGACATAATGTAAGGGGAGGAGACAGAAGATGGTGGGCCATGGGGGTCAAGTCGGTCAGTGTGACTTAGGAGGGAAGGCTGGAACCTTCCTTTCAGGTTTGTTGTCCTATGCCTCAGGCACAGTAGGCTCAGTGGGCATCAGCTGGGACTTGAGAGGTCTTTAGATTGGGGAACAGAGTCAGGCCAGCACATCCACATAGATGCAAACCAACTCCAGCGTTTCTTACACTAACAGTTTAAAGGCGCTTGTACACACATCAGTGCAGTTACCAAGACAGAGGTCCTTGTTCCTCTCAAGGAGCCCGTGGTGAGCTCTCAGAAGAGCCAGTGTAGGTGTAGAAGAAACTGGCTCTCTGGCTCTCTGCTCGTTCTCTGCCCCCATGACTTTGGTTGGTGCTGAACACAGTTGTGTCTCAGGAAAAAAATCACCAGCTGCTTCCAACGGGGCTGTACCTTCAGCTTGAGTGGCATCTACTGGGGAAAGCTTTGGGGGTCCAGCCTGGGTTGTAATGCAGACATGTTCCCTAGTGGCTCTCAAGGCTAGTATAGTAACATGGTCATTGGGGTTTGGGCAGCCTCTTCTTCCAGATGGTGAGCTCTGTAGGATTGGGGGCCAAGCTTCAGTTTGTTTGCATGCATGCATGTGCACGTGTGTGCATGTGCGTGTGTGTGTGTGTGTGTGTGTGTGTGTGTATGGGGGGTTCATGGCATGTGCTAGCTTGTGTATGTGAGTGCATGCATGCATGCATATATGTATGTGTGCACTTTGTGCATGTATCCGTGTGTACTTGTACATGTGTGTACGCATGTGTGCTTATGTGTACATGTGTGCATGCGTGCATGCGTGTGCATGTGTGAGTGTGTGTGTGTGTGTGTGTGTGTAGGTAGGTAGGTAGGTAGTCTGAAGCTCTGCAGGGCTCTGCATTTCATCCCACTAAATAAAATAAGTATTCTACTGGGAAAGACAAGCCTCATCAGTTCTTCGTGGTAGGACTGACCACCCACTGGGGCCCACCTGTGAGGGTCAAGTGGCTGCATAAGCTGAATGTTTGAGGCTCAAATCCCCAAAACAGGTGGAATCTGCACTTCCTCCTGGCTATGATGAAAGAGTCAGCACCTCGGATAGAGCCACAGTGGTCTCTGGAGCCTCTCAGCACTCTGCTCTGGAGACTGGCTGTTTAAAGGGACCCTGAGATTGCAGGTGGAGTGGATTACAGAAAGCTGTGATAAGTATAGCTTTACAGGTCAGCATGTCTGCTTTATATTCTCAGAAGAACTCTGTTTCACACAAACAGGCCCCAGATCACTTTACTATGAGTCATGCGGTGCTCCTCAGTCTCAGCTCCCTGAAAAAGGGGATGGGGTCTCTTCCCTCTTAGAAAATTAGAGATTTGGTAGACTCTTGCATGAAATTTGCTCCAAGTGCTTGGTTCACTCATGACTGGGACACCATCTGTCCTATTTCCTACCTGGGTCCTGGATACAGCCCTATGCTGGCATAGAAGCTAATGAGAAACTTTGTTGCTATAGAGGCTGAAAATAATCACACGTCTTTTATCCTTCTAGCATCCCAGCTCTCCTGGATGTCGCAGGAATTGAAAGTGAAAAGAGAAAAATAGACCCGTAAATTGTTTGGTTTC
The DNA here is from genome assembly GCA_902729485.2 of Mus minutoides. Classification (NCBI taxonomy): domain Eukaryota; kingdom Metazoa; phylum Chordata; class Mammalia; order Rodentia; family Muridae; genus Mus; species Mus minutoides. The sequence continues at coordinate 491,107 of LR753441.1, read as the reverse complement.
CCAGTTGGACACTTTGCCCAATCCATAGAGAATGCTTGGCTTTCTGTGCTCCCAGCACAAGGCTTGGTGATTAGGTTCGTCTCTGGCCAACTGACACAATACTCGTGTGTAGATTATAGATTATAGATGGCACTCTGTGTTTTTCAAAGGCCTTACAGTGGCTGATAACTCCAGTGGAGGGAGAGGAGGGACATCCCAGACTGAGAGCCTCCCTGTTGGTAAGTTAGGCACTTGTTAGAAAATTCAGCCTCTGCAAAAGAATATGTGGTGAAAGTATAGATGACTAGGTGCACCTACACGAGTCTCTTGAGGCTTCTGGAATAAACACAGCAAACACTTGGGAGGCAGAGCCAGGCGGATTTCTGAGTTCAAGGCCAGCCTGGTCTACAGAGTGAGTTCCAGGACAGCTAGGACTACACAGAGAAACCCTGTCTCGAAAAACAAAAAAAACAAAACAAACAAACAAACAAAAACAACAACAACAACAACAAAACAACAAACAAAAAAACCCTAGGGATTTAAAACTACACAAACTAAGTTTTAATAACATTGGAGGTAAGCCTTTGGCATCCAGGTGTGAGTAGGGCCATGCCCCCATGGTAGTTACCAAAGGAGACCCTTCTGGCCTTTTCTAAGTTTTGGTGGCCCGAGTGTACCTCAGCCATTATAACATCCTCCTCTGTCTTTGCCCACTGTTTGTGACGCTGGTCTCTTCCGATGAAGACTTCAGTTATGCTGGACCTGACCTGTTCCGTTCAACATCATTTTAGCCAATCAAATCTACAATGACAGTATTTCTGAGTAAGGTCATGTGCTAAACTTCAGGAAAGCAAGCAGCCTTGGAGGACACTGTCTAACTCAGCTGCCGTGGAGAAGTCCTAGAACCAAGTTCATCACACACAACAGGAGTAAGAACATCTGCACTGCCCCAAACTCGCCCCTGCCTCCACCCTGCCTCCACCCCTGCCTCCACCCCTGCCTCCACCCCTGCCTCCACCCCTGCCTCCACCCCTGCCGCCGCTCCCGACTCTGGAAAGCTCTGAGGCAGAGAGAAGACAGCAGCAGTCACTCTGCATTACCTGCTATACCTGCTGAGCTAGACTCAGACTTCGAAGCCTGTTCCCAATCACCTGGCCAACCCCTCATGCCACTGCAACCTGGGGAAGGCATCTTCTCTTTCTAGTAAGGAGTATGACATTCGATGTACATCTCCCCTGAGGTCTGAGTCTTGGTTCTATCAAGCTGCTCCACCAGTGCCTTTGTCTCTGTGAGGAGAGCTCATCCTTGTCACCTCTCCCCATGGCTCACGGGCTACACCTGGCAGATAGACTCTGGGTACTCAGGGCATTCTTCCAGGAGGAGGAACTCTAGGCTGAACTACTTCTGCTTGTCTAAATGCATATACATATATGTACATATATTCTACACAATGGAAAGCATGCACACATCCATAAATGCACCACCGCACATACTCACAGGCTGAGTAACATGCTGACCGACCTCTGGCTCCCATTGTTTTAAACAAGAGCAGGACTGCTGGGGGGTGCTGCCAGGCTCACAACAGGGACAAAATCAGAACCAGGAGAGGCAGACACAGGAGAATCTGGAACAGCCAGAGCAGCACAGATCTACCATGTGAGGCCACTTCCCTGCCATGGCATGAAACTGTTGCATTCACAGACACCTCAGCAGGACCTGTTCCTGCCTCTGCCAGGGTCCTGATGCTCACACCTTCATAAATCTTTCCCTTAGAAAGACTCCATCAATAAGCCACAGAGGCCAACATGTGACCGAGAAACCATTCCATTATTAAGCCTGTAATTGCCGAGAATTAATTTGCTAATTGCACGCAACTAATCTGCGTCCCTTTTGTTTTATGTCAATTAACAGAGTAATTAAAAAGAAGTGATCTCCACGCTCTCTCCTCCCTGGCAGCCTCAGATGGCTAGAGCTGATGAGACAGGCCACCCTTTGCTGGCCTCATTATCAGCTCTCCCACTGAAGTGTGCCAAGCACAGGGTAAGGTGGCTAATGGGACCCCATTGCTTGTCTGCAGAAGCACCCGGTGTAGCAACTCACCAGACCAGGATCAGACTCTTCTGACTCTTACTACTGCAACCTCCAGGTTGGCAGGGCCCTTGACTGTTGGAGCACAAGGGTCTGACGGGTGATGAGCGCAGAGGTGGGGCTCTGCAGAGGACTTCTGAACACCAGGCAAGATACTGCAGTAAGCCTGTATTATGTACCCTTCGTTGGGATCCCACGCTGAGCACCTCTCCCCCTATGCACGCATGCATGAATGTTGGAAGCAGGTGCTAATCTCCCTGAAGCTGTGAAAGGTGCAGCAACTGCTGGGTTGGGATCTGATGCCCAGGAACACAAAAGGGAGAGCCTTATGGGGCAACGCCTAAGACAGCTTAGCTATATGTCCAGGCTAGGCTGGCTGAACTTCTTACTCTTGCTCTACCCTTCTTCCTGAGGGACTGTAATGTGGGTTCAGCTCCCTAAACAGGATCACACATGCTGGAGTCTAGGCCTCACTCCCCACCCCCTTGCAGGGTGGCCTTTCCTTCACATATGTGTCTTTTGCTGCTCTGACTTCAAGATGTCCACTAACAACTACGTCTTGGTGATACTCCGTTTTCTGTTTTTCCTGATGCAGTCACCTGCTAGAAAATTGATTCCTCAGCCTGGGCTGGCCAAGGGGGCCTGGGACTTTCTGTACTGGCTCAGCACTGGCCAATCTATCCTCTCTTCCTGCCACCTCTCAATCACTGGCATCCACGTACATCTGTGCTGTCACAGGGGAAGCTGAGCCACCAGAGACAATTGCTTGGCCCTATACCTAAAGACTCACAAGACTTCTCCCTTAGCCCCTGACCAGCTGGACTCCTGTCTGCTCTCACCTTGAGGACCCCACCTTGGATCAAGGTCATCCCTTCAATGGCAGAAATGGCACCATGACTTCAAGACCTACGGAAGCTAATGCTCTTGAGAGTGGCTAGTCAGCCCAACACATAAGTTTCTCTGCGGCGTTTAGCTGCATGAGGAGCATGATGCTTTGGTATGACTTCCATTTAAGATTCTTCAAACCCATCAACAATCCCTCAAGCATATCTCTGTCACTGGTACTTAAGATGTGTTCATCATCTGCGGTTTCCACTAGGGCCTCTTCTAGCCTCTGGTAATATCTTGAGCAGATAGATGGTCAGGGAATGGATGGGGACAGGTGAGTGCTCCATGGCACAGCAGACCCAGGCAGGAAGATAGATAGTACAACCCTGATTTAGACCACTGGCCAGCTTCAGGTCCAGCTTGATGGGATCTTGGGCAGACTTGTGGGCCAGTCATACATTTACAGTTCTCACTGAGCAAGGACAGATATTGGAGGGGCTCGAAGCCCCTGGCAAGTGGCCAATGTTCTCTCCTGACTGTTGCCTGCTCTGCACGTGTGGCACCTGGAGCCAGGCTTGCATATCAGTGTCTAGGTATGAAACAGCTGAATTCTGCAGGAGAGTGTAGGGACAGTCACAATATGCTATCAATCTTCTCCCTTCTACAGGGTTTAGCCTTGCCACATCTTCACAGTGGGGCATGAGAGCACAGCAGCGTGTTCACCATTTCTTAATAGTTGTTATTTGAGATATGTGGTTGTTTCAATGAGAATGGTCCACATAGACTAACATGTTTGACTGCTTGGTCTCCAGTTGGCAGAACTATTTGGAAAGGATTAGGAGGTGTGGCCTTGTTGGAGGAGGTATGTCACTGAGGTTTTGATGTTTCAAAAGACTCACACCATTTCTAGTATCCTCTCTGTCTCCTATTTACAAACTTAGTTAATCTCTCTCTCTCTCTCTCTCTCTCTCTCTCTCTCTTTCTCTCTCTCTCTCTGTGTGTGTGTGTGTGTGTGTGTGTGTATTTGTGTGTGTGTTTAGACTCATAGAGATCTGCCTGCCTCTAATACTCTGGAATTAATGGTGTGTGCCACTACCCCCTGGCTAAACTCTTTTATAAGGACACTGTAAGCATCCTGATGCTTAGAGCTCAATGCTCAGGCCATACCTAGGGCTATTATTCCTCACCCACCTCACAGACTCCAGCAGCATACATGCTACTGCAATTTAATGGTTATGTTTACTGTCATTTATTAATTATACACACACACACACACACACACACACACACACACACACACACGTATATATGTACCCACTGTATACCCCTGCATGTACATATACACATGTTTGTCTGCTCAGTGTGTTCTATGCAGACACATTCATATACCAGCCACGTGTGTCTGGATACATTAATGTGCACACATCCCCACAGAAGTCATACTTCATGGTTCTATGTGTTTTCGGGGGGCCTTAATGCTACACCGCGGCAGGAATCCCATTGTTCAGTGAAAAGGCAGCTGAGACGTATTTGTCCTCTCTACAAAATGCATTTGGAGACTGATGACTGTCACTGTGGCAGTTGGTGACCCTGTGTTGAAGGATACAGGGACCATTTGAGTTTATGATGTAATGGAGCTGAGAAGGGTGTTCGGGCCTCTCTACATAGTGCTGAGAACTGTGACCACATCCCCTCCACACATGCCTCTCCCAATCGAACACAGATGATGAGATTATGATCCTAACAAGTTCACCTGCTTTAGAGCCCAAACTCCTGCAGTAAACACGTTGCTTCTAACGAGTCATACTGGAGCACCTTTATAAAGCAATGTTGTCCCGGGAAGTATGTCCACTGCTCACTGTTCAGCTTGCCACTGCGTAGGAAGCCGTTGTTCCTCAGCCTCTATGCTAGGGATGGCAGCCCAGGCTGACATGGTTGACACAGCATGTCTGCCTCAGTGTTTCACCTCAGTTCCTTAGCAGACAGTGAACCAGAGATAAGGACAGGGGTCTGGCTCTGTGTGCCCAGAACCTGAGCAGCATTCACCGTGCTACATCCATCATGTGTGAGGATGTGCATAGTGTGCTCTGGGCTCATGAGCATTGCAGAGGATAAGTCGTTTCCATATGTGTGATCTTCCTGTGTGTTGGTGTTGGGGGGAGCATCAGATGAGAGGCCTAGTCTAGATGAGGGGAGTAAAAGCCTGGTGTTGTGTGTTAATGAAGGCGACATGAAGCAGATAAATTTCAAAGCAGATAAAAACCTGGCTCAGATTTATGGTGCAGCCATTTCCTTCCATGATCAGCTGTGCTGTGGAGTTAAATTAGCCGATAGAAATGCATGAGGTAGGAGCTTCTGCCGGCTAGACACCTGTAAATCATCTGTCAGCCAAAACAGTCCTCTAGAGCATTCACCCTCCGTCAGGCTTGGGGTATGGGGAGGCTAGAGAGGAGAGGGGCTTTTTGTTTTGTCTTGTGGCAGAAGCACAGCCCTGTTCCCTCTGCTGGCTCAGGATGACAGCAGCTGAGAGGTCTCATGGCTGCCCTACCTCACATACCTCAAGTGAGATTGGACAACAGAAAGGCCACATTGGGAGACTGATCTTCACACGCAAAAGTAGGGATGATAACAACCTGAGGAGAGCACAGGCAAGCATGTCTGTCTGAGATGGAGCCTTTGGGAGTGGAGAGGAGTAAGATTAAGCCGAGAAGAAGAGGTCAAGGGTCCCAAGACCTCTAGGGTCAAGAAAAAATGGATCACACATGGAAGCAGCTAGCTCAGATCAGTTACCAAGAGGAAAGTCAGATCAGGGAGGTCCTGCTGGCCAGGGCTGAAGCATCCCCAAATGAGCTGGCTTTGCCCCGCCCCCAAGTGTCTGTCACATTCAAACTCTTTCTCACATATGTATGCATGCCACACATTAATAGGTGCCATTTACATTTATGTGTATTTTGAACACATGTGCACCCAAATGTACCATAAACAGAGCAGAAAACTGCCTTTCAATTTAAGGTCCCCAATTACTGCACCCAGTCCAAACAAGGAAACAGGAGCCTTCATGACTGTACAGCCAAAAAGATCACTGAATTAAAAAAAAAAGTAGTCATACTATTTGGAGATTCTGTAACCTCCTCAAAAGTCACCAGCAACAGGATGAGGTATGCAAACACATGAGCCTATTGGGGCCAGTTTTTATTCAACCACCACACATGTGAGCAAACCTATTAACCCCTGATAACATACCAGTGATACCCAGGAAGCAACTTCACCCAGCTTAGTGAGTTCGTGCATTTAATTGGAATTACTTACAGTAGCCTGGGCCACTTATGGTCGGAGAGGGGCCTTGTGATCCATATCACTAAGCCTGTGAGCTCTCCCCCACATGCAAAATAGAGTGTTAGCAGGCCTAATTCTGTGAGGGTGTCAGGTTCTGAGGACATCCATGCTGACTCCTCCTGAGGAGATGTGCCCTCGGCTTGGCTTAGTTTCCTATGGTATCGCCTTCCTGACTTTCAGTCTTTCTGTTCTGGATCCCACCTCTGTGAGCTTCTTTCTTTCTTCCTCTTCCTCCTTCTTCCAAACAATGTCTTGCTCTATTGTTCAGGCTTCAAACCCCTGAACTCAAACAGCCCTGTGTCTCAGCTTTTCTAGTAGCTGGAAACCCTCGTATGCCTCTCTGCCCACCCTCTCCTGAGGTGTTTGCAATCCAGTTGTTTGCTTCTTGAGACATCTTTGGCCATGACTCTTCTAGTCTCTTCACTATGGCCACCACTCTGTCCCTCTTTCTCAACATGAGGAGACCTTCCACATCATCTTTGGGTGCTTTGGATTCACTGTCATATTTGGCTGAATCAAATCCCTAAAGAGGATGGGGGGTGGGTGTTGAATAGGTCGGTTTAATTTGTTTCCCGCATGGGACCAACACAGTGGAGGCCACCCTTTCCTCTGAGACTATAGCACGGGGGCTTTGGGTCCTCCTCTGTGTTCTTGGGCATACTCCTGATCATCTGAATGTCCCTTTCCATTTCTACCTGTCTAATCCACCCTCAGGAGCCCTTAGATTCTCAATCACTATGCCTTCATAACATCTCTGCTCACCCACTGGTGTGAATATTCATCTGGTCCTCCAGGATGTCCAGCTACTCTCCACAGTCTAATAATCACTTAAAAATAGGTTTTCAAAGTATCTGTCTCCTCTATATATCTAACTTTCCTGCATTAGTCAGGATTAATAAATATGTATATGAAATGAATGTGTATATATGTATATATAATATTCTAGTAAATAGATATAAAGGCAATTTATTAGAATGATTTACAGGCTGCAGTCTAGCTAATCCAACAATTGCTAGCTGTGAAGAGAAAGTTCAGGAATCTGGTAGTTGTTGATCTTGTGTACACACTGGAATCCTGAGTAAGTAGGCTCCAATGCCAGTGAAGGAATGGACTTGTCAGCAAGGCAGGGCAAACAGGCAAAAAGCAGAAGCTGCTTCTGAAAGAAAATAATACATGAGGCCTATAGTTTAAACACTGTTTGCTGAAGAGGATTTAAGGTTTGTAGACCTAGGCCTGAGACAGGCACAGGCAAGTCACAACAAAAGGTGTTGATGCATTCTGTAATTGACCCTGTTGTAGAGATAGGGAAGGTTTGCAAGAAGGTAATGGACCATTTGGCCTGGCCTCTGTTGACTCAGGAAAACCCCCAGCGGGATAGCTGCTACCTCAGGGTGGGGGTGGGGGTGGGGGCTCTTGCTGATGTTTGAACTAGCCAATCATATGAAACCGCGCCAATTTACCCAACCCCCTACCCCATTACTATAAAAGCTTCTAATTTTCGAGCCTCGTGGTCGACTCTTCCACCTCTTGCATGGGTGGGTGTCGGCCTGCGGAGCTCCGTGAATAAACCTCCCTCATGTATATTACATCAAGATGGTCTTTCATGATTCCTTGGGTGCTCCAACTCCTGAGACTCGAGTGGGTTCTTCTTCATGGACCTTACACTTCCTCCATGTCCTCACGTAGGCTTCCAGCTGAAGGTGTGGCCCAGATTAAAGGTGTGTCTTCCCAACTCAATCTGAATCAGATGTGTCTTCTTATCTCAAAAGTCTGGACTAGAACTGGATTTACCCACTTCAAACCAGACAGAATATCTCTCTCATGCCCTGGATTGTAGAATCAAAAATAGCCATCATAAACCTGTTCCCCAATTATATCTTTACCCATTGGGCTTTTTCTATTGATTTCCATCTACAGTTAAGTCTGGCCACAGTATAATCTCTCGCCTTTATACCCAGCTTTTTTTGCTGCCCTTTTTTTAGGGGGGGGGGGTCTGCTGGTATTTTCCACTGATGTACTGTTTGTTGCATTAGCTCTATGCTTTAGAGCTGAATGACATTGTAAATGGTATTCCTTGTCCTTTTTTTTCCTTCATTGCTTTCTGTATATTCTCTCAGATGAAAAAAAAAACAAAAAACAAAAAAAAACAACCCTAGGATTTCTGCACTAGTGATGCGGGTTATTTTGGGTCTCTGTAAGTTTCTACCCAGCTGCCTGATTCTCCATCTTCTCTTCTCTTGTTCTTCCTGCTGACTGGTGCCTCTTCTCACTGGCTTGTGGTGGGAGCTAATCCATACCCTATTCTGTACCACACAGCATGTGGCCCTCTTCCTCTAGCAAGGCTTTGGTCTTATGCGGAAGTTTCTTTTCTTTCTTTCTTTTTTCTTCTTTTCAGACTTTTTCTGCACCCACAAAGAAAAGATTCTTATTACCATCATCCTGGAATCTCCTCAGAGTCTCCACAAAAGACTGCCACATGCCTGCCTATGCGGCTGCTGTAGGTCTTCACCCAACCCCATCTCCATCCCACCTGCTGAGTGAATTCCCGGGGTGCCCGGAGCAGCTGTGCAGCACGAATCCCCACCTGACACCCTGTCTCAAGAGGAGGAGCCAAAGGCTGCTGATGCCCTGTCTTTCAGCCCACCTCCTCCCTCAATAACCCCCTGCCACCAAGCATGTGGTCACTGGGCTATTTTGCCCACCCCCAGCCTTTCTTTCTTTCTCCTCCAAAAGACCCTGCTCCCCCTCCTTCTTCACAGCCTCCTCCTTTGCCTGCCTCACAATAGGCCTCCCCATTGTCTCACGGGGGCGTCATTACTGTCCCGCCATGTGACATCATAATAGGCTCCTGTCCCAGAAAACAAAGCCCTTTGGAGACACCGAGGAGACACGCCGTGTTTATGTCGTCACTGACTAGACAGAAGTGGAAATAGAGAGGGGCAGAGTAAACATCTGTAGATTGGGAAGAACAATACCCTTTGTCCCCTTTTATTTCTGAAGCTGCTGAAATTATGCCTTGCACAGCATAGAAATGGAGTGTGTGTGTTCGTGTGTGTGTGTGTGTGTGTGTGTGTGTGTGTGTGTGTGTGTATGTGTGTGTGTGCTCATGCGCGCGCAAGCTCACACTCATGTGCATGCAGGTGGATTAATGAGAAACCATTGAAATGCAAATTGAGGACCCCTCCTCCTATACAAGCTAGTTATCACCCTCATCCTCCCTCCCGGGATACTCAGGGTGAGCAGAGGCCAGCCAGCAAGAGACAGGACTCAGGAGCTCCTGCCTATATAGCAAGAGAGGCTAACCGCAGGTCACAGCAGCTCAGATATGACAGAACCTCTACCAGCAGGTAGGGGTTGCAGGCTGTAGTTTCAAGGTTCCTCTGTATCTTCATTCCTTCATTTTTATTTTGGGAAAACAAACCCAGAGGTTGTTGTATTACAAAACATGCAAAGTAAGTATCATGCAACAGTATTTAAAGGTATTACCCATGAGCAGGAGCTCACATCTGGGACAAGGTATGCCCAGAACTACACATGGGACAAAGACCACCATGACAGTCATAAGCACCATAGCTCCCAGATGTGTGCTTATTTTGGGATGACTAAAGCATTTCATGACATTCTCAAGACTCAGATCTCAGGGTTAGTGGTCAAGGGCACAGCTGTCTGGGTGTACTTGGAAAGCAGGTATGACATGTGGCACTTTCCCTCCTGGGGCTCAATACCGTTCTTTACAAAGATGCTTACTGGCATCAAGGAAGCCATTTGTTTAACACTACAGGAAGAGGGTCTGGTTAGAGATCAAAGCAGAAAGGGAAACTAAGCCTAGCCTGTGGCTGGTCCCACGTAGACCGCATGGGGCAGGAGTGGCTGGCCTCAGGAAGCCCCTCCAGTCCCTAGAGAAGCACTCAGTGGATCAATGTGGACGCTGTGCAGCATCTCTACCCACAAGCTTCACAGGCTCAGCCGTGCTGCAATGGGAATAGCAACCAGAGTTAAAGATGGACCTGGCAGTTAAGCCTGATTTATATCAAGCAATGCTTCGTTCGGTTCTGCCCTTTGTTGAAGAGTATATGACCCTGCCACGTGACAATGGGTGACAAATGCCTTCTCCTTCCAGTGCATATCAGTGGGGCTCTCAGGCATAAAAAAGGCTTGTCTGCTTGTCCTCCAAGAAGCCTGGAGCCTCACTTGTGTATTAACCACATAGACTTCGCTTCCTGAGAATTCGTGGAACACTTTGATCCTTATCAATACTGCCCCTTCCAAGCTGTGTCTGCTATGCCCTAAACAGAGGCAGAGAGGATACCCCACTGGAGTTTGTGTGAACACTCATGCACAAACTTTCATGCACAGTGGCATCTGCAGGCTTACATGTGCATTTACACACATGTATTCATGCTCACACATGCACGCAGGCACCTTCACATCTTCATATGTGTGGACTCAGACACCCACACACAAGCTCACATGTATGCATTTAGACGCCGTCACAAAACTCCATAGAATCCTACTGATTTCTACTCAAGGACACTGATGAGGGACACACCGCCAGAACCGTGCATGCTCAGGAGTGAGAGCCTAACTGGGGTGAGAATTGACTTTAGCACACCCAGTAGGCAGGATCTCTGGCCTGTACAACCATGCTGGCTACTAACACACAAGCCTTCCAGCTTTTTCTGAGCCCAACTGGACTTAACTATGGATATGCCACCACTCAGACAGCTTAGGGCTGCTTGTGCTACAACATATAGGGTCTATATCCTCATTTAAATGTTCTTCTAAGTGTACCCAAATAAAGGTACCGCCAAAAAAACTGAGCAAAGCATGGTCTCTGGGCCCTCTCCATGAATCCAGCCTGGAGGTGGGGTCCTGCAGATTACACTGGCTGGAGTACTGGCAGCCGTGCACTAGGTTGGTCCTCTGGCTCCTTCCTCCGTAGTTCGAGCCTCAGCGTGTGTTTCTGCCGGGTTGGCGAGCGTACCCGTAGGGTTAGCACTGTGCGGCAGTTCCTTATGAATGCCAGGCTGCATCGGCACACAGACCAGGGACAGGATGTAGGAGGGGTGAGGCTGGATGTCAGAAGGCCCCACATGCCCTCAGGCACATTTGTTTTTCTCTGCCAAGTGAGAGGCTGCTCCCACTTTGCTGCCATCCACTCCCTGGGTCCTTTGTTTCTGGCTCGTGTCCTTTTGTGCCACTTGGCAACACTGTAGAGGACCCCACACCATGGTTTTGCCCAGGGAGAAAGGATTTGTGCTTAGAGCTCACAGCAGAGTCTTTGGACATCTCAGCCATACTCTGGCCGTCTGCACCTTTTGCTCAGCCCTGAGAACAGGTATAAATACAGCCTGCTTTTGTAGGAAAACTATGAAAATCTCTAATCTCCTACCACCACTGGCGGTGATTTTCCTGAGAAGCGACTGGGAGGGCAGCAGGGCGAGGGCCTGGAGGGATGGTGAGACTGTCCACAGCCCTTCCTCCCTGGCTCAAACCTAATGCTGAAGGTGACTGTTCATAAGTGAGTACAGAGGGCCTGCTTGACTCTTCTCTCCAGGGCCTGTCTAAAGTTCATGGGCATCTGGCTAAGGCCTCGGTAAACTGGGCTGGTGAGGGAATCAATCAAGTCAGTGAAAAATTTCAGGACCCTAGTGGATAGTGCCCCAGCTTGACATTTCTCATAGACAGAGGAGCTCTCCTTTCTATTCTGCAGAGGACACAGAGATGTGAAGAAGAGGAATTCACTCCTCACAGTCATGGAGCCTGGGAAGTCCTGGCTATGGGGTGAGCAGACTTGGTGAACTCCAGATCTGGAATGTAGCAGGAACGGTGGAGCTGCCTCTGTGTAAACGTCAGGGGTGCACAGCCACAAAAACGAAGCCAGAAAAGCATCTCCTGCAGGAGGACCTAATTGAGGCCTGCCCGAGAGACCGAGAATTGCTGGTACAAACAATGCCAGCCAACCAGGAACTGCTGTTTAGAAGAGATGCTTTCTTAGGACCAATGGGTCGAGGATGGAGGGTATTAAAGGAGCTTGTGGCAGTGCTCAGATGAGCTTGCTGCATTTCTTATGGCATTTTCACCTGCTCCTGGAGTCTGTGTCATTGACTCTCTACCCCCTTACCTCTAACCCCCAAGGGCACTTAGAGTCAGGGCACAGGCAACACTAAATATTCTTGCACCCTGCAGTAACATCTTCTTACTGTGCCTCCAAAAGCTGGAAGGTGGTAAGGAGGTGTTCCGTGGTCTGTTTCTATGAGTGCAGATTTGTATGCTCCGTGTCTGTGGACTATCTGGATGTATGGCCTACTTTGTGTAAATATGATGTATAAGTGTGTTATGCGTGTAATATACATGCTGAGGCCAAAACAGGGTGTTGGGTGTCTTCTTTCACTTCATTTTACCGCCTTGGGACAGGGCCTTTCATGGAATCAGAAGTTAACTATTTCAACTAAGCTGGCTGGCCAGGGAACTCTCAGGATCTGCCTGTCTCTGCTCCCCAGTGCTGGGGCTCCAGGCAATTACAGCAATGCCTGGCTGCTTACAGAGCAAGTTCCCTCACCCACTAAGCTGTCTCCCAGCCCTGATGTGCAGCCTTCTGCGTCTGCTTTCTGTCCTACGACCTCATGTCTTGGAGACTTAGGCCACATGGCAGTAGCCCATGCCTTCTTATGAAAGGACAGCATTCCTCTTCGCATGAACCTACATCTAGCCACACATCATCAGGTGGACATTTGGGCTGTTCCCACCCCTTGACTCTTCCAAGAAACCTTGTAATCGTCATGAAACTGTGGTGTCGTGTGATGTTCCCATTCTTAATCCTTTGGGGATCCATGACCTTTTCCAAAGCAGCTGCACCATTTTACATACCCACCCAGTGTTGCGTGTGGATTCTGAGCTTCTGTTCCAAAGTTGTTAAAAATAAGGCTGGCTGGGGCTGGTGAGATGGCTCAGCGGGTAAGAGCACCTGACTGCTCTTCCGAAGGTGATAAGTTCAAATCCCAGCATCCACATGGTGGCTCACAACCATCCGTAACGAGATCTGGCGCCCTCTTCTGGAGTGTCTGAAGACAGCTACAGTGTACTTACATATAATAAATAAAATAAAATAAAATAAAATAAAATAAGGCTGGCACAATGGTTCAGCAGGTAAAGGTGCTTGCCATCTGGGTTTGATCCTCAGGACCCACAGGGTAGAAGGGGAAAACCATCTTGTACAAGCTGTCCTATGACTTCTACATATGTGGCATGCATGAACCCATAGGCAGAAATAAAAATTTTAATTTAATGAAAATTAAATTGCTTACAGAAGACAACTGGCCTCCCTCGCTGTGATAAGACACATTGCCCTGCCGGGCGTGGTGGCACATGCCTTTAATCCCAGCACTCGGGAGGCAGAAGCAGGCGGATTTCTGAGTTCGAGGCCAGCCTGGTCTACAAAGTGAGCTCCAGGATAGGCAGGGCTATACAGAGAAACCCTGTCTTGAAAAAAAAAATACACATTGCCCTTCTGTTTCCTGATTCCTCCTGGCACCCTGGCACTGGAAGGCTGTGATGGTTTGTATATTCTCAGCCCTGTTGGAGTAGATGTTGCCTGGTTGGAGTAGGTTTGTCACTGTGGGTGGGTGTGGGCTTTAAGACCCTCATCCTTGCTGCCTGGAAGCCAGTATTCTGCTAGCAGCCTTCAGGTAAAGATGTTGAACTCTAGGCTCCACCTGCCTGGATGCTGCCATGTTCCCGCCTTGCTGATACTGGACTGAACCTCTAAACCTGTAAGCTAGCCCCAGTTAAATGTTGTCCTTATAAGAGTTGCCTTGGTCATGGTGTCTGCTCATAGCAGTAGAATCCTAACTAAGACAGAGCCAACAATTATGGTCAGAAGGAGAGCATATATCCAGCATCATAGGAAAGCACAGTTGTACACTATCCCTGGTGCACACGTTCATGCTAAGGATAGTAGAGCTGATTTTGAGATTAGGCCATCACAGCTAGATACCTTCATAGGTGACAAAAGCCCACCTTACTTTCACCATGCAGAGATGAGGGTTCAGAATTAGAGTGTCAGGACCATTTGAATCTCCTCAGTCCTGACAAGGTCTTAGGGCTATGCTCCCTGCATACCTTCAAAAAGGCATGTGTCCATTGGCCTTTGACAGAACTAATATGATCAACAGTTGGGAAAGATACCCATGGTAGTCCCCACAGGGCTTCTGGAGCAAAGCACAAAATATCTCTACCTCCCACCCTTATAGCCCTTGCCTAGGTCTGAATCTGGTGCAGTCACCTCTATTCTCTACAAGCACCCACCTAACTCCCAGCTAGGGTCTCCGTATCACAGTCTCTCAAGAGTGAAGGCAGGTGCGTCTCATGCTTGCTGGGCTGTAGCTGCATCCTTCTGTCCAACACGTCCTTCTGTCAGGTCAAGTCTCCTGGAGAAAACAACTGCATTTGAACTTGAGACACTAGCACCTACCTCAAATCAATTGAGCTCATGGGAGCCAGGTTACCAGGGAAACCATGCTGGAAGGATGACCAGCCAGGCAAACACCTTACATTTATAGCCTGGAAATTCCCAAAGTCTCATCAGCTGCAGTGGAAATAACTGAAGTTAGTCAAAGAAATTAGTTTAAGTTAAAGACTATTAAGAGGATAAAAAGACAAGCTAAGGACAAAGAGGAAACGTCAGCAAACCATTTATCAGTGAAAGACTTAACGGACATGCTGAACTCTCAAAGCTCAATAGTGAAGGACAATGGGGAAAGAGGAGAAAGCCATTAAAAAGTCATTCCACTCAAAAGGAGAAACAAGGTGCACCAAGGCCATCGGCCATTAGGAAATATAAGTAAGACCACGAGGAATCTCCACTTGCCCCAATCTAAGCAGCTGAGATAGAAACAAAGGTGGATCCAAGTCTGGTAGCATACACCTAGAATCCCAGCACAAGTGTAAGCTGGTGGTTAGCTCAAGAAGCCAGCAAGATGGTAAGATGGGTGGCTACTCATTCAGTGTTGGTCGGAATGTGAATAGTCCTGCCATTGCAGAAAACCAAAGTAAGTGTGTGCACGGGAACTACCCAGAAGCTGCAGTTCTGAATATGTATTCAGAGAAATGGAAGTGTTCAGCCAGTCCTGGCAGTTATACCATTAGCAGCCAGACCTAGGAACAATGCCCTGCATAGGTGATGGCTAAAAAATAGTGGCACAGCACTTTGTAGACCCTACTCAGCTGTGGAGACCGTGGCCATTGCTACAGAGCAAGAAGGTATCTCAGAGGGCTTTTTGAGGGGAAAAAAGCTTGTCCTTAGAGCTTGACCACAGACCAGATATGCCTCCCCTGCCTCATAGTGATTACTACACAGATTTGGGGGGCACAGAAGTACCCAAGGGGCCTGATGTGTCTATGAAGGATATTTAGGGATGGCAGGGGTTGCCAAGGAAAGCCTGACAGTTATGGGGCAGCTCTGGGTCTTACTGGTGATGGTTATCATGTAGAAAGGACAGATATGTTACTAAAGGGATATCACATCCAGGGTGTGGTGTGGGATCACGATTTCAAAAGAAGCAATACTGGGGGACTGGGGTGAGATATGCAGCGGACATCCCTGTGCCGTCTGTCCTCAGCCTCCTGTGAATCTATCATTATTTCAAAATAACAAGTTTTTTTTTTTAAAGTGACAGCAGGCATTGCTTTGTTCCAGGCAAGTAAGACGCTGAGCGCGTCTCAGCATGTGTCATGAGAGGCCCTTCTGCCGCCTGTAATCTGGGCGCTCGGTGTGGCAACTGTTATTCTGGTATCGTTTCATCTTGCATTCAAAGTGATTAAAAAGCCTCATTGTCATAACAGCGAATTTTAAATCTGTTTGCACAGTAAGGCAGAAGCAGTGGCAATAGCCTTGACAGAGAGACGGAAGCAGAGAAACCATCGACCCACATACAGGCACAGTGTTTCCCAGAGTCACCTTCCACAGCACAGCAATGGGGATCCGAAATACACTGGAGGGTGGTGCGAGGCAGCTCAGCACACCCTTAGCCGCACACCCACCTGCCTTTCAAGTCACAGTGAAAGTGTGTTCAACTAGCACACTCCTGGCCACATAGTCATCAAGAGGTGTGAACATTGCTCTCCTCCAGGGTTTCACCTCGCCTGTGGAGGAGCAGTACTCTGGAGCCATCCTGCTACTGATGGGAGCTGCCCTCTGTCTCATCCCTTCTACAAGAGCTCTATCTCCATAGCTATTGCTTCAGCCATAGCTTGCTAAGAATAAACTGCCTTGCAACAGGTCTGGTGCCATCGGTGGTGTCTTCTCGGATTTAATAGCATGGTAGTAATTAGCTTAACACACACACACACACACACACACACACACACACACACACGCACAGAACCTTCAGGCCAGCAACTTGAGTCCAGCTGAAGGCAGGTCCCATTCAGGTCCCAACAGCTGGTTTCCTGCCTGGTACCCCTACTGCTGGCCCAAATGGTCCATCTGCTCTGGCAAGCCAGAGTTGCATGTCAGGGTGAGATGCCATTACAATAGCTATGTATAAGAGACTGTGCACACATACATGGGCAAGTAGAACTTTTAAGCCATTGTCTTGGGGGATGAAAAATTATATTGTCTATGGATTAGTTATTATTCATACCACTGTGACCAGACAAGAAACAGCTTAAGAGAGAAAGGGTTTATTTGGGCCCTCATTTGAGGAGATAGAGTTCATCATGGTTGGGGAAAATGTGGCAGCAAGAATGGGGGTATGTGATCATCTTCAGTCAGGAAGCAGGTGTAGAGGATATGCTGGTGCTTAGATCATGGCTTCCTTTTCATTTGGCTCAGGAGCCCAGTCCATAGAATGATGCCACCAACATCTATTTCAGGTGGGTATTCCCATCTCAACTGACACAATCTGGAAACTCCCTCAGTGATGTGCCCAGAAGACTACTGCCTACAGAATTCTCCATCCTGCCAAGCTCACTATACCACAGTCCTCTGATAAATGGGAGGCTGTGTACCCACCACACCACCCAGCAATTCCATTCCATGTTCTGTCTGCTTCATGCACATACACAGAAGGTGTAGCTGAGGGTTTACAAATCTGTGCACTGGGAGATTCATGAACACTCAGAATATGCCCTTGTGCCTCTTCTTAGTCAGTGCCGGACAACAAACAGCCACTGTCTGGATTTGTTTTGTTTTGCAAGGGCAGCTTGCTTCTAGAACATCACCTTTGTGTTCTAGAACTTCATTAAATATGCCCTGTGTCTGGTTCCTTTCTCCAGCACAGAGTCCCAGCGAGCCATCGTGACTCGAGAGAACTCAATGTTTATTTCCTTGAAAGTGCAGAGCAGTCCTCTGACACCCAAGAGCAGACTGGATGAGATCACCAGCTGAGGACACCATGACCAAAGTTTTTAGAGAATGTCCCTGTACGTGCCTCTATGGACATTCATTCACGTTTCTCTTGCTTGAATGAATCTCTAATGACAAGAATGGGAGAAGTCTTGTTTCATGAGAAAAGTACTTGTTACACTGGAACCATATCACATGCTCACCCCAAGACAGTGCTCTAGAATCTGCTTGCCTATGAGAGGGCCAGGGTGCACCAGTCCTTTCCAGGCTGTGCCATGCAGAAGGTAGTGACAGCATCCCATTTCTCTAATGAGGATCTGACTGGAGACTGATAGACTTAACCAGCTTTTCCTGCACCTGCTGGGTAACTGTTGAGTGTCTGACTAGGTCTCTGCTCTACTCTGCAGAAACGGGCCATGGTGCTACAGAGTCAGTCTTTCAGCAGATCTAGGTGGATGCTTCTCCTAACCTTAGACATAGCTTTAGGTTTTCCTAAAGATACTGTTGACAGGATTTTACTGGCTGGAGAGGTGGTTTGTGGGTAAGAGTGCTCTCTGCACAAGGATGACAAACTGAGTTTGAATCTCCACTACTCATGTTTTAAGAAGCTGGATATGAATGCATACGTGTTTATAACCCTCTACATATTCAGTAGATATAAGAGAATGGGGTAGCTGGTCTTCAGTCTATCTCCAGGTTCAGTTAGAGACTCTGTCTCAGGAAATAAGGCAGAACTTAAAGAAAGAGCCACCCAATGTCCTTCTCTGTCCTCCATATGCATGTACAGGTACAAGTACCTACCCATGCACATATACCACACACACATTACACATATACACTGGATCTTTGTTGAGTCCCATTTTGGCTCTGGTTTGGGCTTTGAGGACAAACCCTAGTCTGGCTCCAGTTTCGGCAGCCTGGTGGGAGAGTCTAAGCCTGGCCTGAGTTTTGAGTCTTATCTCAGTCACTTTTGTATTGAGATGACTTAGAAAGACCTGTTTGGCCCCGCCTCTGCCCTGCTGTTGCTGATGTAGAGCTTTGCCATTGGCCCTGTCAATCACTCCATACCCTCCATCCACCCTTCCCTGCCTCCTACATCATCTTATCCCACCAAAAATCCCCCTTCCTATGTTCTGAACTTATATAAGCGAGAGGCCAATGCCATAAAGTTGAGTTCCTGCTTTGACAGACTCCTATCCAGGCTGTGTTTCTTTTGGGCTGTCGACACTTGCCATTCCACTCAGCCCCAGAAAGAGCCCCGTGGGACCAGGACCTCTCTCCTCTCGCCTGAACCTGCCAGCAAGGAGCTGGCAGATCTAGAGTTATATAGATGGTTGCCAGCCACTGATGTGGGTGATAGGAACTGATCTCAGCCCTCTACAAGAGCAGTGCATGCTTTTAGCCACTGAGCTGTCTTCCCTAGGCCCGTCGTACATTAAAAAATAAATAAATAAAAGCGGGGTGTGGTGGCACACTCCTTTAATCCCCCACTCAGGAGACAGAGGCAGGCAGATTTCTGAGTTCGAGGCCAGCCTGGTCTACAGAGTGAGTTCCAGGACAGCCAGGGCTATAAAGAGAAACCCTGTCTCGAAAAACCAAATAAATAAATAAATAAATAGATAGATAGATAGATAGATAGATAGATAGATAGATAGATAGATAGATAAATAGATAAATAGATAAATAGATAAATAGATAAATAGATAAATAGATAAATAAATTTATTTTTATGTTTATTAGTATCTTGCCTCATATATGTTTGTATACCACATACATGTCTGGTGCCCATGGAGGCCAGAAGAGGGTGTCAGGCACCCTGAAACTGGAGTTACAGATGGTTGCAAACTTCTTTGGTTTTTTGTTTGTTTGTTTGTTTTTTGTTTTTGTTTTTTCGAGACAGAGTTTCTCTGTATAGCCCTGGCTGTCCTGGAACTCACTCTGTAGACCAGGCTGGCCTCGAACTCAGAAATCCGCCTGCCTCTGCCTCCCGAGTGCTGGGATTAAAGGCGTGCGCCACCACTCCCGGCTGGTTGCAAACTTCTATCCCAGTTCTGGAAGTAGAACCAATGCCCTCTGGAAGAGCAGACGGTGCTCTTAGCCACTGAGCCATCTGTATAGCTCCCTCTTTGTTGTTTTTAAGGGGTAATTTTTGGTGTGTTTCCTTCCCAAGGGCTCATTGCTTACTTCAAGGTCAGAAATATTACACTGAGTTTCTTTGGGTCTTAGAGAAAAACTGTGAACTTTCAGTGTGTGTTTTTTTCTTCCTTCCTTCCTTTCTTTTTTTTTTAAGATTTATTTATTATTATATCTAAGCTGTCTTCAGACGCACCAGAGGAGGGTGTCAGATCTCATTATGAATGATTGTGAACCACCATGTGGTTTGCTAGGAATTGAACTCAGGACCTTCGGAAGAATGGAAGAACAGTCAGTGCTCTTAACCACTGAGCCATCTCTCCAGCCCTCATCAGCGTGCGTTTCTTATCTCATTAACTTCCCTTTAATGTCAGCTTGTAAATAGACATGTATTATGAGGATATGTTAAAAATTGGTGATTTGGGGCTGGGTATGGTGGCACATGCCTTTAATCCCAGCACTCAGGAGGCAGAGGCAGGCAGATTTCTGAGTTCGAGGCCAGCCTGGTCTACAGAGTGAGTTCCAGGACAGCCAGGGCTATACAGAGAAACCCTGTCTCGAAAAACAAAAACAAACAAAAAAATTGGTGATTTTATATTTATATCTATTTAGACAATCATGAATTTCTGCTTTGATCTGTTAATATGGTAAGGAATAAATTGACTTTTGAGCACTGACCCAACCTTGAGTCATTCTAGGGAGAAACTGTCCTTGGGCACTGTCCTGTTGGTTTTGACTTGCTAATATTTTGTTAAGGAGTCCCTTGTCCCTATTTGTAAAAATCAAACAAACAAACAATCAAAAAACCATTTGGTTTGTTTTTTTTGTTACTTGTAATGTCTTTGTCAGCTTTGGAGTCAAGTTCTGCTGCCCTTGATGTTACACAGGAGTCAACCAGCCAGTCATGTGATCTCCTACCACCTACATGCCTCCAATGCTGCCTGAATGTTTGAAATAAGCCGGTACAAGCAAATGCCGTGGACATGCCACAGATCACACCTCCCTGTCCTGGAGAGTGGCTTGTTGCAAATGCCATGGATATACCACAGATCACACCTCCTTGTCCTGGAGAGTGGCTTGTTAAATATTTACCAGGAAACAGCTGGGCTCACAAACAAAATGTTTTCCTTTGTCCTGTATTTTCTGGAAGAGACACAATTTGTCATCTCTTTTCCTTAGGTATATGTAAAATGTATGGCCCACATCTAGAGTCTTTGTGCTGCAAGGCTGTTTTGCTTGACTCCAGTTCCTTTAATAGATTACAACTATTCATTTAATTCTAAGTTTTCCTCATTCTTCCTTCTGCTTTTATTAATAATATTTTCAATAGAGTTTTTATTGCTGCGATGGAACACCATGACCAAAGCAACTTGGGGAGGAAAGATTTATTTAGCTTAAACTTCCAAAGTACTGTTCAGCATGGAAGGAAGTCTAGACAGAAACTCCAACAGTCCAGGAACCTGGAGACAAGAGCCGATGCAGAAGCCATAGGGGGGTGCTGCTTACTGGTTGGCTCCTCACGGCTTACATTGCCTGCTTTCTTATAGAACACCTGCTAGGCCCCCACTTCCTAAAGATTCTGTAACCTCAAAACAGCATCACCACCCAGTAAGCAAACACATTCAACCCACAGCACTTTCTAAAGTCTCTATTATTCTTGATGTAGAAAATGTATCTTCCCCTTTGCACTTGGTCACTTTTACTAACGGCATCAGCTTTTCACAGTAAATCTGAAGCTTTTCTGACTTTCCACTGTCTTTCCCTGCCTCCGGATTTCTGTTCTGTTCCCATCAGTATTTTCCTTTATTACTTAAGGTTTAATTCTGTCTAACCCCACTGGCTATGCAAGTTGGATGAGAGGCCAAGAACGAAAGGTTCTTTAAGAAGACAGAGGTGTTGGATCTAAATGGCAAACTTTATATATATCCTCACCATATGCTTACCCCCATCGCAGGATAGGGTGGTCCCTGCTCTAGACTTTTCCAGGAACTTGCAGGCTTGATGCTCACAGTTCCATGTATGCTCTCTCTACCCCAAGTGTCTACTGCAGTGGTTCTCAACCTTCCTAGTGCTGCGACCCTTCCTCATGTTGTACTCTCCAGTCGTAAAGTTATTTTCATTGATATGTCATAACTAATTTTGCTACTGTTGTGAGCTATAATATAAATATTTTTGGAGATAGAAGTTTGTCAAAGGGGTTGCAGCCCACAGGTTGAGACCTGCAGTCTGCTGGCATCTGCCACCATGGTAAGGACATCCTGTGTGCAGAGACCAGGCTAGTCCAAGCCTATACAGCTCTCAGAGGTATTCTATGTGAGCTCACCTGGTAGCTCTCCACACTTGGAAGTTGACAGATTTCTCATCTGGGATGGAATGTTCAACATCATGTGAGGTAGCGTACAGCTGACTTGGGTACTAACAGCTGATATACACTTTAAATTCCAGCAGCTGAGTTCCCATACTTAGGGGCATGTTGAAGTACCAAGTTTGTTAAGGACCAAGCTTCTCCTGTCTATCTGGCAGCTCAGAACTGACAGAATTAAAACAGTCTCCATCAGGGGGACAGAGAAGAGTGGCTACTTTTGATGGGAAAAGATGCCCTTGCTGGGTGTGGTGGTTGGAATAAGAATGGCCCCAACAGGCTCATATATTTGAATGCTTAGTCATCAGGAGGTGGCATTATTTTAGAAGAATTAGGAGATGTGGCCTTTTTGGAAGAAGTGTGTCACTGAGAGGCTTTGAGGTTTCAAAAGTCCAAGTCAGCCCAGCCTCATTCTCTTATTCTCTCATTCTCTCATATTCTCTCATATTCTCTCTCTTCCTCCCTCCCTCCCTCCCTCCCTCCCTCCCTCCCTCCCTCTCTTCCTCTTTCCCTCCCTCCCCATTGATCAGGATGTAAAGCTCTTAACTCCTTCTTCACTGCCATGTGTGCTGCTATGATGATAAAGAAACTGTAAGCAAATCCCCAGTTAAATGCTTTATTTCATGAGTTGCCTTGGACATGGTTAAACTTAAAGAGTCCCCCATCATCTGCTGGCCAGGGGACTCCAGGTGCTGTCAGAAAGGCTTTTGGAACCAGGCCCCATCATCAGCTTGTCTGCATGGGCCTTTAAGAACCTTAGCAGGGGGGCTGGTGAGATGGCTCAGCGGGTAAGAGCACCCGACTGCTCTTCCGAAGGTGATAAGTTCAAATCCCAGCATCCACATAGTGGCTCACAACCATCCGTAACAAGATCTGGCTCCCTCTCCTGGAGTGTCTGAAGACAGCTACAGTGTACTTACATATAATAAATAAAATAAATCAAAAAAAAAAAAAAAAAGAACCTTAGCAGGAAAAGGAGCTCTAAAGAAAAGCAAGCATGCATCTTGGTAGTCCTGGACACTTCCTCAGAGAGCCTCCGAGCCAGTCTATTGACTGGCCACGTGAACATCACTCTGCTGCAGAAGCCAAGAGAGCTGATGTCACCTGCCTGCCTGACAAGCAGCCTGTTGGTGCAGCGGCTCCTCTGCAGCACAGCGTGAATAGAATCAGTCATTTTCAGAGAGCTCTTAACCTAGAATGTAACACTGCAAACAAATTGCAGTAAAAACGGCCTAATCCTACCAGTGAAGAGCCTATCCACAAATGATGCTTTTGTCCAGACTAAAGAGCAAAATTATATTTATTTGCTTTTATTTGTTTATTTGTTTGTTTGTTTGTTTTATTATATATTATTTAGCTTCCTGTGTGTCTAGGACCTCATCACATGCCCCCATTAAGTGAGTCTCTGGGGGAATTCTGCTTTCTTGAGTTAGTTTCTTTCCCTATTGCTGCTATAAAACATCCAGCAAAAGAAACTTTTGGAAGAACAGGTTTATTCTGGTTCATGGATTGGGGGATCATGTGGTCATGGCGAGGAGGGCGTGGCAGCAGGAGTGTGAGGCAGCTGGTCACACTGCATCTGCAGTCAAAAAGATGAGAGAAATGGGGGCTGCTGCTCAGCTCTTGTTGGTCTTTTCCTCTAAGACCCTAGCCCATGGAATGGCCACCCATGTCAAGATGGGTCTTCCAAAATCAATTAACCTGATCAAGAAAACCCCAGGTGTTCTGCTTGCTTGTCAGGTTTTTTTTTTGCTTTGTTTTGTTTTGTTTTGTCAGCTAGACACAAGCTAAAGTTAACTGGGAAGAGGAATCTCAATTAAGAAAATGCCCCTTAGCCGGGTGGTGGTGGCACACGCCTTTAATCCCAGCACTTTGGAGGCAGAGCAGGCGGATTTCTGAGTTCGAGGCCAGCCTGGTCTACAAAGTGAGTTCCAGGACAGCCAGGGCTGTACAGAGAAACCCTGTCTTGGAAAAAAAAAAAAAAGAATAAAGAAAAAAAAGAGAGAAAGAAAAAAAAGAAAAGAAAATGCCCCTTAGCAGGGTGTGGTGACACACATTTTAATCCCAGCCCTCAGGAGGCAGGGACAGGTGGATCTGTGTGAGTTCAAGGCCAGCCTGTTCTACTATAGAGAGACATCATGGTCAGAGCCACATAATAGAGAGACTCTGTCTCAAAGAAGAAAGAAAGAAAGAAAGAAAGAAAGAAAGAAAGAAAGAAAGAAAGAAAGAAAGAAAGAAAGAGAGAGAGAGAGGAGGGAGAAAGGAAGGAAGGAAGGAAGAGAGGGAAAGAAAGAAAGAAAGAAAGAAAGAAAGAAAGAAAGAAAGAAAGAAAGAAAGAAAGAGAGAGAGAGGAGGGAGAAAGGAAGGAAGGAAGGAAGAGAGGGAAAGAAAGAAAGGAAGAAAGAAAGAAAGAAAGGAAGAAAGAAAGAAAGAAAGAAAGAAAGAAAGAAAGAAAGAAAGAAAGAAAGAAGACAGAGAAAAAAAGGAGAGAAGGAAAGAAGGGAAGAAGAGGGGAAAGGAAAGACCTCCATCAGATTGGCCTGTAGGCAAGTCTGTGGGTCACTTTCTCGATCTATTGATTGATGTGTGTGGGTTCATCTTACTGTGGGTTATACCACCCCTGGGCAGGTGGTCCTGGGTGCTATAAAAAAAAAGGCTGAGGAAGCCATGGAGAAAGCAGTAAGCAGCATTCCTCCATGGCTTCAGCTAAAGTTCTGGCCTACAGGTTTATGCCCTGCTTAAATTCCAGTCCTGAGTTCCCTCAGTGATGAACTTTTACCTAGAAATATAAGATAAAATAAACTCTTTCCTCCCCAAACTGCTTTTAGTGATGGTGTGCTATCACAGCAATAGAAAACCTAATGAAGACACATGAGCTGGAGAGAGGGCTCAGTAGCTAAGCTCACTTACTGTTCTTGAAGAGGACCACGATTCAGTTCCCGACACCCACCCACGTGGTGGTTCATAACCATCTGTGACTCCAATTCCAGGGGATCTGATGACCTCTTGTAAATTCTACAGTTAGTAGGCATGCATGCAGTGTGCTTATTATATACAACAGGAAAAGCACTCATAAAGTAAATAAATCTAAAAACGGTTTTTAAGAAAAAGGAAAGGAAAAGAAAGAATGATGTGTCCATTTCACACCCAGAGCTTCCTTTGTTTGGATTTTAGTCCCTATCAAGTTAGCAATCAATATAAACTGTGTGCCTTGTGCAGGCTAAGCTAGGCCAGTGCTCTGTGTTCTCCTAATGAGTAAATAGGACTTACCCATCTGAAGAAGGACCTAGGAAGGCACACTGAGGGACCAAGACACAGTCTGTGACTGGGCAAGTTCCTAGCTTTCACATGGCTAGACTTGTATTTCTTGAACTCTGTGGAGTAAGAATGTAGACACAGGTCACGGCAGCACACCTGCTGGGCCTCTGTGTCAACCTCCATGGCTTTCTACCTGAATGCTCAGAAGCCTTCTTCAAGTTTCTCTGACTTGGGTCAAGGACACACAATGGTGGCCCTTGCCACAAAAGACCAATGTTTTGAGGACTGAGATTAGAGAATCTCATTTTTCTAGTGAATAATACTTGTCTTGTTTTTATTGATGTATATGCTCACATGCTCTGTTAGCCAAGTGCCAGTATGGTCTCCCAGAAGTATTTTACACAGTCTAGAGGAGAGGTGTCTGCAAGCTAAGATATAGAACCAACAATACTTCACCACCGAGAATGTGGCTTTCCATTATAGTAAGAAAGAGTTCAGACATCCTTATTTTAATAGAATGTAGTTATAATTGATGATCTATTTTGAGAAATTTAATTTCCAGTGACCTGTTTTCCAAATTTACACCGTAATAAAGGCCAGTGTGCAGGAAGCAGGACCAGGTTCTTAGGTGCCCAGGTTGAAGGTAGTCCTGCCGGTCCTGAGGAGGAGCTGAAAAACTTTAAATCTGAGTGTAACCAAGGATTGGCCTGGGGTAGCTGGAAGATCTGTAAAGTCACTATATAAAACCCTAACTCTACAAATCTCTAACAACTCTCAGAACTGGAATGGATAGCCTCTTGTGGGCAAAGGTTGGGTCATTGCTGGAGCTCCACCAGTTCCACCGGCAGAAGGTAATGCATCTGCTCACCTGCCTCCCAGATTATGCCACTGGGCCACCAAGGGTGGGAGAAGAGTAAGGTGACAAACAGAAAGCCAGCTACTCCAGGGCAGGCCTGTGAGGTGCTGGAAGATTCAGTGAGTTGGGGAAGTAGTTAGGCCTGGTCTCCCCAGGAGTCCTCAAGCTGGGTCCAGCTTCTTTTCCTCCAGCCCCACTCTTGATATTTGCTACTTGTCTGATGCTATGCTATAACCTAGGTGCCTGTTATATGTAAAGACTTGCTCTGTGCTTTGAACACAAAGGCAGAGGTGGTCTGTGAACACAACGGGGGCAGAAGTAGTCGGCAGTCACATACACAGGCACAGAACACGGGTAAAACAACAGAGGACCAAAGCATACCCACACCTCCATCTCCACCTCCATGAGTCTGAAGGCAGCCTAATGTGCCTTCTGAAGTGAAGGCCCAGCTCCAGGCTCACTTGAGGCTGCAGATAGATTGTCTTCTGTTTAGAATTCTTCCTACTCACCAGGCCATCGATGCGCAGGTCAAGACCCACCCAGGCAGAGTTGTGGGATAGCTCACAGGTGGACCACAGGACGAGGCAGACTGCAGCACAGAGGCCTCAGCTCTCCTCCAGGTCTTTCTCTGGATTTCTTCTTCCTCCTCATTCAGAGGGCACACAATGTCCCAAGCCTGGTACCCACCACCAACTCTTCTGCACTTGATAACACACCAAGGACCACTTGAAGGCCTTTCCATCAACACAAAGCCAAGCTACTTGGATGAAAGAAGATCCAGGACACACTGAGCAAGCCCCACTGGGGGCTTCCAACCAAGAGCAGGGTAAGTAGGCTTGGGACAAGAATCAACCCCAAGGCCACCGTGGATGGATCAATGGATGGGCCAACCTGGCTCTATCTTATGATCAAAAGCCATCGTATTACAAGGTCAAAATAAGTTCATTTCTATCTTCTGTAAAACTTGGGTTTGACCATGTCTTGACCTATTTTCTGTAATTTGACATGTTTCACATCCTATACCCTAACTCTAAGATAAGGTATTCTGTCAAATAATTTTTGAAATGTTCAGCCAAGTTCCTCTAGAAATCCCCCAACCCTTGAAAACCCCAGCCTTGCAGTTTGGGGGGTGTTATATAAGCCTCATCTTTCCTGTGTTTAATTCTATTTTCTCAAACCACACTTTAGGGAGATAGCCCTGACTGACAGAAAATAAAGTTTGCTTAATTTAACCAAAAGAATTTTGGTACTGGTCTTTACTCTCATTCGGTATGATTAATTCAATGATCACAAGAACTTGGTATTTGGACTTCAGAAATCTTCACAGGAAACTACAAGAGCCCTGAGGACTGAGAACGCTGCCCACCTGTGACTTCTGACCCCGCCTTCATGTCTGATCACTCCTCCATTTTATGACCACATCTCCCTCCCTGCCTGGCTTCACCTCTAGACATAGGGGAGGGGCTATTCTTTGCTGTCAACCTGACTCACTAGAATTAACAAAAACCCTTGAGCACCCCTGAAAGGGATTTTTAGTTAGTTAAAACATCTGAGAAACAGAATATCTATCTTAAATACATGACTGCTTGAGGTCAAAGGCCCACCCTTAAATCTGAGCCAGACCTTCTTGTGGGAGCCTATATAAAAAACAAGGAAGAAAGAAGTTTTTGCTCTCTGCCTGCTTGCCCTTGCTCTTGCTTCACTGACAATAGGGCCTCCTTTGGATACTAAAGACCAGATGAGACATCCAGCCTCATGAACTGAACAACTACTGTACTTTGTGGACTTTTTGTTAGGAGATAGCTATTGCTGGACTAGCTGGATAACAGCCTGTGAGCTACTCTAATAAATTATATACACACATGCACACACACACACACACACACACACACACACACACAGAGCGTAAATGAATATGTGTAGTAAATATATATAATATATTCATATATAACTATGAATATAAATCATTAAATATAAATATATAATATACAATTATATAAATATAATATATTAATGTAATACAAATATATTTTATTTGTATCATAGAAATATACTACAAATATATATATATATATATATATATATATATATATATATATATATATATATAT
>LR753441.1:390143-462709 GCA_902729485.2 Mus minutoides | reverse complement strand
TTCACTATCCCAACCTCCAAAGTGGGCACCTGCCCCTCTTATACGGGTTCTTGAAAAGAAAAGGGAGGAAGAACTCTGGGTCCTACCTATGGGAAGGCTAGAGTTCTGGGACTTCCAGTTAACCTCTGACCTATCCGTGTAATCAACTATGTTTGTAAGCAGAGTGGAAATGAGAACTTCTTTAGATCTCTTCCTGCTGGGACGTGGTGACGCACATTCTACCTGCTGACGCGGTGCACACTTCTTATGTTTTGTTGCTAGAGATCCCAAGACCGAAATGGGACTCACCTAACTGAAGGCTAAGTCTAAGCAGGATTGAGCGCCCTCTGGAGGTTCCAGGGAGAACTGCTTCCTGTCTGCCGCACTCCAGGAGGTGCCATATTCCTTAACCATCAAAGTGGGCAGTGTCAGCACCTCCTAGAGCCTCATGTGAACTGTCCCTAGTAGGCAAAGCAGACGGTAGACTGGCGATTGCCAGGACTAGACCAGAAATTTCTCTAGAATGATGAGAACATTCTGAAACCGCAGAATGGTGACAGTTACCCAGTACTGTGAATATGCTAAAGTTTGACAGGCTAGAAGCTCATGGCCCAGAATTCCATCTGTAAAGGCCATGAGTGGCCCTACATGGCATAGCTCAGGCCCAGGGTGCCTGCATCAGTCAGAGGCCCTGGATGATGTAG
Source organism: Mus minutoides (assembly GCA_902729485.2). Classification (NCBI taxonomy): domain Eukaryota; kingdom Metazoa; phylum Chordata; class Mammalia; order Rodentia; family Muridae; genus Mus; species Mus minutoides. Next base: position 462,026 of record LR753441.1, on the reverse strand, counting down.
TATTCTCTCAGGTCTTTTTTGCTGAGGTGATGGCCTCCAACATGGACATCATCTGAACCATGTGGTCCATACCACTTCAAAACACCCTATTTTATATAATTGTTTCTCAATAAAATCAGTAAGAGAAAGGACAATCTCTGAAGTAAAGTCTAATGTCACCAGTCTCTGTCATCAGGGACTTCTTTGTCTTCAGAGGCGTACATTACTGCACTGAACATCAGGGAAGACACAAGGCTCAGCAAGAAGTGATTGCCACCTTCCTTTACCTGCCTCTGGTTCCCACTGTGAGACCATGATTGCCACCTTCCTTTACCTGCCTCTGGTTCCCACTGTGAGACCATGGGTGGGGGCGGGAGGAGGGATTTATTTCAGCTTCTGGTTTCAGAGAATTTAGTCCATGTCACTTGGGTCCATTGTTTCTTAGCCCATGGTGCAAAAGAAAACCATGGGGCTAGAGAGATGACTCAGCGTTTAAGAGCACTGACTGTTTAAATTAATAAATCTTTTTTTTTTAATCTTAAAAAAAAAAAAACAAAAAGACAAAAAAAAACGGCTGGTGAGATGGCTCAGTGGGTAAGAGCACCCGACTGCTCTTCCGAAGGTGATAAGTTCAAATCCCAGCATCCACATGGTGGCTCACAACCATCCGTAACGAGATCTGGCTCCCTCTTCTGGAGTGTCTGAAGACAGCTACAGTGTACTTACATATAATAAATTAAAAAAAAAAATAGCCAAATTTCCTTTTGCCGGGTGTGGTGGCGCACGCCTTTAATCCCAGCACTCGGGAGGCAGAGGCAGGCGGATTTCTGAGTTGGAGGCCAGCCTGGTCTACAAAGTGAGATCCAGGACAGCCAGGGCTAGAGAGAGAAACCCTGTCTCGAAAAACAAAAACAAAAACAAACAAACAAAAAAAAAGAAAGAAAGAAAGAAAATCATGGCCACTAGAACATGTGGCAGAGGATGCTTATCTCATGGCACACGGGAAATGGGGGAAGGGTGGAGGATATCACCAGGGACCCTCCCCTCTCTGTGTCCCCCACCGCCCACATGATCTACTTCCTCCAGCCAGGCCCCACCTCCTACAGTCTTCGACTCCACCCAATGCAATAATACCACTAGGTGGAGACTAAGCCCCTAATGTGTGCTATCTTTTTTTTTTAGATTGATTTATTTATTATATGTAAGTACACACTGTAGTTGTCTTAAACACCCCAGAAGAGGGCATCAGATCTCATTATGGATGGTTGTGAGCCACCATGTGGTTGCTGGGATTTGAACTCAGGACCTTCAGAAGAGCTCTCAACCACTGAGCCATCTCTCCAACCCCAATATCATGCTATCTTATACTATACACTTGTACACATATGTACACAAGTTTACCACACCCATGCAGGCAGCAAATCCTCTGAAGATGCCCCAGCTCTAGCCCATAAGACCAGAGCTTATGACTCCCAGGCTAAGCATGGAATCTATGTGTGGGACAGAGGGTCAAAGGGCCAGCCCTGACACCATTTGCATCCTCCCCTGTAGCCTTTGATTGGGACTATCCATATTCCCAAAGGAAGATGTGGGGTACATGATTTATCTACCTCCTTTCCCAAAGGCTCTCTGTTTGGCTTGCACAAAAGGTGCCCCACTGTTCTGACTATAGCCTCAAGAGAAGACTCAGCTCCCCAAATTCAAGGGCAGCAAATATAACCCAGACACACTATGGGGTGTCTCACTCTCCTAGGTGGGCTCAGAGGGACTCGGCTACTTCTGGGAACCCACTATCCCATATCCTTCCCAGAGGCAGACTCCCAAGTGTGAACTCTCCTCTTCACTTCATTGTGGTAGGAGATTCGTCTACATGATTTAGTGGGATGTCTTACTACCCTTCCTACGTGCTGATGTGATGTCCTGTGCTTAGGTACCTGGATGTGGTCTACAGAAGTGCCAGGAAGCAGATTCATGAGTATCTAGACTCCCCAGAGGACAGGGTTCTCTGCCTTTTACATCAGTGCCAGGCCAAGCACTCTGACTCCAGCTGTCTCCATGGCCTGCCTCCCTTATTGCCATGGAGACACCCCACAAGTCCTCACACACCCCAAACCCTACTCACTGTGGACTCCAGGCAAAAATTACCTAGCTCTTATGAGAAGGGGAGGAACCATCATTCTTACCCCCTCCTTACAGGATGACCACCGCCAACAGTGTCACTCTCGATAATGACTGACCCTATTTCTCTAGGTCTAGCTGGAAAAAACCTCATCTACTGCCCCAAATGCAGCACAGCCCCTGACCGTCAGTGGGGAAGGAGCTCCTGCCATGAACTAATTCAAGGCTTCTGCTGCACCCAAAGGACCTCCACATTAATCAAACCTTGACTCGGTTTTCAATTAGCATGGAGGAAGCGGGGTTTATCGATCCCCTTCTGTATCTCCATTTATATTTAATGCATCTATCGCCCTCATTCTATATCAAGAACAACTGCCTATCAGGCAGCATAGGCCCCAGGGAGCAGGGTCTTATTTTCCTTTCTTTGCAATCGATTGAAGATTAAGTTGCTGTGTAGCTTTTTATTGGAGACGCACGTTTGCTGTGTTTAACAGGGAAACCAGAGCAGGGCTCAGCCGAGAGCCCAGGAGTGTTGCTTCCACTGTTCAAAAATAAAGTGTTGCCGGGCGTGGTGGCGCATGCCTTTAATCCCAGCACTCGGGAGGCAGAGGCAGGCAGATTTCTGAGTTCAAGGCCAGCCTGGTCTACAAAGTGAGCTTCAGGACAGCCAGGGCTATACAGAGAAATCCTGTCTCAAAAACACAAAATAAATAAATAAATAAATAAATAAATAAATAAATAAATATAAAGTGTCCACATCAGCCGTTGTCACTCAGTACACCTGAGTGTAATCCATGTACATATATACATGTATCCAGATATGTGCACACATGCACAGCTATGTAGAGGCATGAATTCACACATAAATATATATATATACACAAGTATGTACACACACCCATGCCTGTGGGCACATTCAATACAAAAATATATGCACACACACATATCCATACATATGCATATGTTCATATGTGGGCATGTTCGCATAGGCAGACACACACATCTACATGTGTGTGCATAGTCACCCTTGAGCAGGCATGCAATGGCATGCATATATAGTACATGTTCACGCACATGGGCACACATATTATCTGAGGATGCATGCACACACCACATAGGGTGCACACATACATATGTAGTAACTTAGGGTAGGGGAGTCAGCAATTGACTTTACCTCAGTTCACTGGCTTCTTGATCCTGACATGCTGCTAATATCAAAAGAGGGCTCAATGATATGATATCTTGTTATAGAATGTAGCACTGTCCTTTGGATATTTGTTGTTGTTTTTTTACCTATCATCTCTCATAAGGACAATAATTATCTTCCTACATCTTTTTAGGAATTATTCCAGGTCTCCCTGCAGCATCTTCAGTGGCCAGAATGCCCTGATGTGGGCCTGCCACTCAGAACAGACTGTCTATCCTGCCTCAGGTAGGGCTAACAGGATTCTGCACCTTAGATACCCACATCCTCCCCTCTGGTACCCTATCCACAGACACTAAGTAAGAGTCAGGTTAGATCAGTGCCCCTCTATGTCAACACCAGTGCACAGCAAGCAGCTGGAGCCTTGGGTACTGGCTTAGGCAACATGCCCACCTCCCTGGGATGAACACCAATCAGTGGTGTCCTCTGTTCTCCTTCCTATGTTTGACCCTTTCTCAACGTCCATAGGAAGTGCCCACTGAGGGCAGGCCCAGGACTGAGCACAACACACCCCTCCAAGACCTAGGCAGAAAATGGAAGGAGTGACACAAGTCAGAATGTCCACAGTGCTCTGGGCCCACTGCTTAGATCCACAGTCTCTTGGTGGCTATGCTAATGCATCTACCCCAGGAACATCCACCTGACGACCCACATGGCTTGCAGGGTGCATTTCCCATCCCAGACAGCAGCTTTCTAAAGCAGGGCACCTAGGCATCTGTGCCCAGGTTATGTGCAGAATAGAAGCCCAGCAACATCCTTCATGCTGGACAGTGACTTCCATTGAGGACACCTTTGTTTCTCACCTTTAAGGAACTATTGAAAATAAGCCCTGGGTCTCACAATATCTGGGCAGTGGTAGATAGATTCCTTATGGACTCAGGTTAGAGGGTTCTGGCTTTGGGTGCTGTGGTGAGCATCCCAAAATGACCTGCCCGGTCAGGGATCTATGCCCATTTCTTTTATGGGTCCCCTCAGACTCTTCCTCTTGCATATTTATACACATGCACACCCCCACATACACATCCATATACTTGTGTGCACACACTCACCATGACATGGAGATACTTCTACCCTAAGCCTATGGATTACTGGCTTAGGTTTTAGAGGGGGGTAAAGGAAGAGAAGGAAGGATTGCTAGGCAACCAGCCAGGGGTTGCTATGGCATTTTCAGGAGTGCAGCTGAGCCAATCAGGGCCAACTGTGGGCTGGAAGAGGCTGGCGCAGGATGTCATGTCAGCTCTGAGGAAGAGGAGCCGCAGCGACAACAGCGCCCTGAGGAGGACCAGCCACCTCATGAATATTCATTGAGCTGATTGAGGAAAAGTCAATTAACTACTTGACAGCTTGGTTTCCCTGATTCTTTTTTCTTTTAACTATTTAGTAACCGCGGGGCATGGTAGGGCAAGGCAGGACATGGTAGGACTGGCTACAGCGCTGTCCTTCTGTCTCCAACCTACCTGGTTGCATTTGGCCTGTCCTGACATGGCCATAGGGTCCTGGCACTGCTCAGGGCTGATTCTGTGGAATTTTCCCCTGACTTGTACAAGGAGCATACCATATTGTCCCCTTGGACCACATGAGATCCAATTCCCATCTGGCTTAGCATGGGGAGAAGTGCCTGCAGATGGTCTAGTCAACTTCCCTCTCTCAGTGACTCTGGACAGACACCTGGACGATGACCTCAGGCCTTGAAAGGTGTAGCAGCTCTGGAGACATTAAACAGCCTAGGTTGTTTCATAAACAGCCTAGGGCCACCCTATTCAGATGGGACCTCCCTCCTGGCCAGTCCCATCTCCTCACCAGGTTAGGTCTTAGTCAGCAGAGTGAGGAAATCAGTCCAAGAAGTGACTATGAAGTATGGGGGCCTGTGATGGGTTAGAAATTTAGGCCTGAAGGACAGGCAGAATCCACAGCAAGGGCAAATAGAGGAACAGTCACCCTGGTCTGTACTGGGTTTCATTTGTTTCATCCTTTTCTAGTCACTTTGATGACCTTGTTTGTCCTAAACCCTGCACAGCTTCAAAAATAAATCTGCAACCAATCAGGAAAGTATAGATTCCAGTGTCTGAGGTAGGGACAAGAGTTTGGGAGACCTCAAGCCTGGAATTCTTCAGGACTTCACCAAGGCCTTTCCCTCTCACAAAGTGTGTACAAGTCTGGCAGGAGATCACTTCAACAAGGGATCCAAGACAGGCGTCTGCTAGCGTCTCAGAAACTTGCTTACCCACAACCCAGGCTGCTATGTGGATGTCCAACAGGGACCATAGCACAACAAAGCATAGGGATCTGCAGGGGCTGGAAGCAGCCATAGGGTCCTCTGAGAAGAATGCAGAAACGGCCAGTTCACTCCTCAAGTTCATGCAGAGATTAGTGGGTCAAGGTCCCACCAGGACAGTGGGACCCTCCCTTGCCCACTGCTCCCTAGGGTTCCCATCCTGACTGTGCTCAGTGGATGCAGTGAGACACGAGAGTCCACTGACAGAGACCTGAGTAACCGTAGGATGAAGGGAGAGTAGCCACAGCCCTGGCTGGCTCTAAAAGCCAGGGCCACCTCTAATAACCATCAGCTTGCTTACCATGTCCCCATTCTGACCAGTATCTCTTGCCAATGCCTCACCAGGAAGAAGCTCTCTCACCTATACTCTGGATATAGGCCAACCTGGGTCATCCCCAGTACCCCCAACCCTGCCCAGACTGTACACATACATACTCAGAAGATGCTGCCTAGGGACCTTTGCAAGGGCCAGAGTCTTTGCATTTCTCAGACCTGTGTAAAGAAGATCATTTGGCCTCCGCTATGCTGCTCCCCCAAGGATGCCTTCAGGACCATTTAGGAGCAAATCTGAGACAAATATCAGCAGGAAAGTCCCATGAGTAATCATTGCGTCCTCCTGGAGGACATCCAGTTGTCCATGGTGAGGACATCTGAGAGAGAAGCTTCTACGGCCCAGAGTAGCCCAGATGTGATGACTAAGTTAACAAGTGCAGCCTCGGGTGGGGACACTGTAGGAAACTGAGGAAGCCTGAGATAATTTTGAGTTAACACTGATTTTTTTTTCCACGTCACTCATCGGTGATGACAGCTGAAAGGTTGTGCTGAAGGCAAACAACTTCAGACAGCAGCGCTGAAGAAGCCCGCTCACCTTTGACCTGCAGGAGGGAGAGAAACAGAGTAGCTTTCCTGACCATATGGTATGGGAATCTGTTCCAGTAACCACAGGAAGACAGCAAGGCGAGAGACCACACACGGCCCCTGCCATGGGGCCCAGACCAGGAAGTAAGAGCAGCAGCAGTCATATAGGACAGAGTTCACAGGGCCGAGGGTCCTCATGGCTACCTACCATTCTCAGACGGCTGACCCAGGTCTGGGCAGACTCCCAGACCCAGGAAACTCCTATATCAGGTATGGGTGTGGGCCTGAAGCTGCCACTGAGATCCTTCTAAAGTCTCCCTACAAATGGAAAAGAGAGTATGTGGAGTAAACTTAGTGGTGAGACATGGAATAACACCCATGAGATGCTGGACACCAGGAAGGGTGGCAGAAGAGGGCCTGATGTTTTCTCAAAAGGTTGAACCATGGGAGCTTGGAGAGATGGCTCAGCAGTGAAGAACACCAACTGCTCTTCCAGAGGTCATGAGTTCAATTCCCAGAAACCACATGGTGAATCACAAGCATGTAATGGGATCTGATGCCCTCTTCTGGGATGTAGGAAGACAGTTACAGTGTACTTACATATAATAAATAAATAAATAAATCTTTGAAAAATAAAAAGGTTGAACCAATTCTGCTTCCAGGGTAGACCCATGAGACTAAAGTAGTTTTCACAAATACCTGAGCACACATGTGCTCAGCAGCCGAACTGCTGAAGCAAGCCAGTGCCTGTGAACACATGAGTGGGCAAGCAAAATATGGCCCCTTAACATGGGCATCAGTTGGCAGTGGAAGGGAACATGCACCTGCTGTAGCCTGGATGACACACAGTCCTACACACCCACTCATGAGAGAGCGCTGGAATTTTCCAGTTCAGATACGGTGATCGGTAGTGCTGAGGCCTAGATGTTGAGGGTAAACACTGATTATTTACTAGGATACTGTATTAATCGGGGCTCTCTAGAGTCACAGAACTAATGAGCAGTCTCTATATAGTAAGGAAATTTGTTGATGACTTACAGTCTGTAGTCCAACTCCCCAACAATGGTCAGCAACAGCTATGAATGGAAGTCCAAGGATCTAGCAGTTGGTTAGTCCCACGAGGCAAGCAGGCCAAGAAGAAAAAACTTTCATTCTTTCAATGTCCTTATATAGGTCTTCAGCAGAAGGTGTGGCCCATATTAAAGGTGTGTGCCACCATGCCTGGATCTGGGACTTGTTTTGTCCCGGATGACCTAGAACTCAGAGATCTGCCTGCCTCAGTCTCCTGAGGTTCATAGCCACTGTGCCTCAAGATCTCCACGCCAAGATCCAGGTCAGAAACTTGTATCTCCCAGCCTCAGGATCACAGGTGAGCCTTCCAATTCTGGATTGTAGTTAATTCCAGATATAGTCAAGTTGACAACCAGGAATAGCCACTACAGGTACTTTTTCTAAGGTAACAAAAACTTTTTAAACAAGCCAACTAGTGCTGATGGTTTCAGAACACTGAGACTAAATATCACTATATTGTGTGGTTTTCTTATTAATAAATACAATTTTATTAATTTTATTAATATGAAACATTAATAGGGGGATACGTAAGGCTGCCATTTCTGCCACACTCGAGAGCACAGCTCACCACTATGAAATGTGCTGGCTGGGGGTGGCAGGTTCTTGGTCTTTTCCCAGTGTGAGGTGCACTTAACACCAGGCCTGAAGGTTTTGACCTTTAACCTTGCCTCTTGGCCTCTGCTCAGAGTTAGACTAGCAGAGTGGCAGGATTGATGGCCAAGGATAGTGACAGGTCCCTCATACAGGGTAGCGAGGCCAGGAAAGAAAATTCCTCCTCCAGTACTGTGGGAGCACCCTCTCCTCCAGTACTGTGGGAGCACCCTTTTCTGGGGGGAGTGCCTGTTGAAGAACAAGGTGGGGATGAGAGTCCAGGGAGATAACACATGATGGAGAAGGCATATGTGATTGAGAGACTCTGACAATCTGAAACAGAACAGAGAGGAAAAGAAGGGGATTTACTTTCCCCAATCAGCTCCTCCCTTGGTGACATACCTGAATAGACAATACCTAGCTAGTCTGTATCTGTACAGGCCACAAGATGGCCTCACTGGCAGGCAACCTCTGCCTGGCAGGTGGGAATCCAATTGACTGCTCCCACAGTATCAGTTTTCCCATCTATGAAATGGACACCGTGGGACCCGGTTTACAGCCAGGGCTCAGTCTTTGACTAAACCATAGCCTTGTCGCTCAGACAGACACCCAGATATCCAGTCGCTGTCTCTGACATGTTGAGTGAGCTGACCAGTCTCAGACCATGGGAGGTCAGGGGTCCTTTCTGGATCACCTCTGGATTCTGAATCCTGTATACCTGTCTCAGTCCACTGTCTAGTAGGTAATGCATTATGACCAAGCCTGTTCTGGCCCCACAGACACTAGAGTTGGAAATGGCCATTCCTAAGATGCCAGAGCAATCATCTCATGGGCCAAGCCGCCCTTCCTCACTGCCCACCCAAGTCCCACTCAGCTTGATGGGGTAGGGAATAGGTTCCAAACAATGTAGCTTATGTGCAGCCAGCATGTTCTCTTTGCTCTTTTCCAACTCAGCCTTCTGACTTGAGCCACACCAGGGTTGGGTCTACCAGACATAGAAAGGGTCACGACCTACATGGCAAGGGGGAGCACAGGACACAGGAGGGCTCGCAGGGCTGCACTACACTCAACCTCAGTCCTGATACCTCAGATAGACGCCAAGTCTGATGGTGACTTCTGTCACCAAGCCTCTGTTTCCACAGTTGGGGCTTCCCCATCATGCAGTATGGAAGCTATTATCCCTTTCGCTGGCAAGAGACAAGAAAATGTAAAAGCCATGATGTGCTCGGTAGCACAGACCTCTCATCTCAGCTACTTCAGAATTTGAGACAGGAGGATTGCAAGTTTAAGACTAGCCTGGGCAGATTAGTAAGACTGTCTCAAAATAAAGGAAAAAAGACAAGGGATATATATATCTCAGTGGTAGAGCACCTTCTCAGTGAGAGAGAGAGAGAGAGAGAGAGAGAGAGAGAGAGAGAGAGAGAGAATGTCTGTCTCGCCTGACCTTCCAGTGTCTTTACTGAGCCCTCAGACACTTCACCTGAAACCCAGAAGCCCAACTTGAGAGACAAGAAGCCCCAGTGAGAAGACCCACCTGAGCCCCAACCTAGGGGTGTTCCTCTTCACCCTCCTGCCATTTCTGTAGTAATCTCTGATCTTTGCTGAAGGAAAGGCTGGCCTGTGCCTTTCTGCCCTGCTTCTTACCTGGCTGCCAGCACCTGTCTTCACTGCCTCTGTGGTGAGCGTGGTCCCCAAGTCCTTTGGAAACCACTTTCATGTCTTTCCCGACTAAGAAGAGTAGGAACTACTTACTATAAGGTCAACAAATAAGAGAGGCCTGAGGCTCAGTCAGGCTTTAGGGAGGACAGGTTGATGTTGGTGGAGGCAGCAGTGAAGGTGGCCCTAGAGAGCCTGTCCCTTCCTTGTCCTATAAATTCTCTTCCACCCAGAGCAGAGCCAAGGTACATGCAATCACTACAGCTACATGAGGGTTGGACGGAGCTTTGAGTCACTGTCCCACACCAAGGCCCTGTCCCTAACAGACCCAGGTTATAAGGTTGCCATAAAAACAGTTCTGTCTCTCAGGAGTCCAGCGGTGGGTCAGAAGACCCTGAAAATATTATCTCTATACTGTGAGGGTGGCCCAGGGTGTGCTGCTGCTCTTACCAAATTACCTACCTTGCCTGAGAGCTATCTGCCATCTTCAGGCAGGTATAGAGTCCTCTAGGCTGGACAGCACCTTGGACAGCATCCACTCAGGGAAGAGTCCCATTTCCACAGGGGAGAAGCCAGTTTCCTGGATCTTCCTCAGGAGTGGCCAAGCCAAGGAGGAGCCAGGTTCCCCCAGCTTCCTCAAGAGAGGCTGAGCCAGCAGAGGAGCCAGGTTCCCCCGAATCCTCAGGAGTAGATGAGCCAGAGGAAAAAGTTGTCCCTTCCTCCTTTTCCTGGAACTGTGGAGCCTCAGTCATCTACATTTGAGGACTACATGTAAGGGCAAAGAGAGATCCAGGGGCAAAGAGGACAGGGAGAGGCAGGGGGACAAGGGAGCAGGGAATGCTTGGAGGGCTAGAGATGGAACTAGAGGAAGGGTTAGGAGTCCGGAAAGAGCCCTTGCAAGTCAGATCTATATGGGCCTCCTGAAATATGGAGGTGGGTATGTCTTCATTCCTAGCTATGTACAGAGCTACCACTTGGCCTCTCTAAGGCAAGATAGGCAGAAGAAACTATAGTGGCAGGAAGGGACTACACCATCTCCCAGGTAGCACTTCCTACTCCAGTCTTATAAGACCCACAGTCCTCAGAGAATGCCTTCCATCTGTGAATATCTGAACCAGTAACCATCTGCCCATAAGGGGTGGGGGCTGAGGTCTGGCAGGGAGAGCAGAAAGCCATCAGGGAAGCTGCTGGGCAGAGCCTTAGGATATCTGCCCTCTTCATCCCACACCTGGGGATTCTAGCAGGAAACTTGGTATGTGCCAAGTGTGTGACAGAGGTCTGTCCTGCTCACGGTACCTTGTACCTGAACTCTGCACCCTGCAGTAACAATTCCATTTCCCCTTCAGAGCCAATGACATGCACTTCTAGAGATGGCCGCTGGTGTCTGCTACCTACAGAGGGTAGCAGTTCTTCTGCATCCAGAGCCTTCAGAGACTCCCCTGGATGCAGTACCCAGCACTGAAGCTGTCCTGGAAGAAGGTGTATCTTCAGGGCTCTCTAGGATGGGGCCCTAGAGGCAGCAATGGGACTAAAAAAATCCCCATATTCTAGTGCAAAACCCTTGTGTAAATAGACCTGCTCATCATGTGGGGTCACAGCTGTTCCCATGGATAGAGAGTAGGTTCCAAGCACACAATCAACAGCTGCATGGTTCCTTTGCAGGCCTCGGGGAACCTAAGCAGACACTCCGAAAAGAGCAAAGGGAGGAAGGACTCCCAGGCTCCTGGCAAGGGAGGGTCCCAGGCAAGGACTTGGCCAGCCCTTATCTGCTCTCTTGTAACATCTCTTTCAGGAATTGCAGAATAAAACTATACACAAGATTCGCCTGGGTTGTCTGTAAGCATTTCTCCGCCTTTCTCAGGCTAAGGCATACTAAATTATATCCATCTAAGGAAATCTACCCATCTCACCTGCCTCCCTGTATCAAATGCGTCTCACAAACCCCAGGACCAGGGCCTGTTTTCGGTGTGCCCTATAAATCAAGCATTTGGACAGCTGCCAAACCTTCATCTGCCTCTTCTTCTCACGGCAATGCCTCCACCCTGCAGGTCCAAGGCTCTCGGGGAGTCATCTAGCCCACCACCATCAATCCTGTGGTGGTTCTTCTCCTTGAGTCTCTGGAAGCCAGTCTATGGTGCTCAGGAAGGACCACTAGATTTCCAGAGATCTCCCACCAGAAGCAGCATCCTCTGTGCACTGTGCCTGTCCAGCCTGAGGAGCCTCCAATGACCATGGGAGACTCCAGGGTCAACTCCCTCTCCTCTATACCTATTCCAGATGTATCAAGGACAACTTTAGCAAAGCCCTCCAAGTATCCCCCCCGGGAGCGGGGATAGTAGATTTTTAGAAGTCAGAAAGCAGAGTGTGAGATTCTACAGCTGGGAGGAGCCTTTGTGGAGAAGTGGAGAGACCCTCCAGGGCCACAGTTGCCCCTGTCAGTAGTTCCTGGACCCTGGGCCACAGACACCCACTCCCTGCTCTGGTCACCTCACATCTCTTCTATCCACTCTTTACTTAAGTAGCTGTGTTTAATGAGAGCTGATCTCTGTGATTAGTGGACCACCACTACTGCTTGCCCTAAATGAACAATACCTTGAAATGAACACGATTATGAACAAATAGGTCAAATTGCCTTTGTCCACGTTCCAGCCTGATAATGGGATGCCAAAGAGCATCTGTGAGTGTCAAATATGATGAAGGCTGTTCCCTGCACACACCTGTGCCTCTCTGCCTAGGCTAGGCAAGCCCTCTTTTCCAGACTCCCCACCTATCACAGACTAGTCCCACTTCCTTCCCTATAGTAAATGATTATAGTGTGTGGCCCCATCCTTCTGCACCACTGACCAGGACTCTTGGACCCCTTCCTCATAACAAGAGTAGGAGGGGCCAAGGCTTTTGTTCACTTCAAAGCCAATCCAGCTATCTATGTATCCCCTTCCATCCCTCTCTTCCCTTCCAGAGACACGGGGATCTGAGGGAACCCAGAATGGGCAACCCTGAGGTAAGTGATTATAGGGTGTGCATACCCAAAAAGAGTGCAGGAAAGGCTACTGCCCTACTGTCAGACAGCAATCCTTAGACCTTCCCATGAGCCCTTTGCAGACTGGACAGCAGCCCAACCCAGCTGGCTGACCCTATGCAGGTGTGTAGAGACAAGGCACCTTGGGAAGAGGGCAGGATGTCTAGGAGGGAAAAAACAGCCAGGTGTGTTACAAGCCCTTTCACAGCTCAGCTTGACAGGACAGCCCTGAAGCTCAAGCAAGGACTTCTCCAAGACTGCCACTGCTCAAAAACTCCAGTCTGAGATTCCAGATCAAGCCAGCTCAGTGTTGTAGATATCATGTGATCAGGCTCCCTTTAGTGGGACCCTGAGGTTTGGGGCCTCTGAGAACCTACAGGAAATGAGATGGTGTGCCGAGGGACTAGGCATGATGCGGAGCTTTTCTGGTGCAGAGTATGAGCTTCCTCTACCACTTGGGTGTTCAGCTGAGGAAGGCTACATAGGGTCCAGGAAGAGCGCTCCCTGCTCCCTACTCAGAGGTCAGGTATAAACTGTGGAGGCAGCAGGGATAACATGGATCACTCTGCCCTGTGCATATTCAGCAAAGAGAAAGGGAGCACAGAGTCCTGGGCATAGGATGTCTTCATCCCACCTTTCCACTGCCTGGCTCTAAGATGATCAGTCAGATGAAGGTTGGGTCCCAGTGAAGGAGATGCCCAGGCTCCCAGGAATCCTTGCCTCTGTTCTTCAGGGGCCTCTTCTGGCTTCCCTGAGGCCTAAGTTCTAAAAGAAGGAGACTCTGAGGGGCAACCCTGCTAAAAGGTCTCTGTGTCTGGACTGAGTCTATGAAGCCCTTCAGAATTCCAAGGAGACCAGAAAGCATCCTCCCCAAGCGCCTGTTCTGATGCTTGACCCGTTTTTCTGGTTTGTATAGGAGCAGTACTGGCTCCTAGCTCCCAGATGATTTTATTGATATAAAGGTTCCTAGGTGGAAGTAAGATGGCTCACCAGGTGAGGACACTAGCTGCCAAGCCTGAGTCTGATTCTGCATAATGAAAGAAGAAAATGCACTCCCACGAGTGACCTACTCCACGTGCACATTGTGGCACATTCCCTCAATATGAGTACGCAACAAACAAAGAATAAATACATAAATGTAAATTTTATTAAACAATTTTTTTAAATACCCCTGGAGTAGAGCCATCCTCCCGCAGCACTCTGCCTGGGGTCTCAGGCTTGCCCTAGAGGGAAAAGAGAAGTTTTCTTCATAAAAGCCAAGGCCCACTCTGAAAGGTACACAGTTGAAGGGAACAGTGTGTGCCATCTCTGCCACGGTGGGTGGCCAGTGAGTCACCTGGAAACACAGGGCTCACAGGAGCATCAGAGCCTAGCCAAGGATAGCCAAAAGGTTGGACCCCAAGAACAAAAGGCCTGTTCCCGCCGCTGCCGCCGCCCGCCACAGGCCAACAGCTCAGCCCGGATCCCTCGGTCTTTGTCCTGTCCTGGTTAGCCCTTGCGGATGCAACACTGCCTCCTGTTTGTATTCCTCCTTTGCTCCCCACCCCCACCCCAGCCTGCCGTTACCTGGCTCTCCAAGTCTACGCAGTGTTGAAGGCCCAGGTGGAGTTTCTTGGGGGAGGGGGGGCATGATGAGTTCCACTCCCTGGGTTTTCATCTGAGCTCTGTCCACGGTGCTCACACTACTCAGGGAGGAGGAGGGAAAGGAGGGAGAAAAGGGGGCTTTGGCCTCATTTCCATGTGGAAGGCCCAGGCCCTTTTCATGCCCCCCCACACCCCCTTCTCCATTGTCCACCAGGACCTCACTCACAATTGCAGTCTTTGTAGTGGCTAGCTCCGCCCTCAGCACTCAGTCATGGTGGGGGTCCTGCACCCCCACCTCTACAAAGGACTAGGAGGAGCAAGGCCAGAAGATCTTTCCTTCCCTGTTGGCCCCACCCAGACCATAGCTTAGGGCAGCCAGGATTAGCTGCATCTCCAGGTGGAAAGCACACCCTTGGAGTGTTGGGTGGGAGTCATTCATCCTTATACTCTCCTCATAGGATAAAGCGGGCAGTGAAGTGTCTCCAGGTACCTTAGGGTAGAGGTTGCTCTCAGAAGCCTCTCCCCTTGGGCATCAAGTACATGCCCTCTCTTGAGAGCTTCAGTCTCAACTCCAGCTGCATCAGGAGACAAGCTGCCCTCAGGAGATAGGTTTAAGGCCACCTGTACTGGGAATGAAGGGGCTGAGGCCTGTGACATTCTGCGTGAAGGCTTTCAAGCCTTGACCATCCATGCTAGATCTGAGAGGCTATCTACCATTTAAATCCTGCAGAGGGATGTGGAGCTGCAGCTGGGCCTATAGTTCTTGCACCCAGCCCAGCAAAGCTGATCCCTTCTTCCCTCTGCTGGCCACATCTGTGTTGTGGGCCCTGCATCTGTCCTACCACTCCCTCCCCAGGCCACGCATGTAGATGGGGGGGGGCTGTGGGCCCTGTGGCAGCCTGAAGGCCTTCTCCCCCAATTCTTCCTCTCCTCACAGCCAGGGTGGGATCAAGGGTCAAGAGACTGTGGGCCAGCTGTTCCCAGATGTGGAACAAGGCCCCTCCCCTTTCTGGAGGAATGACAAGCCTCCTGCAGAGGAGGGGGCGGTGGTGTGACGAAGAAGAAAGGGCGGAAAGGGAGGGAGTTCTCCACGGGTTTCTGTTGATCTGTTTAATCCCACGCTATCGCAAGCTTTCGCTGATGGAGGGCAAGAGGGGAAAGGAGGGGGTCTAGTCCGCATCGCATCCTTCCCTTCCTCCTCCCGCCCTCACCCCGCCTGAGCCACCTGACCCGTCTCAAAGTTGCCGGGCTGCGGCGCGCATGGCCTTTGTGCGCGCGGAGCAGCGGCCTGGAACCTGGAGCCTGAGCCAACTGGACTGTGTCGCCCCACCTTCGTGCCTCTTCCTCTCC
The DNA here is from genome assembly GCA_902729485.2 of Mus minutoides. NCBI lineage: Eukaryota > Metazoa > Chordata > Mammalia > Rodentia > Muridae > Mus > Mus minutoides. The sequence goes on along the minus strand of LR753441.1, from coordinate 446,321 downwards.
CTCACGTACCCAGGAGCTAAAAAATAAATAAATCCACAAATACAAATTCGCAGTGTGCTGGGGAGAGGCGGCTGCGCCGGGAAGAAGGAGCGTGGAGAGGTGAGGCTGGGCCGTGGGGAGTCCAGGGAAGAACAAACCTAAGCCAAGGCCCAGTATCAGTAAGTTGACTCTGAAGGTTTCGCGGTCATCAAAAAGATCCCTACCGGGCAGACTCAAAGGAACAGGCAAGGGGATGATTGGGGTGGGCTCCCCTTCTCTTAGCGCACAGGCAGCTCCACCCCCACACCCAGGACAGCCCTTCCCCCAGCCCTTCAGGGCCGGGCGGCAGGACGCAGGGAATTGGAAATAGAGAAACCGGGTGCTCCGGACTGAGTGCATAGGAGTACCAAGAGGAAACGCGCAGGCACGTTTCGGCGGAGATGCAAAAAATTAAACTTGGTCTGACCCATGGAAGGGGTGCTATCCAAGACTCTCTCTCTATGCACCACGCTCTGGCCTGCTGTAAATATCTCTCACAAATAGTAAGGGGAGGCCGAAGGGAGGTCCTTGGCCTGGGAAGGGAACTGGTCTTTGAGGAGTCGCTGTACGGAGCCGGCCCCGTAGCAAGCGCGCTTCTAAACCCGAGGCTCTTTGGGAGTGCCTCCTCCACCCCCGCGCACCCTCCGAATAGAAACGAGATCTGGGCAGGCTAGAAGCGGAGATGTGTTAGACCACTGCAAAAGCCGAGGGTGGGGCTGAGGGATGGTAAAGGGTCTGCTGTCCTGGGAGCGCCTTTTCTGGGCGAGGATCCAGGCTCCGCGGATGGGAAGCGATTTGGGCAGGCTTTGCTGTATACACCATGGACAGCAGACCGTGAAGGTTTGGTGTCCTGGACGGTGCTGGGGACCTGACCCAGTACCCTCTAGGGAGAGGGTCCGCTGTCCAGGCAAAGAGGAGCTGGCTCTAACAGGGAGCAGCCTCTGCTCGGAGTCTAGATCCTCCACTCTTGAGCCACCAGCCAGTGTCCCTCGGGCTGCAGGTGCTGGCAGGCCGTGGGTGGTTTCCTTGACTTTGGGTTGGGCATAAGCAAAGGTGGGCTTAGCTGACTGTGTAAGAGGGGATTCTCCAGCGTCGGTTGAGACTGGCACCTGCAAAGGGAAGAATTTGGGGTTGAGAGAGAAGTATCCTGACCCTCTGAGGACCTTCGGGCAGTGGGATGAGATCTCCAGAGATCACCTCCTTCCCAGTGGAGTGTCTTCGGGGGTTCCCACGGGGCTGGAGAAGGTTGGAAAGGGAGGGGGAAGAATTTATGCCTGGGTCATTTAGCTTCTGCTAGAGGGCAGGTGGTCAAGGGCTGGGTTGGCCCAGGGAGAAAAGATAGGAGGACAGAGGCCTGCCTACTTCTGTGTGGTTCTTCCAGTCTGCAGGAACAAAGGCCAGCTGGGAAGGCCTGGAGTGGCGTTTTTTGTGTTTTTTGTTTTGTTTTGTTTTGTTTGTTTTTTTGGAAAGCCGCTGATCCCTAGCCCTAAAAACCCAGATCAAGGTAGTCACCCTTCAATAGACTGCAAAGAGTAGACCCGATTGCAATCAACTGTGAAGTATGGACTGTGTTTCTCCCATCCCCGTAAGCAAGGACTCGCTACCCAGCTAGGAAAGGGTGAAAAGGGGGAGCAGTCTCTGATGGGGGTTGGGGGAGACGTCTAACTCCCTCCTCCACATAGGGCCGTCAGCAGGAGGCTGGGACCCCTTTCTTTCCTCCAGGAGAGAGAGGCTCAGAAGCCACTGTGTTGAGTGGTTATTCTGGAAGGACCAGCCGTTTGTGTGAGGCAGGCACAGTGTGTTCGCTGCACAGCGGGGTGTGGCTGGTGGTGGGTGTCGAGGAGCTGCAGTCGGTGGGCTGAGGGAGAAGCTTTTGAGTGGGTCGTGCGGTAGGACAGAATGAGCGGTTCGAGAGTGTCAAAGAGGCAGTTTCTCTGCATACGTGTGACCCCGGGGCGCCGGGCACAATCGAAGGCGTTCGAGGGCTGCGTCCGTGTGAGTCGAGGAGCGCGCGGAGCGGGACGCCAAGCGTGTGCGCGGGAGGCACGGGTCGCGCGGTGCGTGAGTGCGCGTGTACGCGGTGCGCGTGCCCCTCAGTTCTCAAGGACACCTCCGAGAGGAGGCGGCAGAGCCGGTGTCGGGTGACGTCACCGCGCGCCCCAGTGATAATCGCCCGGTGCCGGAGCCGAGCGCGGATACGAGCGGAGGCAGCGGCGGCGGCGGCGAGCGCGGGGACGGTCGCACCCGGTCTAGGCAAGGAGAGTGGGAGTCAGACTCCCGCAGTGCCGACCTCGCGGACGCCGGGCTCCCACCCGGCCCTCAGGAATTTGCCCGGCTTCCTTGGCACTGTCTCTGCGCTCTCCTCCACCCGGGGCCGTAGCGTGCGGGTCCTGCGGGCGCCAAGAAGGAGGCGGAGGCGGGATCGGGCGACAGCGCAGGCGGTGCTGCGGAGCGGAGGCGGCAGCCGAGAAGCAGCAGGCGGCGGCGGCTCGCGCCCGGACGGGTAACTGCGCTGGTGGCCCGTGCCGGGGCGAGCCGGTCTCTCAGGTCACCCCGTCTTTCTCTCCTCGAGCAGCTTCTCGCCAGCCAGAGGCGTAAGAGAAGAGAGCTTGGCGGGTTGTAAAAAGAGACTGCTTTTCATCTCCGAACATCGAGGTTCTTTATTTTCACCGCATTCGCGCACTCCTGGTGGGGCCGGGAAGAGGAGCCGGGGAAGGGCAGCTGCGGAGAGGCTTGCGCCGCCGGGGTGGAGCGGGCTTTGCACCCGTCAGAAGACTGCAGCAGGCCGGAGCACGCGCGCTCACCCCGGCCGGCTCCTACATCTCCCTCGCCGCGGCTCCGAGGGGTCCCTACTGCAGGAACGCCCCGAGGGATTTGCCCGGGCCCTTCTCTACCTCGGGGAGGGGAAGGAAAACTGGCTCCTCAGAGTTGGGGGCGGACCAGGGCAGCACTGCCAGCTTAGCGCGGAGCCCCGCCCCGCCCGCCCCGCTGCGATGAAGCTGGAGCATTCGCGCCCCTCAGGCTAGGACCCCACGCAAGCCGCAGCCCGGCCCCGACCCGGTCCAGCCGCTCGCCGCCCGCCGCAGCCCTGAGGGCCCCTCTGCGTGTTCACAGCGGACCTTGATTTAATGTCTATACAATTAAGGCACGCGGTGAATGCCAAGAGAGGCGCCTCCGCCGCTCCTTTCTCATGGAAATGGCCCGGGAGCCCGGCCGTCGCGGCGCCCCTCCCGCGGGAAAAAGGCGAGCCCCGGCCCCCGGTGGCCCCTCGCTCCGCGGACAAATCCGGCGAACAATGCGCCCGCCCAGAGGGCGGCCCAGCTGCTGGGCCGGGGATCTGGCCGCGGGACACAAAGGGGCCCGCATGCCTAGGACGTCACGAGAAGGGTGGGGGCGACCGCGGGGGAGAATGTGGCCACCCGGCCCCTGACCACGTGTGTCCGCAGCTCTGAGTGCTCGAGATCCCGAAGAGAGAGACGAGGGCCAGAAGACAAAGGGAGGGGCTGGGGAAGCGGCGGGCTGAGGGGCGCGGGAGGGAAGTGTGCAGCTTCCCGGGTAGTGTTGGCGGGTCGGGCTACCCACGGGCAGTCCTGGGCGCTGTCCTCGGTGCTGGCCGTGGAGTCACCCAGAGAGACAAGGCGCTAATGCGCTTGGGGAGAAGGGATGTTCTGAGTATCACTGTTCCCATCTAGGGGGTCCTGGATAATTGCCGCAGCAACCTCAGAGAAATGGGATAGGGTCTGGGGTCACTGCAGTTTGTCCCCTGGGCGCTCTGGTTGGGGGGGTCGCAGGGTGAAGGAGGTGATCACTTTGATTCTGAAGAAACGCCTGAGCCTTAGGTTGAGGTTCGAGCTGTGGAAGTGGGGGATCTGCATCTGCACCCAAGGTCTAAATCTGGGTGGATACACTGGACCGCATCCCGCCCCCAAACCTCTCTCCAGCTATGCGGGACGCGAGGCACGTGAGGCTCTGCAGCCCAGAGAGAAAATGACAAATCCTCCTCCTCCCTCCCCCCACCACCATCTGCAGCCGCAGTGACACCCACTCAGGTCTGCTGCAGGCATTTTTCCCCCCCTGTCCTCGGCAGCCAGCGCCACCTGCTGGCGTCCTGGTATGAGACTCTGCTCTGGCATGTCTCCTCCCAGCACCGTTTCTGATCCCCAAGGTTACAGGCCCTATTACCTAGGGCAGTGGTTCTCAACCTTCAGAATGCTGCTACCCTTTAATACAGTTCTTCATGTTGTGGTGACTCCCAACCATAAAATTATTTTCGGTGATACTTCGTATTTTGTTGCTACTTCATAACTGTAATTTTGTTACTGTTATGAATCCTAATGTAAATTTTTTAGAGATAGAGTTTGGCAAAGGAGTCCTGATACACTGGTTGAAAACTGATGACCTAGGGTTAACTATCAGTGGAGGAGGTCACAACCTCTGCACCCCCATCCCCTCAGACAAGTTCCAGACCTGCTTTTCATCTTCATGGGGTGAGTATGAGCCCCTTTCCTAGCTCTGACCCAGATCCAGAATTGATCGTCCAAATTCTCCTAGCCTCAAGACCTGTGCAGGTAGCAGAAAAGCAAGACAAAAGGGCCCGCATGAGGACACAAAGAAATGCTGCAGGGAGCCTGCTTCAGTATTCCATGAAGAGATGCATACAGTCACACACTCATAGACCACTCTAGTGCCTTTGCATCCTGTCCCCAAAGCAGAGCCTCTGCAGAACCTCTGCCCCTTGGAGGGTGGAGAAGGGGCCCAAGCATACAACAGAACTGACCTTGAGCTTGCTGTCTCCTTTTCCCTTCCTTCCTTAGAAGAGCTGCAAGATGAACTTAAAGCAATACTGAAGGAATTGGTAGAGGCAGCAGTCCCCTAGTATAAAGGTTCCTGGTGGGCACAGGACTATGCCCCTCATCTAACATGAGCTCTGTTGGGGCTGCTCTACACTGCAGCCTGGCTCTTTTCCCAGAGGGAAGATTTCCCCTGCCTCTCCCCTGGAGCTAGAGCTCCGTTCTTGTGCCACCGCTGCCCTTGCTGGAGATTTGGCTCCTGACCACAGTGACCTTCTGGGCTGTGAGCAGAGATGGGGTGGGGAGGATGGTGAGGGAGGTAGGCTGGAGAGTGGATAGGCGGTAAAGCCCGTGGCAAGCTGCCCTGTGCCCCAGCCCAGGTTGAGGAGCAATCACCTTCATTCACCTTCATTGCACCCACTTCAGTGGAGGCTAGGGGCTTCAGTTCAGGGGCACAGGACCAATCTGGGCATGGCTAGCAGACATGGGGCATTCGGTAGGAAGGTCATTTTTCAATCTTTACTGTGCTCAGGGTGCAGCACTGTCTGCTGAGGTGTGGGCAGGCCCCACGCAAGTGACTTAGACTCTCAGATCTACCCATAGGGGGCTGAGTGCCAGCATCACTCTGAGACTCTCGGGACCAGCAGCCTTTTCTGCAGCCGTGCTTTGTAGCCTTTGTGGGCTAGCTTGGATGTGCCATCCTTGTTTATCCTAAAATACACTCATTCCTACACCTGATCTATGTAGAAGCCAGGGCTCAGCATACATGCTTGTTGGGTGCCAACCTGGTCAACAGCAAGCTGGGAAAAGAACATTCAGAACATTCCCATAAACCTCCATCGGTACTGGGCCCCTTAAGTATAGGGACTAGAGAAAGGAGATACATGGCTGGAGCATCCAATATGAGTACATCTTCACTCCGAATGAAGCGCAGCATAGCTGCTGTTCCGGAGCAGACACCTCATAGCTTCCTTGGGAAACCCTAATTCTCTCCAGAGGGGAGTATGTCACTTTTAGCCTTCTTGTCCTATTGGGACTGGAGATACTTCAGAATTCAGCTTCTTGTCGCCATACTTCCAGCCCCCAGGCTATCCTTGATCTCAGCTCCCAGTTACAGCACTTCACGTGGAAGCATCTAGGAGCCCTGCACTTCTTTCCCTAAAGTCTGTGCTCTGGCAGTCTCTATCCGAGGCTCTAGCCTCTCTGCACCTCGTTGCCCCAACCTTCACTCCTGATGCAGCCGGGGTGGGGGGGGGGGGAGCCAGAGATGTTTCAGAAGGAAAATTAAGATGGTAAAGTGCTCCTGCCATAGCTTGTTAGAGAGATGGAAGAAAACATGGGAAGAACTTCAATTGGCAGTAGGGAGCGAAGAGGGTCTGATTCTGCATGGTGGTCCCATCCAAGAGGAAGCAAGACAGGTATCAGCTTCTCAAGTGCACATACACAGATCTCCTCCCAGGCTTGAGATGTTTCCCAGCCTCAGGCTATGCCCAGTCCATATGGCACACAAGGTCTACTTTCCACAATAGAGCTTCATCTGCAGCACCTCCCAGGGGTGTGATCAAAGAGTCATGGGAGTCCAGAATGCAGGCGTCTACCCTAGCCTAGGCCTGCCCACTCGTACCCTAACTTCTACTGCATTCTGCCTTCACCCAACAGAGGTTCCCGGACCTTTGTTACCAACAGAGACCTAGGCTCCTCCTTAGCATCACCTTGACCAGAAGGGTAAACCAGTATCCCCATGGCGACCTGCGACCTCCTAGTTGGTCAAATGAGCAGGTCTAGGCTTCCTTGGAAGCTGAACCATGAAAGTGCTGGCTCAGGCAGAATTTGTTTCAAAGGGAGGATGAAAAGGATCCATTTGCACAGCCAGGTGCCTATTGTGCCACCTACACCCTCACAGCTGTTCCCATCCCTTCAGAGCTTAGGTATGATGCCCCTAGCTCCTTTTAGGTACACAGCATCAACCAAGATGTAATAATAGCAACAAAGGTTAGTAGTAATAATAGCAACACGTCTGCCCTTCCTAGGTCTACACTTCCTACTTGGATGCCACAGCCTTGATATTGAGGCAATCTCCACCACCTAGAAAGCCGTTAATCAGGAAGATAAGATAGAGAAGATAGAGCTATCATCTGCGCTTCAGGGGGGAGCCAGACACGACTTAGAAGTGCACACACACGCCGTTTCCACTGAGGCTCTGATGGAGGGGATAGGCCTTTTCAGCAAGACAGGAACACACTGCACTCTGCTGTGTGACAGCACTCTCCCAGGAGCTAGGTCCCATCTTTGATTCTCAGCCACTTTAAACAGGTCTTGTCAGGTTACCCCAGAGATGTCTGTGGAACCTATGTAGCCTTTCTCTTGCCTGAATTGTCACCCAAACTACCACTGACCATGAGCAGAGGCAGATGAACCTAGCACCTGGAGGACTGGGCATTATCTAGCCTGTTCATTCCCTGGGGCCACACCACAGTGAGTTTATACCGGGGCTACAGAGCTATTCTCAGTGTCTGTCCAGATAGCCAGAGAGCCGGAATCAACATTCTTGAACTACTCACAATAAAGCCAACTCTAAAGACACTGTCAGCCCACGTGGAAGGACGGCCCAAAAAGGACCAGGCTTGAGAATCTTCTCAGTCCCAGGCTGTCACCGAGAGTCAACACTCCCCAGGGACCACTATCTCTGCTGGAACAGAATGAAAATATGCACAAAGTACATGGGCCAAGCTCAGGCAGTCTGAAGTACAGTGAAGCAGCGCAAGGCTGAGGCACACACAGAATACTCCAGCACACACACACACACACACACACACACACACACACACACACACACACGTGTGTGTGTGTGTGTGTGTGTGTGTGTGTGTGTGTGTGTGTGTGTGTGTGAAGACCCTCTCTAGGTGCCTATGCTCACCACAGGTGGAACCTTGGAGATACTTCAGCATTCTCTACCTGGACAGGGATGGTGAGTGACCCTGTGGAGGGCCAGGCCGCAGAGTGACCTTGAATACTGCCTGGACAGAACAAGTTAATCACTAGGAACAAGGACAGGGGAGACAACGGTATCCTCATCTAGAGACAAGTCCTACCTCAGCATAGGAGAGGCACACAGGATAAGGCCCTAGATCTTCTGCATGCTCTCTGCTCTTTCATTCACCCAAGTATTCCTGAGCCTCTTCTAAGGACCAGGCTGTGAGTGCTGCCATAGTCCAGGCAAGTCTGCAGGAGACAGGAATTAGCTGAACAAGCACCCTGTACTCCACCTGGCACCTGCTACTACTGAGGCATAAAAAGCAGGGCGTCGTAATGACAGTAGAAAGCTGATTACTCAGTCACATAGCACAAAGATCTAAGGATACACTTTCACACTCATGGAGTCAGGATTTCCTCACTCCACTGTGCCTCAGTTTCCCCATATGTGGTTGGGTGTAAGTTCAGACATGTCCAAGGAAGTCAATGTGAAGTCATCATGACTATAGTCAACACCATCATTACCATCTTCGTCACCTTCATTATCATTAGTCTCAACCACTGGTATCACTGCTAGCCAACCATCATGACTTCCGCCAACACCACAATCACAATCACCATCACCATCACCATCACCACCACCACCACCACCATCATCATCACCATCTCCATCTCCATCATTAACTTTATCATCACCTCTAAACTTTAGGCTGGGGATTTTTAACACTCCTTTTGTGTGGTCATTTTCAGCTCTTCAGAGCAGCAAAACGAAGATGTGGCACAAGAACTGTGGCTACCCAAAGGTCACTGAGAAGGCCTGTGTTCTCTCAGAAAGGGGCCATGTTTCAGATAAATGTCTCGCAGATGCTAAAGTCTTTGTCTTCAGGGTGAGGAACCTTTAGGAGATAGACCCAAGCAGGAAGGACTTGGAGATGTGTCCATGAAGGGCATGGTGGAGGCCTTGGGTCTTTCCCATTCCTCCTTTTTGCCTCCTGGTTATGAGATGAGTAGTTTTGCTCTGCAAGCCACTTCCTGCAATGGCCATCCACACCCCTGTGAGAAGCTGAAAGGCCACCCCAATCGTAGACCGCAACCCCTCAGACTGTGAGCCAAATAAATCTTTGTTCTTTGTAAGTTAATTATCTCAGGCATTTTGTTACAGTAATGTAGATGACAAAAAGGACTGTGACAGTAGAGCTGAGCGGTGAGGTGGGATAATGGTACATGGCCTAACCCCACATCAGGAGAGCTCTCTTCATACCAGGAGACCCTTGGCCAGTTCTGCCCAAGTAGCTCCTAACCCAGGTGATTGTTGACAGTCTCCAAATTCTTCCCTTCAGTCTTCCAAAGGGTCAGCAAAGACCTTCAAAGGCATTTTTCAATCACCCCAGATCCAGAGTTGTACCTGAAGGAGTTTTCTTCCTAGCTTAGAATCGACAGTAAGGATGCCCCCTCAAAGCCCTCCTGTCTAACTACAGGAGCTATCCCAAGATCCCTAGAACCTAATAGCCCGTGGAAAGACTCACTTCCAGGTTTCTCCTAGGCTGGTATGTATCGCTGTGTGGTGCTCAGAGAAGCTCCAAGGTAAGAAGACCCTCCATCCCCTAGCCTGGTGGACTCAAGACACTTAGTGGCACTCCCATATGGCAGCCTTTGACCACACTGACATTCTAAACAGAGGCTGTCCTCAGAGCTTCTTTATTCCCAAGTTTCCACATCCCAAACATGCCTATCAAGAGTGGCAACCAGGGCTGGAGAGATGGCTCAGTGGTTAAGAGCACTGACTGCTCTTTCCAAGGTCCTGAGTTCAAATCCCAGCTACCACATGGTGGCTCACAACCATCCGTAATGAGATCTGACACCCTCTTCTGGGTGTACTTACACATAATATAATATGTAGTGTACTTACATTTAATAATAAATACATACATCTTTGGGCCAGAGCGAGCAGGGCAGGAGCAAGAAGAGGTCCTAAATTCAGTTTCCAGCAACCACATGATGGCTCACAACCATCTGTACAGTTACAGTGTACTCATGCACATAAAAAAAAAAAAATCTTAAAAAAAAAAAAAAAGAGTGGTGAGCAGGAGGAAGAGGCTTCTCTAGGACCCTTATCTGGTGCTCTAGTGATCTAGCCTCGTCCACTCTATACTTCCATAGTAGGCAGGGTTTCTTCTTGCCATCCCAAGCTAGGGGGCTGGCTCCACACAAGTCATCCAGTGCTCCCACCCATCTGATGAGCAAGCTGCTGCTCCAATAACCTGCTATGGATAACAGAGAAGCTCAGAGTAGCCAGCAGCTAAAGCTGTTCCCTGTGCTACCCTGGAGCAAGGCATCCCTAACAAGAAGCCAGGAAGGCTGGTGGGACAGTTTGTCTTGTGGGCAACATTCACACTCACTCCCTTGGGCCTGTGCAGCATCAGGAACTGCCCTAAGAGGCTGGGCTGCCCACCTCTGGTTCTCAGAGAGATGAGGAAGAGACAGTTTGGGACAGAGATAAGATTAGCAGAGGGACTGGCCCAACAATGCCCCACTGAGTAGAGATGGGAGCTTCACTCATCTCAGGGTTATGCTTAAGACCTGTGCTGTGGCCTCCTGACAAACTGTAGAGTTCCACCCAGACCCCATGTCCTTACTCTTCCTTAAGTCCAGGCACAGATGGCCACTATGTTCCTAGCCTTTTGTGCTACATAGCCTTACACATACCTTTCCATACAGCAGAGCTCACATGGATCAACCTTCTCTAGGCCTTGGAGCTGTAGAGGATGGGGTTTGACTGAGACATATCTCATCCAGAGCACACTTGACATCAGAGCCCCACTCCTGTACTGACAGCTGTCCATCATTCTTTGATTCAGAGTGTCTTGGCACTTGGGAAAGGAAAGGGCTAACCACAAACACTGAGATCACACTATAGGAAGCAAGCAGGTCCAGTGGGCACCTGTTCACCTCAAGCTGCTCTTTAGAATGGCCACTGGACATATCGACTCAGTACTCCTTCCATGGAGATGGGCAGCCTGGTGATTTGGCAAGTCTGACTCCTTCAGGTTCTAGATATGACATAGTAAACTAATCATGCTTCCAATTTAGGCTCCTAGCCACTCCGCCCACAGCTTGGGAGGGGATTAAGACTGCTACACTTCATGGGAGGGAAAAGTTGGAGGCTAGTGTGACCCCTCTTCCATGCCCCTGCCTTGGTTCTTCTTGGTAATAGTCTTCAGAGGATAGTTATGAGCTAAAGGAAGACCTACTGGGAAAGGAAGAAGCCTGGTGGCTTTGAAAAAACTCTGAAATTCATTGAGCTCAAATAAATGTATCCTGTCTGACTGCCACTCACAGGACAATGCTTAAAATGTCATGAAGGGTAACTCTTCAAATGCCTTTTCTAAAAGTTTACATACATATATACTTTAGCTATAAAAAATTGTCAGTCCTGGGGCCACACAGTGAAGGAGGAAATCACACTATTTATTTGAATACATTGCTGCAGAATCTAGGGGTGTTCTTCCATATCCATATCATTTTACTGCATTAAAACAGAGGCCAGGGGCTGGTAAGATGGCGCAGGGGTTAAGAGCACTGGCTGCTCTTCCAGAGTTCAATTCCCAGCAGCCACATGGTGGCCCATAACCATCTGTCTACAAGGTGATCTGATGCCCTCTTCTGGCCTGTGGACGTATATGCAGCAGATCACTCATACATTAAATAAAAATGTTCTTAAAAGCCTGTAAAGTCACAGCAGTGTGACAACTAATTCCTTTTTTTCCCATCTAAGTGAAGGAAGAGTTTACCAATTCTGGATCTCAAGAACACAAGGATAAGAGATGGCCAACAAAGGGTCCTAAGTCCAGAAATGCACTCAAGTATGTCCATCGTATGTCCTTCCAGTACAGGGCAGCAGGTATGATAGCCAACACAACAGGTTGAGATGCTTTGGGGACATTCAGAGCTTACGTCTGGCTTCTGGAAGGCAAGTTGGGAATGTAATAGTAAGGACATTTGTACACAGCCTTTCACAAAGTGCCAAATTAATTACTGAAGCTTACAGCACAAGCCTGGGCCTTCAGGTTCCCTTTGCCAGTGGCCTAACATACTCCTGACTCTACATAAGACAATAAAGGAGCAAGGTGTCTAGGAAGCAAGGGCACTGTCCACTCATTGACACAAAACCGGTCAGCAACTCTTAGCTGGTCTGTCACTACCTCCAGCTCTGTAGTGACCATTGATCCTGCTCATCTCACCCATGGGACTGAGTCATCCCAGGTACTGATCCCACATCCTGTTTGGTCCATACTTCTGTGTGCTTCTCAGCCAATTGCTGTCAAAGCCAGGAATTCCACCTCTTTGGAGCTCAAGGACTACATAAGTGCAAGACACAGAGGTGAGAATAGAAACCACACACACTTTCAAAGCTACTTCCTAAAATACAAGAGGTGTTTTAGAGGTGCAATACTGAATAAAGCCAGAGACTAATTTTCCTGTGCTCTGTATCAACCACTGTATCTGTATCAATCATTATCTTCCAAGTAGAGACAGGAAGTGTTTGGGGAAAGCATGAGATCACTTAAGTTCTTATCTGAATAGCACATGTCAGATTGTACAGATGTGAACTGACATGGAAGAGCTTTCAAGCACACACCTGGGAGGTACAAACAGGAAGACTGGTATTTCAACACCAACCTAGGCTACATGACAGTTTTCAAAATGAAGAGGGGCAGCTAACTGTATCGCAGCTTGGATTTGTGTTTTTGTTTTTTTTCCTGCAAGAAAAATGCTGTGGACAAACACTAAAATAAGGAGCCAGCGAGATGGCTGAGTGGGTAAAGGTGCTGAGTTTGACCCCTGGATTCAGCAAGCAATAAATGGGCTTGTCCACAAGTTATCTTCTGATCTCCAGATGCCTTGGTGTACATCCTTAGTCTTTTTTTTTTTTTTTTTTTTTTTTGGTTTTTCGAGACAGGGTTTTTCTGTATAGCCCTGGCTGTCCTGGAACTCACTTTGTAGACCAAGCTGGCCTCGAACTCAGAAATCCGCCTGCCTCTGCCTCCCGAGTGCTGGGATTAAAGGCGTGCGCCACCACGCCCGGCTTGCATCCTTAGTCTTTAAGAAATGTTTAACATGTGAGATTTAGTTACTAGAGAGAGTACATTGGATGTCTACAACCCTGAATTTTAAGAAGGCATAAGGGAGAGATCAAGGAGTACCAGCCTGGAGGCAAGTGTGCAAACAAAGTCATGCATGGCTGCTCAACAGTTCATCCACCTCTGTCAGCTTCACATAGTTGGGGACTGAATTCCAAGTCCTACATAGAGCTATGAAAGTTTCTCTGTCCTTTTAGTACCCAGGGGTAAGCAAAACTGCAGCCCTTGGCTTCCACTGCTTAGAGCAGACCCCATAGATTTTCAGCTGTAAGAAAGACAAGGCACATACAGCAGGGAAGACAAGAACACACAAGCTTGCTCAACAGGTGTTTATTAAGGCTTGTATTCTCCTAGAGGACAGGTATCCGATGTTGTCCGCGACTCCGTACAGGCAGTAACAGCTCGAGGAAGTGACACGTTCTAAATACAAGTCTAAATAATACAGCTTAAATGTTAACTCAGAGGGTCTTTTGGAGTAAATAGTTTCAGAAGGTATCTGCTCTCTAAGACAGTAAGGATCCTCTACAGTGGGCGCGTGCAGATTCAGTATGCGAGGGCGTCGGGCATGAGCACCACTTTCATGCTAAACTCCAACTCCAGGTGGCGGTGAGCTCCTCCGAGGCTCCTCATTCCACAAAACATGATAGCAAATTTGTTTTCTAAAGGATTTTTTTTTTTTTTGGTTTTTTTTTTTTTTTTGCTTTTTTTCACCCATTCAACAGGAAAAAAAAATAGACACACAGTGAAATTTACAGTCGGCAGCAGCATCCATCACACTGCCTGTACTATCAGATTCCTACAATTAAAGCTTAGCGTTACTGGTATAAAAACTTAAGACAGCATCAGGATTCTCAAGAGAAGAAAGAGGACAACTAAAAATGATCTACAAACAACTAAGAATGTCCCAAAGCTGAACCAGACTTAAAACACCTTCTAGTTCCTCACCACAGAGCCCGAACCTCATGCAGTGGCAGACGGTGGCAAGGAGAACTGGAGCACCGCTCTGTGTGGGCACTAAACTATGGACAGCTTGCCCATAGACAGCTGTGAGCACACTTAAAACTAAAAGTTATTTGTCTAGTAGGAAACTCAAAAGGGCAGGTCAGCAATATGATGGATACCACAGATAGTAAAATGGCAAGCCACTTCAGTACTGTGAAGAGACATCAACAGCACATGCTGAATGGGCTTTTTGTTTGCTGTAAAGCAGGAGAGGGCAAGAAATATGAAGTATCCTATAGGGATATTAAATGACTAGATATAAGAATAAGAACATAATTTCTGCCAAAATAAAAATATCTTTGGGATGTATTAGGTGTTTTGTTTTGAAGAATATTTATAGTTTGCATTAGGTCAATCTGACTGATAAGCTGACAAACAAAATACTCCTTTATTAGTGAGTTCTACAATATTATAATACATAGAAAAATACAAATGAATGCAGATCCATCGGCAAAAATGAACTACAAAGATAAAGATGCAACAATCAACCCGCAGAGGACGACATGGAGCTGACTCGGAGACAGCACCAAGCACACAGCTTTAAAACTCTGTTTTCAAAGTCAACCATTAACCAAAAACAAACTGGCTTGTTCTTATTGTTTGTTTCGATTCTGTCTTTCCTGTAAAAAGAAGAGAAGAGGTTATAAGCTCATGAAGCACTTTGATTTGCAGGTGAAGGCCCACAAAGGCGAGGCCTCAGGCCACTTTATTGGCTGCAGCAAAAGATGGGGATGTGTGCTTGTCTGGGTAGTCCCTGTGGATCTGGTTCTGAACTACCAAGCAGCCTGGTCCCACAGACCAGGGCAGGAGCCATCACATGCTGTCCTATCCTTTCTCAAGACCCTCTGCACAGAAGTTACAGAGACATGTCCAATCATGTGTCTTCTGCCCACTCATCCCATGCCTCCCCTCCCCCAACCCAGCCAGTTCTCCCTCATGTGCCAATCATGCTAGTGAAGAAACAGTAGAACTACAAAAGCACCTGCACCCCAGGGAGGGACTGGCATGCACAGGGCAGGCACTCTAGCATACCTAGTACAAAGGAATACTTTTTCTAAATTTCTTTCATTTTGATAAACCAATGACTCAGAAAATACCAAAATCTGACAAGCTATAAGTAAGCTCCAAGTCAGGGCCAAGCATGATGGAAAGACAAGCTAGATCCACCTAGTTTAAGCCCTTCCCATCAGCTCAAGTTTCCTCTGTGGCCTCCAGCAGTACTGACAAAGTCAGGGCATAGCTCTTCAACTGAGCTGACTTCCTACATCCATAGTCAGCTTCCTATGCCCAGCATGCATGCCACACCAACCTGGAATTTACACCCACTCTTCAAGTCTGCCAAGCTGGTTTCTGATCAGTGCGTCACGTCTAGTAGCTACCTTGTCTTCTCTAGCAATGCATCTAAATTCAGCCAATGACAAAGTGTCTCTGAAGCAAGGAACATGCACTACATACACAATGTTCTGTACTAACCCTTTTTGGACCCACTGTAGTCACATCTGTCATACACATACATACACACACACACACACACACACACACACACACACACACACACACTCCCATCATCCCCACTCTCCCTCATATACCCCTGTCATGCTATTTGAGAAAGTGGGTAAATACAAAAAACTACATTCAGGTTAAAGGTTCAGTCCCTAGCATGGCATCCTAGGTATGAACTGAGAAAGCTGCCTGTAGAATATCTATACAGTTGCTGTAGTTTGTAACTGCTTACTTTGGGCTTTTGTTTTGAGACAGTGTTTCATGTACTTAAGGGTGGTCTTGAACTGATCCTTCTGCCCCCACACACCTCTTAAGCACTGGGATCACCAGCACATGATACTGTGCCTAAATACATCTGAGCCAACATCTGTACTTTCCTTTGGGGCTAACCTGGACTAAACATATGCCAGGCACAGCAACGACTACCATCCAAAATCCAAGGTGAGGCTTCTCACATCTTTGTGTGGCTCTAACCTTAAGGAGGTGGCAGAGCACCCAGATCAATGAGTAGGTAGATCACTAGTAAGAATTTATAATCTTCCTGAGGTGCAAAGAGAAAAACTCTTTTCAAGCAGAAGCCTGTCTCCCCAGAGTGCAATGGCTGCTATTAAAGCAGCTGGAGGAGGAAGACAGTGTCTGGCTCCTTTAGCCTTCAGTCCTAGCAATGGCTACAGAGCTTGTCACCTGATCTTTTTTTTTTAATGTATTTATTATACATAAGTATACTGTAGCTGTCACCAGACACACCAGAAGAGGGCATCAGATCTCATTACAGATGGTTGTGAGCCATCATGTGGTTGCTGGGATTTGAACTCACAACCTTCAGAAGAGCAGTAGGTGCTCTTAACTGCTGAGTCATCTCTCCAGCCCCTGTCACCTGCTCTTTAAAAACTTTTTGGAGGGGGCTGATGCAGCTGAAAGATGAAGTGCACAAAACACATCATTCCTACAGGGCCAGGTGTATGTGATTCACCCTGGAGGCCTGTCAGACTAGGGTCAGCAGCCAGTAGGCAATATGCAGAACACTCTACTGCCATTGTTTTAAATACTCTCTAAGAAAGTCCTGTTTATAGATAAAACAAAAGAAAACAACTATGTAGGGATGGCTCGGCAAGGTGGCTCAGAAGCTAGAACACATGTGGCAAGCCTGACAAACTGGGTTTGATCCCTAGAACCCATGACAAAATGAGTGGCCAACCCCCCAGGCTGGCCTTTGCACACACCCCAGCACACAATACATGTGTAAAATGTAATGAGTAAAACCAAATTTAAATGGAAAAAAGAAAGTATCTGAGACCCTGTCTTAAAAACAAACAAAATACCCAAAATAACAGGTGTAGAGGTGGCCTTCAATTCGAAAGCCCAGGAGGTAGAGAGGTACATCTCTGTGAGTTCAAGACCAGCCATACATAGCTATATAGTGAGACCCCATCCCAAAACAACAACATAAAAACAAAAAAACTGTCGGACGGTGGTGGCGCACGCCTTTAATCCCAGCACTCAGGAGGCAGAGGCAGGTGGATTTCTGAGTTCGAGGCCAGCCTGGTCTACAAAGTGAGTTCCAGGACAGCCAGGGCTACAAAGAGAAACCCTGTCTCGAAAACAAAACAAAACAAAACAAAAAAAGGTGTCAGGCTGGAGAGATGGCTCAGTGGTTAAGAGCACTGACTGCTCTTCCAGAGGTCCTGAGTCCCATTCCCAGCAACTACATGGTAGCTCACAACCATCTATAACAGGATCCAAAGCCCTCTTCTGGTGTGTCTGAAGACAGTGACAGTGTAGTCACACACATAAAATACATAAATAAATCTTTAAAACAAAAACAAGGTACCAAAGTAGGACTTGGAGGCCAGCCTGGACTATAAAGTGAGTTCCAGAACAGCCACAGCTACATAGAGAAACCATGCCTTAGAAAATGAAAGAAAGGAAAAATTAGCATATTTTCATATTTATAGCTGGACAAGAACACTCTGAAAAGGAAACTGTGAAAATGTTAGCTATGTTTTGCTTTCTAAACACCAGATGCTACTTGAAAGTGGTGAGGTCTGTCAATGATGAACATAAGGTGGGTCTGTCCTCAGGTCAGGAGAACCTTGGGTGTCTCCAGGAGCCTCACGCATTTACTTTGCAGGCACATTTTAGCCTGAAGGAAGGAGCAGCTCTTCACACCTCACCCCACTTTTTTTTTGAGACAGGGAACTTAGAGAGATGCACCTGCCTCTGTATCCTGAGTGCTGGGATTAGAGGTGTGTACCACCATCACCCAGCTTCCCACTACATTCTTAGAATGAAATGGTCCTCAACAGCCTAGACTCTCAATCCCAAACACCTAGGATTCTAACTCCTAGATAAACTAATAGCCCAGCATCCTTGGAGGGAAAAACAGAATAGCTGGTGGGCAACTGGCATAAGGCCCAACAAAGATGTGAATCATCAAAGGACTGTGCTACACTGGGGAAAGAGATGCTTGAAATTCCACTAAAACAATTTTAAAAAGTCAGAGTATTCATTTGTCTTCTTCAATAATACAATTTAACCAGTTTGGGTAAGAGTCACCAATCCTCTCTAGGATGCTCTTCATGCTGACCTCCAGAATGGCCATCTAAGGACCACCAGGGACCCTGACTATATGCTAATTAACTTGTAACCCCTACAGGTCACTCAAAAGGCTTACCAGAGACCTAACAGACATGGCTGTCTCAGAACCATGTTTATAACTTAAGTTTTAAGATGGTAGAATTAGGAGCTAACACTTTTCTTGCCAAAGACCTGAATTTCATTCTGAGCATCTACATCTCTAACTGCAGGTTCTAGGTGGATCTAACACCTTCATCTCTCTTTTGCAAGTATCTGTATGCATGGGATGCATGTAAACTCAGGAAGGCACACATAAAACTTAAAAAGAGTTAAAAAAAAATAAGAAAAAGTTTTAAAACAATTGGGATTTTAAAGATACAAGCAGATGAGGGCCAGAATTTTATCCCTAAGCCTATCACCAATCTCTGAGAGCTAGTATATTTTTAAAGAACTGAACATTCTCTTGTTTTCTGAGATATTTATTTATATGCTTGTGTTTTACCAGTGCATATAGGTCTATGTACTGCATGAGTGTAGTGCCCTTGGAGGCTAAAGAGGGTGTCAGTGAGACAGGAGTTACAGATAATTGCTGTCACTGAATACCAGTCAATCATTGAACCATCTCTCCAGCCCCACCCAGTGCATTTTAATGGAACTCTTAAAATTCAGCATTTAGGGCTGGTGAGATGGCTCAGCGGGTTAGAGCACCCCACTGCTCTTCCGAAGGTGATGAGTTCAAATCCCAACAACCACATGGTGGCTTACAACCACCCATAACAAGATCTGACGCCCTCCTCTGGTGCATCTGAAGTCAGCTACAGCGTACTTATGAAGAATAATAAGAAATGAATCCTTGGACCGGAGAGACCAACCGGAGCGAGCGGAGCCAAACGGGGAAGGCTGGAACAAGCGGAGACGGCCGGAGCTAGCAGGGCCGATCGGAGCGAGCGGGGCCGGCTGGAACAAGTGGGGGCCGTATGGGGGTGGCCAGGAGCGAGTGGGGTTGACCGGAATGAGAGAAAAACAAAAAAAATTCAGCATTTAAAAGAAAACTGTGCATGAACACAAACAGCTAGCTACTAGACAAAAGTAATACCCAAGTTTCATTCACTATCCTTGTTCTAATGGAGGCAGACACTGTACTAACAGTACTGTGCTAACACAGTGGTCCCAGGTCGTTTGATCTATAAATGCTCTAGGTATCTTCAGTTTGCATAAATATACATATGATACTAGCAAAATAAAATCACTAACAACTATTTCTAACATCACATGCCACTTTTATGGAATGCCTGTTTATTATTTATACCCCCAAAAGCTAAACCTACAGAATTTCAGTTACTGGAAATAAATGCCATCTCTCTCTCTCTCTCTCTCTCTTTTTTTTTTCAAGACGGTTTCTCTGTATAGCCCCGGCTGTCCTGGAACTCACTTTGTAGACCAGGCTGGCCTCGAACTCAGAAATCCACCTGCCTCTGCCTCCCAAGTGCTGGGATTAAAGGCGTGCGCCACCACACCCGGCTATGCCATCTCTTTCTGAATGTTTTATCAGTACTTGTGATAAGGGTAACTTAATGGTACTAGCAACAGCATTACTACCTTGCTTTCTCCACATCTCCTTCCTCAAAATGCTTAATTATTCATACGAGCAAGTTACCTAACTCGGAACAAAAAGATTGGAAGCCAAACCAACAAACAACATTTCACGAAGAGAGGACAATCTCAGGATGAATACTCTTTAAGTAATAAAGGCTTCAAAATACACATTAAGATCTGCCTCATTTCTGAAAACCATTTCTGTTATGAAGACCAAATGGCTTCAGTTAAGACTATCTCCAGCCAACCGGGCAGTAATAGCGTACACCTTTAATCCCAGTACTTGGGAGGCAGAGGCAGGTGGATTTCTGAGTTCAGAGGACAGTCTACACAGAGAAACTCTGTCTCAAAAAACCAAACCAAACCAAAAAAAAAAAACCAACAACAACAAACAAACAAAACACACACACAAAAAAACCTATCTCCAGCCAAATGGAGCTAACCATATAACCATTAATTTCAAAATATCTGGATCCCAAGTCAGCTCCTTATCACCCCCGCCTCAACACACCATCCCTCTTTAGTACTTAAAATGATGTAAGTTTAAGTTCTCCCAAACTGCAGGCTTTCTGAGTTCCTAAAGAACAGGAAGTGACTGTTAGACCCAGAGCTTCCAACTGCTATGTGGAAGCATAAATCCTTGGGCAAGTGGGACATCACAGTGCAGCCAATGTTACCACATAGACGTTCTCCCTGGGCCACAAACACGGATTTCTAAGTGTGCTTGAAATGGACAGACAATACAAAGAATAGCTTCCCCGAATTCTCACTCTCTGTTCTCATGTACGCAGTGTCCAGATTACCATATTTCATTTACATTCACTCAAAATACCACACTACTGGCTCATCCCAGTGATGTGATAGCTAAGTTAAGAGATGCCACCTGTACTGTCTCAACTCAACCTGCCCTGACTAAGGCCAGTCAGGAAAATGTCACTAGACTAACAGACTGTCCATTATACTCCAGCCTGCTGTGCAGGTCACCTGTATAAGAGGTGCCTAAGGACAACTCACCTTGCGCACCACCTCCTCTTCCTCCTGGCGCTTCTCATAATGAGAAAAGTCATCAAAGATAGAGGTTGTGTGCTTATAGGAAGCAATAATCTTCAGCACTTGTTTTGCTTTTTCTAAGGGCACCTCCTGTGTGTCACGGGAGTTTGTGACAGGTTTGTTGTCGTTATTCTCCAGTCTGATGTGCCGCAGCTGGTTGTTGGGCACATCCTTGACAAAAATCCACTTCACATCAAACTTTCCCTTCCACTTGTCCTGAGACCAGACCCCAGCACTGGTGCCGTAGTCCACAGGGGACTTCATCTCTGCCACCCCACAGAAATGTCCACTCCCATTGACACTGAAGAGGAGATAAACAGGCCCCTTGCTGCTCATGGAGCGGAAGGCGCCATCCAGGCGCTTGTTGCCATGTTCAGTACTACACCAGATGGAGTACTTGATGGAGCGGTGGATGTCGTCCTCAGAATAGCTCTTGATGATGAACACCCGCCCACTCTTAAGATTCCAGTCGAACTCTTTAGGGTTATAGCTGTGGGCAGCTTTCAGTTTCTCCAGGACAGGGTGGGATTCTACACTTGGGGCAGAAGTAGGCTGGGCATTTCCAACAGAGTTACTGTCACTGTTGGCCCCTCCACTCTGCCCAAATGCTGCATTTCTGTTTCGAGGAGCCACCCAGCGGGGTTGAAGTGGCTGCTGAGGGCTCTGATACTGTGGCTGGACCAAAGGTGGGGGCTGGACAGGGAGAGGCTGAGCTACCTGCTGGGGCTGTGGGGCAGCCTGGGGGGATGGTGTCTGCTGGGGGGCTGAGGCCTTTGGAGCAGGGCCCTTGTTATCCCAAGTACCAATGTCCATGTTATGCTTTATAGGTGGAGGAGGCAGTGCACCTCCCACTATCGGCCCACTCTTTGTTTTCATCTTAGGCTGTGGTTTTGCAGGCTTGCTAGCAATGGCTGCCCATGAAGTTGGTTTTGAAACTGGCATGTTTACATTTGTCCCACCATTGCCAGAAAGGACACCAGTCAGTGCCACACTGTTGACAACTGAACCCACCGTCTTAACTGCAGAGGTGGTAACATCCCCAATCTTCAGGCCAACCATGCCCTGCTCCAGACTGTTCATCCCAGGGGCCTTGTTGAGGGAGTCACTGTGAAAACCTGTCTGCCCATCAACAACTGTGCCACCAAGGGAGCTAGGTGGGTAAGTGTAACTGCTCCCATAGGCTGAGCTCTGAGTCTGCTGCCCCTGAGAACCACTTGTCCCCCATGCTGAGAATGCAGGGTTTTCAGGAAAAAAATTAAACCTGTGCTGGTAAATGTTGTTCCCCAGACCCCCAGGCTGCCCAAAAACAGCATCATGCATGAAGTGATGGTCTCCATTACTAAGTTGTCCATAGGTAGTGAGATACGGGATGGGAGGGTCCCCTGCAGTGGACCATGGTGCCTCACTGAGGGAGTAAGGAAATCCAATGGATGGTGGATAGTAGCTGGACAGATAAGGATCACTCATCGAGGGGTAACTGTTACTCTGTGAAAATAAACAGGTGATGAATTAGACAACTGTCAGACAGCTCAGCATGCTAACCACCTCATAAACAGGTGCAGAAACCAGACTCATGTAATATAGCATATGATTATTTCTTCCTAAATGACAGATATGGTCACCAATGTCAAAACAAAAGTCATTAGTAACAAATGCAAACCAGACTGCTGTCTCAAAGCACAAAGCCTGCTTCGTAATGATCTGAACTCAGGTTAAATGACCCAGCCAAACCACCTTTCTGCTGTCACCATCTGAGGTATCTAACCCAGTCCTGCAGTAGGAATATTTACAACAGACACTGATAGCACAGCAGAGTGTGAGGACAGCCTTAACAATGCACTAAGATGGCTCTACAGTTCAATAAGACTAGCAGGCTCCAGCTCACTGACCTATTAACACACACCTAGGCACTGGTATTCAATGTCACCTTCAAGACTCTCCTACACAATATTCCCGATAGCTACCCCAGCTGGGTTTTTCTAGGGTCTGCTCTTCACATTTCGTGTTTCCTGGGCACACTTATGGGTGCTCAGAGTGGAGCACAGGCTTCTCTGCTCTGTGCCTTTACCAGTATGGAGTCCCTGGAGTTCTTAACCCCTGCTGATACCAGAAGACCCACTTTAGTAAAGTCTTCCTAAGCTCCAACTCCATCCATAGCAGAAGCTTCTAAGAGGGGCAAAAAGGTAGGAGGGTGGAATGCTTCACCATCCTGACCTGGTAGCCTCACTACACCTCTAAGGAGTTTCCTAGCCTGTAGGTGTAGACTGCAGAGTGGGCAGCTCTAGGAAACCATCCTTCCTTTGGAGAGACACTCAGCCACAGTTTGGTGAGAATCAGGCACCGTGCTTTGGGCTCAATTTCAGTTTCTACCTTAACCAACAGGCCAGTTTTTATTACCTTATTATATTTCTTTTCAATCTCTGAAAGGGAAGCATCAGTGATGTAAGTGAAGAGACCGTCCTATAGCATGGCAATCTGTGCTTGGGGGTGGACATGTCCAGAGAAGGTAAGAAAGCACCACTAGGCACCAGACAATTTCAGAACTATCACTTAACATGAAGTAATTACTTCCTTGTAATGAAAACTTTTATCTTCCTCCACAAACAAGTCACTATAAATATTCTATAAACATAAAACAAAACAAAAAACCCAAACAAAAACCCAAACAAACAAACAAAACTTGGTATATGTTCTCTTGAAAAGATTTCAGTGATTCCGGCTCCTCCATTGCAACCTCCTGCTGTGTATCTCCTCCAAGCATCCTTCAAATGAGCCTGAGCAACAAGGCCAGGGGGAAGAAGAATCAGTGAGGTCTGAGCAGAAGTCTTGCTCTGTGAGGGAAGTATACCTTCATGGATACAAGGCCACAGTCCTTCCAAAGAAGACCTGTCCTCTTCCCTCTCCTTAGCAAACACTTTATGCATGAGAAATAGATAGATAGAAGGGAAGACCTAGTTGTGGTCTGTCATTCTAACCCACTGGCCACAAACCAACAAGCAGCAGTAAGGACTCAGAAAAGATACTCAGGTCACTCCGACATATACCTAGGCCTTAACTGAGGCTTGACTCAATTTAGGGTTATTAGGTAAGATCCATCACAACAACAACAGCTCTCAAAGTCCCCCTGAAATATTACCACCTGAAGAACAGACATAGAATACAGGTCACACACAGAGCTATATAAACACCACACAATAGGTAGCCCCCATTATTCTCCAGCCAGTACTGGCCAAATGCTACCTGAACTTGTAGATGCAAAGCACAACACCTCCCTAACATCCTGCCCCAAATCTTAAAATTGTGTTTCTTTCAGATCCTAATAGATTCCAGCTAACTTTCTCTGCAAAAATCATCACACCTCAAGACCAGGGTGTGATGCTTCAACTAAATATGTACATGTAGAAACACACACTTGTAGGACAGAGACACCAAAGAAGAAAAGCATCACCAGTGCCTGCCTGCAAGATACAGCCTTGGGGAAACCTCACTGCTTCTCAGGAGTTGTAGAATGGAGATGGAATAAACAAAGATAAAATTAAACCCTATGGAAAAAGTAAAATCCCAGATTAAAAGGTCATTGTTTACAAAGATCTCCTGAAAAGTGCTGCAGGCATCCTCCAGTAGTCCAAACACCCAGCCACACCCTCCCTTTGCCTCTGAACCAGCAGCCATACCTCTAACTCTCTCCAACCTGAGTGGCCCACAAGCACTATCAAACTGTGCTTTAGGCCAACTCCAGTTTTTACCTCAACCCCACAGACACACCAATACCTATTACCTCCCTATTTCCTTTCAGTTGAAGAGGAAGCATCAAGCTACTTTGTAAAGTTATCTCAACCAGAAGAAACCTATAGCAGCTGCTCCCACAACTCTGAAAGCCAAGCTGACTGCCAGTCCAAGATATACAACTTTCCTGGGAAGGAAGTGGTTCCCATCAGTCTGTAGTACATGGTGCCTATTCTGGTTGAGATGTGTAACAACTTAGCTCAAGTATGACCTGGAAATAAATACACTGGGGCTGCTGGTAAAGCATGCAGAACCTGTCCAAGCTATCTACCTCCCTCTGTATGGTCAGGCACAAGCTTGGGATTTATGCTCACTTGTAAATAACCCAAGCAAAGGGTCCCTTCTGGCTTGGTAGCGCCACAGTATCATTGAAGCTATAATATGAAGTGGTTTACCAGAGACACAGCTGAATAAACTAAGTTATGCAACCAAACTCAAAAGTTGCTCTTCACATATGAAACACACTGCTAAGTACAACACTTGGGTTCCCACAGCTCATCAGATGACTGGGAAGTACTATATTTAAGATTTCTAATCAAAGCTGGGATACAAGACCACACAAGAAAGGCAAATACATCTTCCAGACTACTAACAGGTGAAAATACAACTTGGAACTCTTAGGCCTCTTCCTCCTGATCCTGATAACTAGAAAATTAGATAAACAAAGTAGGCACTCCAAAAAATTAAAGAGAATTTAAATAAATTTAAATAACCATGTAGGCTGTTATCCCTACATCATTTGGAAACAGTAAAGAATAACAAAGCCATAAATCTGTTCTAGAATTAAGAGTTTTTGTTCATTTATTATTAATCCAAGTTTTAATTTAATCACATTGAGTGACAAGGGGGGTAGATTTTAAATGACTAGAATACTTCTGCCCTTTTTTTTCTGAGAAGGAAAGAACTCTGAGACTATTGAACAATGAGGTGACTGTAACTAGAAGGAGATGCAGGACAGTCTTCCCAGCCCTGCAGATCATCTATGCACCACGCTGAGATACATGCTCTTCATCCAATCAAATCCTTTATGTTTAAGGAAGCACTAAGGGCAAGTGTCTAGGACTCCTGGGACTGATGTCAATCAGCATGTACACACTCGCTTCAGGAGGAAACCACAGACAAAGGAAATGTTAGAGACCTGGACACCACGCTCACTCAGCCAGGCACTTTCCTGGTCTTTCCTCAGAGGTCTTTCCTCCCTCTGAGGCCGTGGTGTGAACCCCTTATCTGACTGATATGCAGAGACAGCAATTTCTAACAAGAATTTTTACATCTGTTTAAGCAACTTGCTAAGGATCAAGTAAAGACCCAATTCATCCCTCCCTTTCCCCTCTGGGAAGCTTTAGTGGTAGCAAATCCCTCCTTACTGGGTACCACCATTGGAACTTTTAAGGACATTTACATATAACCACAAAAATCCAAGCCAGACACAGGCTGGATGGCCATGCACATAAGTGCTAATCCAAGCCTACTAGAGCTGCATAGACCTGGCAGTAACCCAAGTGTCAAGTTTCTCCCAGATATTCACAAACAGAGGCTTCATATGCCCAAACAAGGCACAGCATTATTTAATTTAACTCTGGCTGCAGGCAAAACCCCACATAAACTCTGATAAAAAACCCCCGTGATTGAGGAGGCTCAGGTTTCAAGATAAGCTGAGCACTCTCAAGGCCAGCAGTACCTCACAAACGAGCAGTTACAAACCTCAATGTGGCCACATGGAACATGAACGGCAGTGTCTACCCAGCATTTTAAATAATCTTTGGGCACAAGGATATACTACAGAAAAGTAAGGGGGCAGAATGGCATTTTGGCCCCATATGAAGAAACAAGCAACACAAAGACAGCAGGCACCTGCACTAAATGACTCGAGACTCTACTTCTCCACACAGGTAAATGGCTGTTATGCTGGTCCTCAGCTGCTTCATGCTTCAGGAAAAGCCTGAAAGCTTCCTGTGCTGCTACTTTCTACGAACCTAATAAAGCTGGGCATTTCTAGGAAATTTATTCTTAAGCAATATGCTGTAAGTACTTTACTAAAAAGTACATCTGAACATTGACATGAAGGTGCCACTTTAAAGCTATTTACTAAGTGTGCGATCTTGAAGAACATTCCTTTTCAGTTTCCCCAAGACTTTAGGGACATGCAATTGAGAGTAAGGGGGAAAATAGATTCTACTTTTAAGAAACTCCTCAAGTATTCCATGAGTTCCTACTTTATAAAAACATTTCAAACATAGTAAAGCAACCCTTGTTCCTTGTTTTAATATTTAGTATATAGCACTGCTATAAGAGAACCAGGAACCAGGCAGTGGTGGTGGAAGCTTTTAATTCCAGCACTCAAGAAGCAGAGGTAGGCAGATCTCTGACTCTTGAGGCCCAGCTTAGTCTACAGAGGAAGTTCCAAGACATCCAGGGCTACACAGAGAAATCCTGTCTTGAAAAACCAAATAAAAAAGAAAGCCAGGAAATATGCTATTCAAAAGAATAGTTTTGTTTAACTTCTTGTTCTTGTCATGGCCAATAGCCCATGACTAAAGCCAAGTCAGTTCTGCAACCCTATACTGACTGCCCAGATATTCAGGGACAACCATGCAACCCTATAGGTTAAGGCTCCCTCAGACTCTTAGGCTTCTGATATGCTCAATGTGGTGGGAAGAAACATGGAGGAAAGTTATATAAAATGCTCTAAGATGACCTAGAAGGGCAGATGAGCAAAAAATAAAAAATAAGGGGGGTTGGGGGGCAGGTAATCTATTTCCTTCTGGTACAACAACCAGGCAAAAAGTCTTACTTGACTCTAAATATGCAGCATGTACTTAAAAGTGGCAGACATGGGCTGGAAAGATGGCTTAGTGGTTAAGAGCACTGACTGGTCTTCCAGAGGTCCTGAGTTCAATTCCCAGCAACCACATGGTGGCTCACAACCATCTGTAATGGGATCTGATGCCCTCTTCTGGTGTGTCTGAAGACAGCTACAGTGTACTTATCATGTACATAAAATAAAGAAATAAAATCTTAAAAAAAAAAAGTGGCAGAGACTATGGTTAAATCTAAATTTCAAATTGCATATGGCTTTCTGTTTGTTTATTTTGAGATAGGTCTTACTACTTAAGCCTGGCTGGCCTTGAATTCCTTTGTCTCTACCCTTGAATACTAGAATTAAAAGTGTGTACCACCATGCCCAGATTGCCTATGGTTTTTAAACAGGGCAATTTTGTTACCAGGAAACACCTTGCAGACAATTTTCATGGTAGCTGCACAGGGAATCTAGTGGGTGGAAGCCAGGGTGTGCAGGGAACAGCCAAAAAAATGCTTAGGCATAAAATGCGCATGGCCCCAGTAGGTTAGAGGAAAGAGACATGAAGGTAGGAGGGGCACCTTGGGGAAATGTGAGGCTGCTATGATCAACTTACATTGCACATACACACGAAATGCTAAAAGAACACATTAAAACAATGTTTTAGGGCCGGGCGTGGTGGCACCTTTAATGGGGGGGGGGGGGGGGGGGGGGGGGGGGCGCCGCAGGCAGATTTCTGAGTTCGAGGCCAGCCTGGTCCACAAAGTGAGTTCCAGGACAGCCAGGGCTATACAGAGAAACCCTGTCTCGAAAAACCAAAAAAAAACCAAACAACAACAACAACAAAAATCAATGTTTAATTATCTGGGATAGAGAGATGGCTCAGATTTTGAGTATTTGCTGCTCTTGCAGAGGACCACAGTTTAGTTACCAGCACCCTATATGGCAACTGAACTGTGGTCTGCTGCAAGAGGCAGTTCACAACCACCTGTAACTCTAATTCCAGAGGCTCTTACACCCTCTTCTAGATTCTGAGGTCACCTGTGCATGTACACACACCTAAAAAAATGAAAGTACTGACTGGGGAGATGGCTCAGTTTAAAGTTGATAGCCGCTCAAGCTTTAGGAACAGAGTTTGGATCCCCTCAAACCCATGTAAATACCAGATGAATGTGGTGGCTACTTGTAAAGACAGGAGATTCCCAAAATAATTGAGACTTAGCCACACTGGCAAACTCTGGGTCCAAGAGACCCTGTATCACTGAAGGTGACAGAAGATCATTCCTGACATCCCCACCCCACAAGCACACCTCTGGACACACAGACCTATGCATATACATACACATGAAAACAGAAGGGGTTCTACAGCTCCAAAGGTAAGAAAGCTGACCATAAGGTACTAATTCTGTGCGTTTCACATATCCTCTCTAATGCCACTAGTCCTGAGAGCAGGATTCTTTGATTCATACAAAAGGAAGCTAAGATTCAAGGAAGGCAAGTGTCCTGGTGCAGGTAGAACTAAGGTTCAAGCACAGAAAAGGAGTTTGCTGCACTGCCCAGAGCTTACCTACCCTCACAGATCCTCCAACCCTCCAGAGACAAAATGAAGATGACACAACACTTCAGGGAACCACACAGTCCTATACACCATAAAAAAAGCACTCCAGCAGGTGGATTTCTGAGTTTGAGGCCAGCCTGGTCTAGAGAGTGAGTTCCAGAGGACAGCCAAGGCTATACAGAGAAACCCTGTCTTAAAAAACCAACCAACCAACCAAACAAACAAACAAACAAAAAAACCCCACTCCATCCCCAGCCCACAAATGCTAAAAGACTGCCTGTACCCAACCTCCATGGGATGCTGTTCTACATCTTTAACACTGAGGCCCAGGCCCAGCAGGAAGACCTGCACAAAGCAAATTTTTAAGACTACTCTATCATTTCTAACACTTTAGAGACTGTCTCTTTGCTGTTGGGATAGAAAAGCAGAAATATTACAGTAAATGTGTTACAAGCAAATTATTTAAATAAAAAAATATGCTAAGAAGATAAACTCACCGGATTGGACTGTCCAGAAAGGTAGGGCTCAAAGTCATTGTCATGAACTGCATCCTTCTGATGCAAAGAACCATTTTGTACTAGAACAAAAAGTTGCAAAATATTATCTTCAAGCTTTAAAAAAATTTACCTTTAAGCATGAAAACCTTAGTAAAGTCTATTTTCATCAGTTTTTAGTAGATAACTTTCAAAATGGGCACACTCCCTATAGAGAGCTGATGTTTACATGACTAGTTAAATGGCATTGCACAACTTTTCTTAAATCCCTTTTTTTAAGTAAAAATATAATCATAATTCGGTCAGATGTCATTTTGTTGCAACCATATAAAGGGCAAGAAACTTACAGCCAGACTTGGAGCCAGTTTTGTGATCCTCGCCCCCAAGGTGAGGACCGAACCCAGGGTTTCCCTATTCCAGTCCAATACTCTACTCCAGGCAAATAGCAGACACATGCTTTCAGAGCCCAGTTAGGCATAGAGATCTGAGGGCAGGATGCTCAGCTGGAAAGGGCTGTAACCCAAGCTTACTATCATCTGATTCTCCACTTGCTTTCCACTGTTACAGTGCACAGCCAGTAAAGGAAAGGAAAGGAATGGTAAATAAAGTGTTGGGCCTTTTCCAATCTTAAAACACGATGAGCCATATTTGGTTACACCCAAGTAACAACAACATGCACTGGTTAAAAACAGTCTTCCCATGATTTAGTGTCACTCTGGAGTTCTCATAAGAGTTTTGGAAGTTTATTACAAGCCAGAATATCACAGGAGATAACAATAAACTTACAATGACTATAGCTAAGGGTGGAGGGCAGGGCCTCCAGATCCACAGCTAGCTGGCTGACTCTCCTCCAGAGCCATCCACTACCTAGCAACGGAGGACCGGTCAGTCACTCAGACCTCTGCGATGCGGTCTTATCACCATTTCTTTCCCCACCAGGTTCTGGCAGGGTCAAGAGGGAAATTGCAAAATATTATCTGAACTACTCCGGCCTTTATTTTTCTAGTTCCCCTCCAATCTGTCAAATACCCCGGAAATAGAAACTTTCATCTCCTCCAAGCTTACGGGAGGAAACTAAGTTTCGGATCCCAGACTGGCTTGGTGGACTTTCTCTGTCCACACGGACTAGCGCTGCCCCGTTCTCTTCTAAATCCAGACAACTTCCCGGAACTCTCCTCACCTTTATTATCTTGTCCTTTTGTTCTCTGCATCGCCGCAGGCCAGGATATGCGGGTGGACACCACCCAGCCCGGGAAAGGAAACACAAAGTTACTATCCGAAAAGAACGCTACCCGGGAGGGCGACGCGACCTCGGCCGGGCCTCCAAATCTCCCACACTTTGATCACAGCCAAGCCCAGCGACCCCGCCATTGGACCCCAGAACCGTGGCCCGGCCTGGTATTCAGATCTTCGACCCCGGCCTCCCTGTTCCCAGCCCGGACCCCGCACCCTAACCCCAGCTCAGCCTCCAGGTCCCCGGAGTGGCCCAGACCGCAGCCTGTCCTGCCCTGTCCACGGCCTGGTCTCGTGACTGTGGTCCCGAGACGCCCCTACCTGGGGGTCCACGCTGGTGGCCGACATGCTTCATGAACAGCGCGGCGCGGGACCCGGGCGCCGCCGGCTCGGGCCTCCCACGAGGCCGGGCCTGTCACGCCGCGTGCGGCCCCGTGCCCCGCCGCCAACTCCGCGGGTGCGGCCGGGCGCGGCGGCAGCTGTAAGCACGCGGGCCGGAA
The DNA here is from genome assembly GCA_902729485.2 of Mus minutoides. Taxonomy (NCBI): domain Eukaryota; kingdom Metazoa; phylum Chordata; class Mammalia; order Rodentia; family Muridae; genus Mus; species Mus minutoides. The sequence goes on along the minus strand of LR753441.1, from coordinate 415,300 downwards.
CAGGGAGAAGCAGCGGAAGGTAGCGGACAGGCTGAGGGGGCGCCGACTCCAATGGCGGCCGCGGCGGCTGGGACGAAGCTACGCGACGTCAGCGCGCGGGGCAGGCCGGGAGCGCCGTCGAGTCGCCACCATTGCGCCTGCGCACCGTCGCTCCTCGCCCAGGATTTCGCGCTTGGGACCCAGTCTCGCGCTGGAGGGGCGGGACCGGACCGGATGGGGCGGGGCGACTCGAGAGTCACGTGGGGTTCCTGGGGCGGTGCCTATTGGGGAGAGGGTGGGAGGTTGTAGCTAAGCTACACCTGTCCCAGAGTTTTGTGGCTGCTGGGCCGGCTTCCTGACCTGCCCCTTGACAATCTGAGCCTGACAGGAGAGTACCAGAATGTGACCAGTGTTCGCGTTAGATTCTGTACCTGATTCCATCATCTAGAGTAGAAGACAAGAGGACTTTGAGGAAAACTAGACGGCCCCCTTTGGGTTCCACTTGGGAAAAGTTCATCCCTCAAAGAGTCTCCAACAAAGAACTCACCCCATTAGCCATTCACTTTCAGGCAAGCTCTTTGCTCAGTGAACCTGCTACCACACACAGACTCCTCCTCCCTGTTCCCGTCCTTTTAAAAGTTTTATTTGAGGTTTAGAGCAATGGCTCAGTGCTCAAGACTACTTGCTGTTCTTACAGAGGACCTGGGGCTAGTTCCAACACCCACATGGTGGCTTACAATTCTCCAGTCTCAGGGGTTCCAGAACTCTTCTCTGGCATTGAATGCACGAGATGCATATCTAGACAAGCAGGCACACACGCGCGCGCGCGCGCGCGCGCGCGCGGGCACGCAAGCGCACAAAATAAAACAAATCTTTTGAATGTAATTTTTAAAAGATTTATTAATTTTAATTTTATGTGTATGAGTGTTTTGCCTGCATGTATGTCTATGCACCACATGTGTGCCTAGTGCTCAGGGAGGCCAGAGGAGGCCAGAACTGGAGTTATAGATGGTTCGGACTCCAAAGTGGATGCTGAGAATTGAACCTAGATCCTCTAAAAGAGCAGTAAATGCTCTTATACCCTGAGCCATCTCTCCAGCCCCTTTAAAATAAATTTTATTTGTATGAGTGTTTTGCTTGCATGTATATATGTGCATTATGTGTGTGCTTGGTGCATGTGAAGGGTCAGAAAAGGTGTCTGATAGCCTGAAACTGGAATAACAGGCAAATTTGTGACCTATCATGTGATTGCAAGAACGTTGCTAGGGACCAAACCCCAGATGCATCCACACATGCCTTCTGGGGAGTGTTTGGTCCCTGGATTTGCTGTAGTAAATGCCCTAGCTTCTGATGCACATCATCAATAGGAGGACACCAGAGGGAGGCACCTGCAGGTAGATCACCGGGTTGAAGGGCACAGCTGTCAGCTATGTTGTAGATGTTAGATGTCCTCCAAGGAAGCTGGGTTGAAGTTTCCATTGAAGAGCTGATGGAGCCGGGCAGTGGTGGTGCACACCTTTAATCCCAGCACTTGGGAGTCAGAAGCAGGTGGATTTCTGAGTTCTAGGCCAGTTCTAGGTCTACAGAGTGAGTTCCAGGACAGCCAGGGCTACACAGAGAAACCCTGTCTTGAAAAACCAAAAAAAAAAAAAAAGAGAGAGAGAGAGAGCGAGAGAGAGCTGATGGATGGAGCCCAGAGGCTATAAGCTCTGTATTCAAGTAACACCTGGCTGGAACAAGCCTTTGCTGTGTGCTGGGCTTGGTTCACTCAACAGCTGGCCCTATGAAGGCCAGCAGTGAGGACACCTATCCATGCAGACAGCCACAGCTGCTCAAATGAGACAGCCCCAAATCTTCTCTATGAATGCCCTCTTGAGAATGAACAACCTCCCTGTAGCAGACCTCCTTCTGGATACCCTGCCCTTTCATACTTTCTGGGTGTCTAGTTTGTCTTCCAGGAAACCAGCTTGTGATCTTGGGGCTCCTGCTCTTCTCTGTCCCTCAACAGCAACCTTGAGTAACTCCCACGAGCTACAACTCCTCTTTAAGCATCTATTAGTCACTCATCCCAAATCATTAGTTGAGTACCTACACCATGCCTGGGAAGTACAGAGTGGGGTACCAGTGGTCCCTACCCTGCTAGCTTCTTGGAGAGGAATGCTATATGGTTCTAAAAAATAATTCAATCTGCTCAGCCTCACTATATAGATGTTCACAGGCCAGGTGCTGTCCTTCAACCCAGATACAAAAAGAACAGTTTAACCAAATCAGGCCTGTGATGTGGCAGGCATCCAGAACAGGGAGAAATAAGAAGAGAGGATGTCCTTGGGTTGGTCTTAGGGTGTCTCTTAACTAGAATCTAGGTGAGTGGGTATTGACTGTCTCAGGGTGCTCCGGACAGAGGAGCAGGAACCAGAACACAGACACTAACCCTAAGGTCTAAACACAGCCAACCAGTCTGAACTTCAGCCTACTTATGAACTTTGTCTCTTTTCCATCTACACAGCATGCCAAAGATCAGCAGTCTAACTTGGGCAAGAAACCCGCTGCCCATAGAGGGGGCCATGGCCTACTGACTGCCTCTGTGTTTCCAGGAAGTGTAGCTAGCTCCTGCTACCAGGAGCTTGTCTGTCTGGACAGTACCAGATGTCCCAGGGTCCAGACATCTCTAGGAGATCAGCTTCAAGGATGAGGAAGAAAAAGTAGGATTTGTGGTACTCTAGGCTCATGTAAGCCTCAGGCCTTAATCTCCAGTCATGGAACAATACAGGCTGCTTTAAGAGGCATATTCATTTAACTCATGTGGCAACCAAGTCTGGCTCTCAGCCTGGGTCCGCCCAGGGCAAGATAAAAACTAGGAACAAGGCAAGAAAGGGTTCCTCTTCCTGTCCTCAACAGCTCCCTCTAGACTTGTCAGGATGGTTTGTTTGGTTGGTTGGTTGCTTGGTTGGTTAGTTCTCATTGAAATTTAATGTCATGCTCCCTCAGGTAGAATAGTGCTGTCAATCATCCACTCCACCCTGCAACATCTATACATGGACCTTGAGTACACTGTGCCTACACTTAGGCTCTTGCTGGTACAGGAGGTGGAAGAGATTTCTGCTTTAGGAATTGGTCCTGGGGTAGAAGGAGGCTAGGCTGGGCTGAGTCCCCAAGCCCTTCCCAGGCCCAATTATCTCAGCAGGTGGCATTTACAAAACAATTTCAAAGATTGTCCAGAAGGCAGCCATAGCAGCATTCTGATGTGAAAGGTGTCTGAGCAGGTCCTGGGAACCACAAGGATTCTTAGAGATACACAAAGCTGGCATCACAGGAGTCAAATAAGGGATGCCCAGAGCCAGGTGGAGTTGGCAAGGGTCAGCAGGGTAAGGCAGGAAAGAGAGTGAGCAGTGCTAACCCTGGAGAGGGGCTTGGTGCCTGGTTGGGACAAGGAGTATGTGAAGAGGCTTGTGGTAGCTGGGTGAGTGCCAGGCACCACTGAAGCTGTTAACCCAGAGTGAGGACCTGACCAGACGTGCAACCAAAAGCCCTCCTCAGAGAATGAGAGTGAACTGTCCAGGGAACTGGAAGGCTGTAGGAGACTCTCCTACTGTGGATGTGGCCCTCCACAATGCACAACAATCTGGTAACTCCAAGCTGATTCTAACTCTGGAAGCTCTTATCAGTCCTAAGCTCCTGCCTTTGAGGAAAAGAGATGCCTTTTCCTGACTTCTCCAAACTGCCTGCAAAGGGGCCATTCATGGCCATCTTTATCAAGAAATGATGCTATCTCAGGGATGGAAAGGAATGCAAATGATGGCATTATCTAAACACCTCTGAGTTAAGCCTGAGATAGTCCCGCCAAGGTCTTGGGTCATGTGAGCTAATTCATTTCATTTTTGCTGAAGCCTTGTGTTTATGTCACCATGATGACAAGGTAGGATATTCAGTCCTAGCCCAATCAGTCTCCTCAGGGGAAGGTCTGTCCAGATACACACCCCCATTCCTCAGGTACCTATTAGCTAGTCTCCTTGTATTCTTGTGCTTCCCAGATGCTGGGCAGATATCCCTCCTGCCTTGACAGCCCTGGAAGTCCATCTGCTTCTTCCTGGCATTTGGCCACTTGTTCTTCTCATATCCTCAGAACCAGAGGACACTGGCGACTTATCTATCTCACAGCATTTCTGAAGAGTTTGGTCCACATTTGTGTGGCTAATTCCATAACTCTCCAGGACCTGGTCACCGACCCTGTGCTGTCATTCCCCTCATGTCCAGTAGGGTGTGCTGTGAGCCAGTTATTATGACCTTGGACTCACCTCCCAACTCCTGGAGACTCCCCACTCCATCCCATGGGCAGTGGGGCGGTTCTGTCTGTCCCACAGCATAACCATTGACCTTGTGCAGCTACTGAGTATTTCAAATTGAAGGACTGTATTTTTCATTTTATTTCATTTTCTCAAAATTCAAATGGCCACACTTAGTCCAGAGTGTGGGACACTCACACAAAGTTCAAGTCCTTGAGAAAAGTTGGAGACCTTCGTGTGTAGTAGGCTCACAGATAGATGATCCTGACAGTTCCATTTAGCCTGCTTTTCCACTAATTCTCACCCACTCCAGAAACTCTGACTGAATTGAATTGGAGGCGGTAGTGTCAAGCTTGTCCCTTATAGGCTACAGTTACTACTTCCTTCCCTGCAGCCCCTCCTGAGGCCCCAGAGCCCCCTGATCCATCCCTTTCTGAAGCTGAACCTGAGTTTACCCTGGATTCCTCATTGGCTGGAGTCTGGGCCCAGAAGTACACAGTCTGAAGGGACAACCTGTGGGACATTTGGGTTCCTCTGGACTTTGGGAACAGAAGACTGTTACCATGTCAGCTAGCCCACGATGCCTAGATAGTCTTCCTTGGCTGGACACCTCGAGGTCTCTAGGCTCTGAGAAACACCATTGAAGTGCCCAGGGAAGTGGCCTTCAGGAGAAAGTTCAATGTTGACACATTTACTCCTTGCCAACATGATACTCAGCACTCAAGCTTCATCCCGCTTAGGGTCTGCTCTATAGAGCTCAGGGTAGGACAGACAGACAATCTATAGAACTATATAGAAAGGGAATTCCATTGGTCTCTAGAGGGGGATGGTGGCATTGAACTTTCTCTGTCTTCTTTCCCTCCCTTTTATCCCTTCCTCCAGTACAACCAGGAAGCCTCAAGCCTCCCCTTAGGCTTCAACCACACCGAGGATAGCACAAACAGTCCCCACACTCCCACACTGGGTCTTGGCTGACCCAAGGTAACATCATGGCTGTGCTATGAGCTACAGGGCCTTGTCAACTACAACTGGTCACCACCCAGGTACTGCTTTAGCAAGGGCCTCAGCTTGTAGTATGAGCTCATAGGGAGGGACACAGGCATCAGGCTAGACGTAGAGATGGGTGTTGTGTCTATGAAGTCCCAGCATGGATGCAGCTGGAACAGCCACCTGGATGCTTTGCTCTCAGCACATAACCTTTAGCACATACCATGTTGGTTGTTGCTTGATAATCTCATGGGCCTTGTGCACTGCTGAGAGCCCTGAGGTCTCCATTCTGTGCTCACAGGTACAGGATGTTCCTGTCTTCCAGGAGAGCTTTCAAATCTCCAAACAAGAGAGAAGGGCTGGCTCAGCTGCTTCAGACAAGGACAACAGGAATGCTTGTGGTCATAGCTGGGAGAGACTGTCCCTTTTCACAGACCCCAAGGCCAAGGCAACAGGCCCAGAGTCCAATGCTCAGACCTCCAGGGACCTGGGTCTGCACAGAGAAGGAACTTGGTGCAGCTGCCCCTATCCTCCTCTATCAGCCCATCTGGCCTTGATCCAGGTAAACCAAGTCCAGCAAGGGGCCTGGAGAGGCAGGGCTCCAGGTTCTAATGCTAAAGCTGTGATTCTTCCCTTTTACTTGCAAGCAAAGAGAAAAGTAAAGGTTGTGGCATCCCGTGGGATACCCTAAAAGGTTCTATTGGCTCAGATGGGCATATACTTAGCATGTGAGCCCAGCAGGGAATGAGACAGGGTCCTAATTCCCTGCAGTGCCATGCAGTGCTACATCGGCTGAGCTAGAGATGGTGGATCCTCCTGGGACTCCAGCCCACCTGGTATGGAACAGGAGTAGGATAGGCCACCATCTCCTAGGCTGACCTCTCATACCTCAGCTCTCGGTGAACCTGTTAGCTTTGCCTCAGCTTCCACATCTCTGAAATGGTGACAACCCCACGCCTATCCCAAAGGGCAACAAAGGGTTCTGTGAAGCATGATCCTCTCAGAGCATTCTAAAGCCAAGTAACACTGGAAAAGCTGCCTGTGGGCTCTGTGTGTACCGGAAGACTGCTGTGGCAAGTGAGCAGGGTAAGATGCATAGACCGGCTGGGACTGGCTGGGACCCAGACCTCCCTTGCAAGCCAGGTGCCTCCTTAGGCTCCAGGAGGCAGAATCCTAAGATGGTCTCCTCTACAGCTGAGAAGGTAGGAGCCCTGCCCCATCTGCTCTGCTCTCTCTGTTCCTTAAAAACTATTATTTCTTATTTTTGAGACAGGAGCTCTCTCTAACACAGGCTAGCACAGAACTTACTATCTAGCCCATGTTGGTCTTGAACTCACAAAAATCTTCCTGCTCTATCCCCATGAGTGCTAGGACTGCATGCGTGAACAACCATGCCTACCTCACAATGTCTCACAAGCTCCAACCCCTCACCATGCCTCCCAAGACTCAACCTCTAACTGAGGGACTATTGACAGTTGGCAGCTTCTGGAAAAGGGAGGGTCAGTTCTCTTTAAGGTTGTGGCCCCTGGTAGGTTGACCATGATCATGTGGACATCTCCACATTCATAAGTATATGGACACCACAAATCAGACTCAGTGGGTTATACATTAAATAAATAAATAAATAAATAAATAAATAAATAAATAAATAAATAAAAGGATATGAAGTTGGAGTGGATTTTTGGGGGGGTTTTTGAGACAGGATATCTCTACATAGCCCTGGGTGTTCTGGAACTAGCTCTGGAGAGGCTGAACTCAAACTCAGAGGTCTGAAATTTTCAAAGAATTAATAAAAAACCATTATATATATTTAAAAGCTCCCAATATTAAAAGCTTTACAATCAAAGAAGAGCGACTTAAGGGCAAAGGTTTGTGCAGAAGCCTGGGTACTACAGTGCGAGCTACAGCAGAGATGGCCCCTTGGTCTTCTCTGCCTCTTCCAGGGGTCCCAAGGACTCTTGTTTTACCAACCTATAGCTGTGGCTTCTCTGGGGTGATGACCCTCCTCTCTGTTCCCTGTTTTTTTGTGTATCAGTGGAATCCCTCACCTGGTGCTGGTTAGTGAAGACCAGGTTCTGGAGCAGAGCTCATTTAGGGAGGCAATATTCCAAGTGACAGTGCAGTGGGAATGGAAATGTCTGGCCTGGAACAAATACAATCCAAACCTTGAGCTCCTCCAGACAAAGGCCAGGACACACCCTACCCTTGATTTGCCTCTAGACTGTCCAGAGAGATAAAGAGCAACCTGAGACCAGATAGGTGGACTGACCCTGACTCAGGGCTGAGCCAAGCAGGGATCTCCTCAGTGCTCGGGACAGGATGAGCCTGTGTGTGATGTGGTCATCCCTGAACATCAGCACAGGCTTGGTATGGAAGGAATGGTGGGGTTGCATACTGTCCTGGACAACCTAGCTTCCTTCCTTGCAGGCCCCTGTCTGGGTCTATCTCCACCCAGGACTGGACCCTGAGTGTCTGGAGACCCTCTCCTCTATTTTGTCCATGTCCATGACCTGTTTCCTGTGGCTTAGGGGATGCCATTGGAGGGATCCCAAGCTTGGTCCCTCCCCCTATTGAGAGATGCTTTTTGCCTGATGGAGTACTGCCTTTGTTATGTGCCTGCCAGGAGGCCCCATGACACGCTGCAAAGAGCACGTGGCTGCCCTGGCCTCTCTCAGAAAGTGGCTCATTCCTGGACTGCCTCTGAGCATCTAGCAGCATATGCTTTCAGTTAGAAGCAGGAGCACCACAGCTTCTGGAAAGGACTAGAGGCAGGAGCTGGAAAGGTACGTCACCAGGCACATTCCAGGGCTGGTGATGTTCTCACCTGCAGACTTGCTCAGAGCTGCTGTCTTTTCCACGGGGCCTGAGAATAGGGCCAGGGACTCCGTCTGTGGCCCAGAGCTAAGCCACAGGGAAGATAGCAATGGCCACACACAGGAGCAGGATAAACTCCACTGTCCATATGACCATGTCCTGGGCCAGGACTGCCTAGATGGGCAGATCTTAGGCCAGCTGCAGCCTCTGTCAGAAGAGGAAGAATCCTCTGGGGCTACCTTCCTTGGGGAGCCTGCCTTCCCTGAGATGGACTCAGAGGATCTCCGTCTAGCCTCCTTCTACGACTGGCCATCTACTGCGGGGATTCAGCCTGAGCCATTGGCTGCTGCTGGCTTCTTCCACACAGGTAAATGTTGGGGTCTTTTTTGCTGTGGTCTGGATGGTACTTAGCACTCTTCCAGGCAAACAGTTTTGCCCATTCCTGCCCTGAGGGAGGAACTAATAAAAGGTACTCCTGTCATCCTTGCCTGGTCAGGGCTAGACCCACTCAAAGCCACTATGAAATTCTGGGCTTATGCTGGCCTTGTTCTGAGGGCCCTTCAGCATGTGGGGTCTGCCGGCTTGGTGGTTTCACCTGGCTTACATGGTTCTGAGGATTTCTTCAGGCATTCCCAGTCATCAGTGTCTTTCAGGTTTGGTAGATAGAGCTGATTAATCCCTTTCATCCCTTAGCCCAAAGCGACAAAACCAGAATCTGTTCTACTGGGGCAGGTGCCAGCTTAAGCATCCAGTGCCCATCTTGTAGGTAATCCTCCAGGCTTTCCAAGTACCTGGTTAGTGCAGGGACCAACTCCAGACAAATCCTTTGAATACCTGTTCTAGTTACAAATGTAGACTACTCCTTGAGCTTGGTGGGCTCTCATTCCCAGTAGGGTTCAGGTTCTGGCTCTGACTCTTCCTGGCTGAGGGAAAATCAGTCAGTGAGACCAGCCGAGGGGCTTTGTAAGCATGAGCATAGCCAGAGAAACTGTCACAAGTGGGGCTAGCAGGGGAGGAAACAGTCGTTCTCCTTGCATCGGCCAGGCAAGAGTCCATAGTGATTTAGGACAATCAGACACTGGTTATGAAGGGTCAATGTCTGGAACAGTTAGAGTCCCCTTGAAAAGGAGTCTCCTTGAGGCCAACAGATGTCAGGGGTATTTTGTGGACTGTGGGTACCTGCTGTGGGATATGCCTGTAAGCAATCCTGTTTGGGACTTCTGCTCAAGGTCATGAAGGACTCATAGTCCTATGGCTGGGGGGAGGGGCACAGAGCAGAGATGATTGAGGCCTGAGCCACTAAACCCAAGTCTGTCTATAAACTGGTATGAAAGGGGTCACCTCCTTATCCTGTAACTAGGAGTTCTTCTTGGAGGCCCTGACACTCCCAGGCTACAGATGCTCCAAGCCCCTGGCTCAACCCTACTACCCACATGCTCTGAGAACAACACAAATGCTAGCTCGACCTTTCTGGAATATTCTGGAGCCCTCCTGACACATGCCCCAGATTCATTGTCTTTATTTGCCTTTGAGGCAAGAGAGGTGTCCATGTGCCTTGCTCCCTTCTTGCTAACCTGCTGGCAGATTCCAGTTCTGCCCGTCCAAGCTTTGATGGCCATGGAGGGACACCCTGGGGTTGCTAGCTAGGTGGGGCTACCAGCTATGTGTCTCCTCCATACCCAGGCCAGCAGGACAAGGTGAGATGTTTCTTCTGCTATGGGGGTCTACAGAGCTGGGAGTGTGGGGATGACCCCTGGACAGAGCATGCCCGTTGGTTCCCCAGGTAAGGGCCCTGTGGGCTACTGCAGTTCTGATTAATGAGAAGGGTCCCAAAGAACTCTGTATAGCCTCCCCATCTCCCATGTTTCTGTGAAATCAGGATTTCTCTAGGGCTGCTAGGGTAGGCACTCCCCCGTTGCTGCTATCCTTTCCAGGTGGACACCTAGGTATTCAGAGCCCATCTTCAGAATAGCCTTACTAGCAGGTGCCCATGGGGATACAGTCCTGACTACCTGTCACAGGAAGTAATGGATTCCATGTGAACAGAAGGCATGGCCCGATCCCAAAGGCTTGCAGGGCTTGAATGTGACAGTGGGGCTCTAAGAGTCCAGTCCTGTCTTCTGAGCTCTCATCTCCAGGTGTCAGTTCCTGCTTCGCTCAAAAGGAAGGGACTTTGTGGAAAGAATCCAGGCCTACACCCCCTTTCTGGGATCCTGGGTAAGTCTATCTGTCCTCAGGACTCAGGTGGGCTGGCAGTCTCTGCTTTGCTTACTTAAGGCATCGATGGCTCTCTGACAGGATCAGCAAGAAGAACCAGAAGATGCAGTCTCTGCCATGCCCTCAGGTGAGAGAGCCTAATAGGCTTTGCTGTTTAGCTGTTTTGCAGCCTGCATGTGGGTAAGACTGTTGAGTGTCTCTACCTGCCCGTCAGCAGGGAGGGCACGGTCTGTGTCCACGGGTTGTGTTCAAGGCACTGAATCCCCTCACTCCTAATGAGAAGGCTGCTAAAGACACCAGCCAAACCTGAGCATGTAGCTGTGTGCTAGGCTGGTTCTGCTGGGTATGAGCCACAACTGCTGCTGCTGCTCCTGCCCCTGCTCCTCCACCTCCTCCTCCTCCTCCTTTTATTTGTTGTTTTGTTTTGTTTTGTTTTGTTTTTGTTTTTGTTTGTCGAGACAGGGTTTTTCTGTGCAGCCCTGGCTGTCCTGGAACTCACTCTGTAGACCAGGCTGCCTTCGAACTCAGAAATCCGCCTGCCTCTGCCTCCCGAGTGCTGGGATTAAAGGCATGCACCACCATGCCCGGCTTATTTGGTTTTTTGAGACAGGGTTTCTCTGTGTAGCCCTGGCTGTCCTGGAACTCACCCTGTAGGCCAGGTTGGCCTCGAACTCAGAAATCTGCCTGCCTCTGCCTCCCAAGTGCTGGGATTAAAGGCGTGTGCCACCACTGCCCGGTAAGCCACAGCTTCTTAAAGCCAATTAGACTGCAAACAGAAGCCTGTTGAATAGAGATACAGAGGACACAGCTTTCCAAATCCCTTCCTTCAGACCTATGAGTCAGGGGTTTGAGGTTCTTCAGGGGCTCCTAAGCAGACTTCTGACTTCAGGGACCACATAATGTTCTTGCCAACCTTGTGGTCACAAGCAAGAGGCTTTTCTCCCCAGCCTCGTGTCTGTGAGATGTGACACAACTGTAACCCATTTCAAAAGCACATGAGTCTGTGGGACACTCTGGTGCTTGGCAGGGTTTTGTTTACTGTCCTTCCCAAGGATGGTGGCACCTCTAGATAGAAACTCTGAAAATTTAGTATCCTCAGTGTAAGAGTTGGACCTTTACCTATGAGTTCTGGGAACACAGGTCCATGTGTATATAGATGAGCATACCACAGACCACCAGCTTTTCTCCACAACCCTGAGACCTTGGGTTCTCTGTCTCTGTCTCCCCCCGACCCCCAGGGGCAACCAGGAATGGTTAGCATAGACCCAAAGCCCAAGTGTGCCCAGCACATACCTTTCACAAATGGTGGCTGCCTTGCTCCAGGAGGAGGGCCAGATGGCAAAGGCCAGAGGTACCTCCACCCCTTCTAGGCATTGCCTGCCTTCCCCTGTCTCAAGTCCTCTGGGCATCCATCACCATCTGTTTCCTGTTCCTCCCAAAGTGCCAAGTACATACAGCCTGTATCCACTAATCTAAGGGGCTAGGCAGGTAGAGTACTCTAGTGGAAGCCAGGGTCCTTGGTATCCTCAAGGAAGCTTCTGGCCTTAAGCTCATGAGCAGCTGAGCACCATATAAATCCTGTTCTCTAGGTCAGAACTGAAACTTGGTGGCTGCTAGACCTTCTTTAGGCTAGCTCTCCCTTCCCCACAGAAGTGAGGCCTTTAATCCATTCCTACTGTCTACAGCTCCTGCCCATGAAAGCCCTGAGTTACTCAGATCCAGAAGAGAGACCCAGCCTGAAGATGTCAGTGAGCCAGGTATAGTTGAGATCCACATAAATTGAATGGGCCACCCTCTTTCATGGAGGGGGTGCAGAGGGTGGGTCTGTGTGGCAAGTTCACTCCCCTATGAGAAATCAGTGTCCTAGTCCCTGAGGGTGCTGGTGAATTCCTGAGTCCCCAGGAGCTGAGGATGTGCAGGAGCAGCTGCGACAGCTGCAGGAAGAGAGGAGATGCAAGGTGTGCCTGGATCGAGCCGTCTCTGTAGTCTTCGTGCCCTGTGGCCACTTCGTCTGCACCGAGTGTGCCCCCAACCTGCAGCTGTGCCCTATCTGCAGGGTACCTATCTGTAGCTGTGTACGCACATTCCTGTCCTAAGCCAGGTGAGGCCAGGCTATCCCCAGCATCCTTCCTGCAGCCTAGGTGTAACCTGAGTGTCTTACTTCTAGCAGCTCTAGAGATGGCCAGGCCACTCCTCTTACCTCCTCCTCTGATCAACACCACCCGCTATTTTGAATCCTTCATAGGTGGAGTCAGAGGGAAAGAGCAAGGCTGGGGGACACCTCTAGTTTTAGCTGGTCATCAAGGGCTTAAGCCGAGCGTGGAGAAGCCAGCTTCAGAGGCACGTGGGCTAGATTTGGGCTTGCGAGGGACACACGAACCTCAACTGTTCTGTAAATGTGTGATACCCCTATCCTTGCTGAGAGGCAGTACTCAAGGCCTTCTTGGGTGCTCAGAGGTCAGCATGTCCCTAAGATGTGTTTGAGAATTTTCTAAACGGAGTGGTAAGTCAAGGAAGTCCCTGAAACCAATGGGTCCTGGCTCAGACAAGTCTGATGAGAAAACAAAACAAAACAAAACAAAAAAACCAAACAACAACAAAAAAAACCCAACTCATATGCTTCCTCTTCTCGCTCCAGGAACTACACTGTGGAGTGGGTACCCTGCCTGCTTCAGCCTGTCCCAGATCACACAGTGAGTCTGCTGGGGACAACCAGTGTCCACCACAAATGGTACAGCATGGAGGAAGAGTTCCTGCTTTGTGTGAGGAGTGGTTCTGCTGTAGCTTTTTGGATCTACATGAAGATAATAAAGCAGAAGTTCTCACCCTAGTGCTCAGCTAGGCTCTCTCTATTCCACCTGACATCTACAGCATGTCCCTTAGTCCATGCGAAATTGGTTTCCGTTGTGCTCAGCTAGGCTTTCGCTAATCCAGACACCCACAGCCATGTCCCTTAGTCCATGCGAAATTGGTTTCTGCTGCTTCTCAACGGCAGCACCTGCCAAGTGTCCAGCCACCTCTAGTCACTGTACAAACTCTTTCCCACTTTGGAGAAAACACCCTTTCTGATCTCAGAGACTTTACACTGGATTTTATACTTAGAGAATAGACTGGCCTTGGGGGACTCTCAAAATCCTCACTTCTAGTTATGGGACAACCTTGTGTATTTCCTCATACGGCAGGTGTTCTCAGGGTATTTGCCCAGGGTCTCTCTTCTGAATGGTGTCATCTACTTTCTCTGAATGGTGTGAGGGATGGTTTTCCTGCACATCCTCAGCTCCTGGGGACTCAAGAGGAATGCATGTGGTAGCCCCAGGTTCTATGCTTTACCCATGGTACTCTCCTAGCTTAGGAGTGACAGGGCTCCTGGATCAGCTCCAGGGATTCCAATGACCTCAGTGGGGCCAGGACCTTTGCCTGAATAAGACCTGCAGCTGAGGTACTGTAGTATTTATTTAAGGCCTTAGTCATTCTTGGATCTTGATGGCTCATAACAGGGACCTGCTAGTGGAGCTGGACCTTCTTACTATTCTCTGATAAGCCCTTCCCCTGGAAGCAGTGTGTGGTCTGCAGGTCTTGTAACCCCAGAATAGAGCACCCAGAGGACTCCTGGGGAAATTGCCCAGATTTGCTGCCGGCTATCCAAGAAGACCAGGGATGTGAATTGTTTGTTTCCATAGTTTCTCTTGCTTTTTCATATTATTTTTTTAGAAAAAAAAAAAAAAGAAAAGAAAAGAAATTACAAACTCACAGTTGTAGCCACCCTGGCCTGCAGTGTCCCCCCGCCCCTCACTGGTATCCAAAAATGCTAGGCAGGCAGGGAAGCAGAGCTTCAACTCCAGGATTGGGGTCTCCTCATTGTTTCTGTGGCTGAGGCTGGGTTGCAGGAGCAGGGTCAGCCATTTCCTCACTTATGCAGGCCTGTGGAGAAGGCAGAGGTCAGAGGAACCTGAGAGGCAGAACAGTGTCCTTTCTCTTACAGAACTTCAAAAGCAAAACTCACAAACCAAGAAAGTGATAGTTGCTCAAGGTATAGCAAATATATGTCAGGGGCTAGGCTTCTCCACGCACAGGGCAGGTACTGGTTTTGTATTCTGATGGCCCTGACCCATTCCTATGGGACTGGAAGTGGAATAAGGGTTTCGCCCTGGTCAGATTCCCCATTGAAAAGAAATCTCACAAGGGCTGCTGCCTCTATTCATGGGGATTGTCTTAGGAGCATATTTATCAAGATTTTGAGGACTTAGCAGCTGGCAGCCTGCAGAGGCTCCTCCCCTTCCTAAGTCTGTATTTCCCCCATTATTCATCCTGGGAGCTGAAGTCCTGCTACTTCTGATACACATTATCTGTGATAGCCTAGGACATCTGAGGTCAGGCATCAGGAATCTCTTGGATCAGGTCACCAAGGGAACCTCTAGATGCCCCCTTCTGACTGCAATCCCAGGACCACCAGGAAGCCCAGGAACAGCCACTGGATCTGTAAGGCTGTGGCACTGCTTTGGCGAAGGAAATATGATCAGCCAAATATAGGAAACAAACATCCACACCCTCTACACTTATTGAACAGTGAAGTCCCTGGGCAGTCAGTGGCCTGTTGGTATCTCTCCCATTCCTGAGACTCTGGGACCTGGTTATTACAGGATCTACCCCTGCTGAGCTTTGAGATTAATGTGTGGGGCCACTGAACCCATGACACCTAACCAGAGCATGATCTTAAGGGAGTGATAGATGGATAGATGGATTGACAGACAGATGCCTGATAAAGTCTCCAAAGAGAAGAGCCTTGTGTTGTGAACACTCTAAAGCAGGCCGAGTAGGCCATACTTACAAATATGCCTGCTTGGACAAGAGGCTGGACGGCTTTTCATTGACATGGTACAGGGGAAATGGGTCAAATCCACCAATGAAATCAACTGAAAGAAATCAAGCCCAAATAAAATAAAACCCAAATGATGGAAAAGATGGCAGAGTGGAAAACATTCCCTGTAGCAGATTCCCAACAAGAGGGGTGCTGCCAGAGCTTGTGAAGGGTGCAGGCACAAACCCAAATCAGTCCCTGTTGTGTCTCAAACTTTTCTGGGATCTCTCTCGGGCACTGTGCAGTTTTGTGGCTGTGATCTGAATGGACCTTGCTAGAAGATGGTCAGGTCGGGGAGGCCAACAAGGACCCTCCAGCATGGACAGAGCTGCACTCCACCCAGCCAGACTCTACAAATCACTAAATCTCCAAATACTAAACCCGTAGCCTTCTCTTACATCACGCACCTGCCCCACAAAGCCTCCCACGCACTGCTGGATGCTAGGCTTGTGGATGCTAGGCTTGTTGGGCAAAATGAAGAAGACATTTCTGAAGCTCAGGGCTGGCTGCAGTTCGGAATTCAAAGAGCAGGTGGAGCCGCTGCTTCATCGTCAGCTGAGGTCGGTGATCAGGCAGCACCGAGGGCCTTGATCCCAACTCAAGAGACCTTCCCTCACCAGACTCGAGAATCAAGCCCAAGTCTCTTAATGGTGACAGCCGACTCCATGGTCCAACTCTCTGAGGCAGATGGCTTTGAATTGCAATTCTGACTCTGAGGAAGGCTCTATCCACAAGACACCTGACTGCCCACCCACACACTGTCAATCCTCCCTCTGCAGGGACTTCCCATGAGACTATGTTAGGATTGGGAGTCCCCAAAGGGATGGCTTGAGTCATTACTGTGTTACAATGTAAATCAAAGTTAAGTTGGAAAGGGTCTTCATGCAGAGTGGAAAGGATAATCTGTCCAAATGGGTCCCACCTAATACTAAGAGCCAATCAATATGGGTGCCAGACAGACAGAATGGACCTTGCTACTGAAGATTCAAACTTTCCGGGGCCACTGTAGGTATTATGAAGATAGGTGTCCCTGGTCCTGAGGGGCATCTTCTTCATAGACAGACCCCTTTCCCCAATTCTCAGATCTTTGTACTGCCACGACTATGGTCAGGCCTGTGGCAGGAAATGAATACCCAATAGGCATGGGGCATCTTCGGGCCCTACCCCAGATAACATAGCATGCAAAGCTGTCACACCCATTAACTGTACACTTACAGCTGTCCTCTTCTTCTGTAAGCACGCTGACCACGTAGCAACCATAGACAAAACCCAGGAGCTGAAAGACACCAAGAGGCCAGACATGTCAAGCCATCTCACTGTAGCAGTAATTTGAGGACTGTGCAGATGACTCCATGTATACCTGACAAAATCCCTGCATCTTGCAAGCCCCCACTTCCTCCCCTATAAAATGGAACTGTGGCACTGACCTGCATTGCTTCCCAAGCTCCCACAGTCCAGATATCTCAGTTCTCCCTTGATACACTACTCAGTGGGCACCACGTGGGTGAAGAGGGCGATGGAGCCAGTCTGAAGGGTGGAGGCCATTTCCCACTTCAGGGCTTGGAGGACTAAACATGGAAAACCAGAGCTGAACTTTCCCATGGAACATGGACACCTGAGAAGTCGTTTGGAAGGGGCAAGGTCATGCCCCGTGTCCTCTAAACCCATATGTTCAGGTCTGTATTTTTCATGTTACCATGCAATGTCCTGTGGGTCCCTTCCACTCAGTTCCAGGGTACAATCCCTTCTTCCACATTTAGCCTCTGTTCCTGGCATGCAAGGCTGGCTATGTGGACAGGACAGTGTTTTGATAAGATGGCTAGTGGGGAACCCAGCAGATCTGAAAGAAGGAAAAATCAGCCTCCATAACCAGTCACTTCCCTGCAAAGCTGCCTCCATGCCCTGGTGCTGGCAATCCAACTCTCTGTGTATTATTTCAGGACCCAACATAACATCTATATCATTATACCCCACCCCCTAGCAACAGCTTGGTCTTAGGGGGGAAAGTCTCTGTTTCGCTGGAACCCTGGATGATTTGATGCACCTGAATATTTCAAAAGGTACAGCTAAGCAGGAGCTATAGTGGGTTCTCTGAAAGCCAGAGTAGAGATTTCTCACCTCACCTCAGCTAGGAGTGGCCTGACCAATGAAAGCACTGGAAGCTACTATAGAGGTGACAGGTCAGTGTCCAGTGTTTGTGGGTGTGACTGGAAAGAAGCAGAACTTTCCAGATGTGCAGCAGGTCCCTCTGCAAAAGCAGGCAGGCAGCCTTGAGGAATTCACTTGCCCTCTAGGCCATGGTTCCTCCCTGACCTGACCCAGCAGCCTTCCAAGAGGCCACCACACCCTCCTGCTAAAGGAGACAGACAGCATTTTATCAGACTAAAGTTGGAAATGCATGAGCTCAATGCCTGTGAGACCCTACCCAGCTCAGGTGCAGGCCGTGGTCCCTCTAAGACTCCAGCACTCTAAGAATGAGTCCAGAACCGAGCCTGGAAGTCATTCTCTTCACCGAGAAGAAAGCCTAAGGTGTCTCTCACATGGCTTTTTTGTGATCCCCTGGGACATTCTGAGGTGGAGGGTCACAGCCCAGGATTGCTCCCTGCAGAGAGCTGACCACAGTGCTGAAACAGGGACACGTTCTCCTGGGGAAGAGGCTCTGTCTGAGCTGGCATCTAAAGCCATCCCTGGAGGTTCATGATCTCTTACCTGCACATTCTTGCCTTCTTTTCCCACCACTTCTGCCAACCCTGTTCACCCAGATCTTCCCTGAACATCTTTCTACTCTGTCTCTTTCAGAAGCTTTCCCTCTCTCTCCTTGGCCTTGTCTTACCAGTGGTAAGCCATACTTTCTCTCTTACTATCCAGAGTGGACAACAGATGGCACTTTTCTACAGAAAAAACAAGTACAAGTAGACCACACATGTGTGCTGGTTCCCATTTGAGAAAGTATGGCTGAAGTCTGTCTCCCACTGACATGCAGAATTCTGTTCCTCCAGCACCAGTTTCACCAAAATCATTCTGTATGTACCCTGCAAGAAGACCTTCATTTGTCTTTCTAGTTTCCAGTTACTGTCTTTTCAGAGTCTTCAATTTTAGAACTCTTGACAGAGACCCTCCCTTGACTAATCAGTTCTTTCTTTTATGAGGACCATGCTTGTATTCCTTCATGTTTGACAGGGATCCTCTCTTGCTTCTGAACGAGTTACATTAGGGTGAAGGATGAACTTAGACAAGATGCCGAGGGGAGTAGTGGAGGTGTAGTTTGAACTGCAATGCTACCTGCACTGTCTGCTGCATGCTTTCCTTTTTTTGTTGTTGTTGTTTTTTTGGTTTTTTTTTTGTTTGAGACAGGGTTTCTCTGTGTAGCCCTGGCTGTCCTGGAGCTCACTTTGTAGACCAGGCTGGCCTCGAACTCAGAAATCCGCCTGCCTCTGCCTCCCAAGTGCTGGGATTAAAGGCTTGTGCCACTACCGCCTGGCTGCTGCATGCTTTCTTATATCTCTGATGTCCTCAGGAACATGTCTTCCATGGAAGTTGCTGATTGTCTGGTGAACTTGACCTCTACCAAGCATTGTGTGCACTGGGAAGGTTGGAGGCCTCAAGATGTGACCGGGCTTCTCCATAGATTAACCTGGTTGTGTTCAAGGTGTGGTACCCACAATTATGGGGCTGTGCGGCTGTGGCTGCTGCTCCACAGTTTACTAAACCTCTCATTCTCACTCCTTTGAGTTCATTGATCAAAATGACCTCGACTTTAAGAAGTGATAATTGAGCTGGGTGTGGTGGCGCACGCCTTTAATCCCAGCACATGGGAGGCAGAGGCAGGCAGATTTATGAGTTTAAGGCCAGCCTGGTCTACAAAGTGAGTTCCAGGACAGCCAGGGCTATACAGAGAAACCCTGTCTCAAAAAAACCAAAAAAAAAAAAAAAAGTGATGATTGAGGCAGAAAGCTCAAATGGTTCTCTAGGACCAAAAGGTGGCATCACCTGGGCCCAGGAGCTGTCTCTCTCCCCACTGTTCTTCACTAATTTGAGCAGTGCTAGAGAGGTATATGGAGTCAATTCTGTGTTCACCAGCTATAGTTGTTCTTTAGTTTCATGTAACACCAGTGAGTCCATAGTTAGGTGGGACATGCTTGGGAGGTGGTATCCTCACCAGGGTCATGATGAGGTTTTGGAAAGAGCCACCTATTGGTTTCTGTGATCATCACAGGCTTGGGGACAGTGAAGGAAGCCAGCAGGATGGGAGTAAATGGGACCCACTGGAGCACTTCTCAGAAGGGCACATACTCCTTTTTCATGATGAACCAACCACCTATAGCAGGGTGGGTCTCTAAGACTAGATGTTCCTCCTCTCTGCAAGCAGGACACAACTTTGGAAAGAGTCTGAGGTCGTCCTCACAGGTAGTGGCTTGCCACATCCAGTCCTCAGGGGCCAGAGCCCAGGTGAGAGTCTAGAGAAGTCTTTAGAGGTATGTTAGACAATGGCCAGGGCTGGAGAGATGGCTCAGCAGTCAAGAGCACGGACTGCTCTTCCGGAGGTCCTGAGTTCAATTCCCAGCAACCACATGGTGGCTCACAACTATTTATAACAGGATTCAATGCCCTCTTCTGGTATGACTGAAGACAGCGTCAGTATACTCACATACATAAAATAAATAATTATTTTTAAAAAATGGCCATACACATACCTCAAAGCTCAACTCTGGTGCCTTGGAATTTGTTCATTTTTAAAATAGGTGCCACAAACCACCAGCATGTGGTTAGATAAGGTGAAGTGGCTCTAAACCAAAGTCTGGTGTTCTTACCAGAGGGAGGGTCCTGAGACAGCCATGTAGGGAAAAGGCTGTATGACAGGTGGAGATGCAGGTGTTTCCCTAGGCCAAAGAATGCTGTGGCCCATGGTTAGAAGACACCTGCATCCCTCTCCTCAAAGTCCCAGAGAGAATCAGCCCCCAAAATTCCTTAACACTGAACTCTGATCTGATCTTAGAGCCTGTGATCTTTTCTTTTCTTTTCTTTTCTTTTCTTTTCTTTTCTTTTCTTTTCTTTTCTTTTCTTTTCTTTTCTTTTTTTTCGAGACAGGGTTTCTCTGTATAGCCCTGGCTGTCCTGGAACTCACTTTGTAGACCAGGCTGGCCTTGAACTCAGAAATCCGCCTGCCTCTGCCTCCCGAGTGCTGGGATTAAAGGCGTGCGCCACCACCGCCTGGCTTCTTTTCTTTTCTTTTCTTTTCTTTTCTTTTCTTTTCTTTTCTTTTCTTTTCTTTTCCTTTTTTTTCCTCGTTCCAGTCAACCCGGTAGGCCCCGCTCGCTCCGGCTGGCCCCATTAGGTCCCGCTCGCTCACTCCGGCCGGCCCTGCTCGCTCCTGGCCACCCCGCTCTCGCTCCTGCCGGCCCTACTCGCTCCGGTGGGCCCCGCTCGCTCCGGCCATCCCCGTTCGGCCCGTCGGCCCCTGCTCGCTCTGGACAGCCCCGCTCACTCCAGTTGGCCCCGCTCACTCCGGTTGGCTCTGCTCGCTCCGTCTGTCCCACTTTCTCTCTCCAGTCCAAGTATTTGTTTATTATTATTATTCATAAGTATGCTGTAACTGACTTCAGATGCACCAGAGGAGGGCGTCAGATCTCATTAGGGGTGGTTGTAAGCCACCATGTGGTTGCTGGGATTTGAGCTCATCACCTTCGGAAGAGCAGTCGGGTGCTCTTACCCGCTGAGCCATCTCACCAGCCCTGCTTGTGATCTTTTCTAAGCCCCTTTGCTGATTTTGTGTGTGTGTGTGTGTGTGTGTGTGTGTGTGTGTGTGTGTGTGTGTACATTTGGAAGCAGAAGAACAACCTTTTATGTCATTCCTTAGGCATCATTCATCTTTGTTTTTTTAAAGACATCTCTCATTGACATGATACTCACCACAGGCAAGTCTGGCTGGGCAGTGAGCCTCACAGATCCACTTGTCCTTACCTCCGAAATACTGAGATTACAAGTACACATACCACCATTCCTATTTTTAAATACAATTTATTACATTTAATGAACCAGGTATGGCAATTTGTGCCTTTAATCCCATCACTTGGGAGGTAGAGGCAGGAAGATCTCTATGTGTTTGAGGCCCACCTGATCTACAGAGTTCCAGGACAGCCAGGGCTATGTTATAATTACTTGTTTTATGTGTGTGTGTGTATGATGTACATACACGTTTGCTCAGCAGTGTGCACCCATGAGTGCATGTGGAGCTAGAAGAGAACTTCAAGTGGCCTGCCCTAGTTCCCTCCACCTTGAGACATGGTTATGGTACCAGGTCAACACACACTCTTGCCCACTGAGCCATCTCTCCAGGTGCACAGCATCTTTTACATGGGTTCTGAGGAGAGTGAACTCAGGTCCCATGCTTGAAAAGCAAGCATCTTACTAACTGATCTGTCATCACAGCCAAGTTCTATTTTATTTTCCAGAGATGGTTTGGCTCTGTACATAGGCTGGCCTTGGGTAGGTGGTCCTCCTTTGAGTAGGTGGTCCTCCTTTGAGTAGTTGGTGCTCCTTTTAGTAGGTGGCTCTCCTTTGAATAGGTGGTCCTCCTTTGAGTTGATGGCCCTCCTTTGAGTAGTTGGCCCTCCTTTGAGTAGGTGGCTCTCCTTTGAGTAGGTTGTCCTCCTTTGAGTTGGTTGGTCCTCCTTTGAGTAGTTGGTCCTCCTTTGAGTAGGTAGTCCTCCTTTGAGTAGGTAGTCCTCCTTTGAGTAGTTGGTCCTCCTTTGAGTAGGTAGTCCTCCTTTGAGTAGGTGGTCCTCCTTTGAGTTGATGGCCCTCCTTTGAGTAGTTGGTCCTCCTCTGAGTAGGTGGCTCTCCTTTGAGTAGGTTGTCCTCCTTTGAGTTGGTTGGTCCTCCTTTGAGTAGGTAGTTCTCCTTTGAGTAGTTGGTCCTCCTTTTAGTAGGTGGCTCTCCTTTGAGTAGGTGGTCCTCCTTTGAGTAGTTGGTCCTCCTTTGAGTAGGTGGTCCTCCTCTCTGTTTCTCACATGCTGGGATGGCAGGCTTGTGTCACTATACCTCCCATCTGGTCAGTTGTTATTACAGACTTTTACAGAAAATGGCTGCTCACAGAGCAGGACTCCTGGAGAGCAGTGGTATCTCACAGTGCTGGGAAATTTGCCAGATCTCCACACTGTTCCCTGTTTCACAGCATCTGTTTTGTGGCAGACTTCTCAGAGCTGTGGGCTCACAGCCAGTCTAGTCAGCCCACTGTGTGCCAGGGAGTGTGTCCCCTAAACTGCCTTCTCTCCTGGGAGATGAGAGCTTGTGAAATAGCCCCAAGGGCCCTGAGACTCATGAAAAAGCATTACCCTAATGACCAGACCTGTTGGGATTAAACAGTGTCATCAGTGGGGCCCATCTGCAGCCTTATTGTCCAGTCTGGGGCTTCTAGCTCTCTTTCACAGTCCTGCTGAGATCAGCCTCCACTCTTGCCTGTTCTACTCCTGTGCTAGGGAGATAGAGGAACATCCATCTTCACCTTTGCCTTTGCTGTTCTTGGTTGTCGGCCATTCCACAGTGTCATCAAAGGCTGAAGTTTGACTCTGCTTCTGAGCTTGCCTTGCAAGATCAATGATGTTCTATGGTGGTTTGAATAAGAATGGCCCCTATAGGCTCATATATTTGAATGCTTATTCACCAGAGAGTGGCACTATTTCAAAGGGACTGTAAGAATTAGAAGGTGGGACCTTGTTAGAGGAAGTGTGTCACTATGGTTAGGCTCCGAAAGCCTTGAGGTTCCAAAAGCCCACACCAGGCCCAGTCTCTTTCTCTCTGTTTATGGATCAGAATGTTGCTCTCAGCTACCTCTCCAGCACCATGCCTTCCTGCCTGCTGCCACCATGATGATAATGGACCAAACCTCTGAAACTGTAAGCAAATCCCCAATTCAATACTTTCTTTCATAAGAGTTGCATTGGTCATGGTGTCCCTTCACAGCAATAGAACAGTGACTAAGACAAGCTCCAGATTAGAAGTCCACTCTGACTCCTTTACTCCTTGCAGGTCATGGAGGCAATTATGCTTAACAAGGAGGAAAGCTGGTTCCTCTGTGTGAAGGAAATGCCCCGACTCTGCCCCAGGTAGAACAAGCCTGACCCCACACTCACCGCTAGCAGGATCTGCAGGCCACTGTGCAGGGCTTCCACATAGCTGTGCACCATGGCACAGCCAGCACCCACCACCAAGGACTGTCCATGCAGTGCACCCAGGCCAGCTGTGGCCACCTCCTCGCGAAGACAGCCTGGTCCATGCTCTTTCCACCAGGAACGATGCCCAGAGAGATTGAAGGTCAAGAGTTCACTGTCCTGGAAACAAAGGAACAGAAAAAAATTAGTATCAGGAGACAGCCAGTCTCTACCAACCACAGGCTGAAGTGGAGAAAAATGAAGGGTTCAGTCTCCCTCCACTCTTTCCTCTTGGGTTTGGCCACAAGAGGAAGGTCTCTGCTTGTTCCCCAATCTCACCATCCCTGAGAAGGAGTCACCTACACATCTCTGCCAGTTGTCTACACAGTCCCAACTCCTCCCTGGTACTGCCTGGTTCCAGGGCCCTCTTCCAGAAGACCTGCCCTTTGTGCTATGGGGCCTGAGGCCCTGGCACACTGACGCCCACAGTGCCTTACCAGAAACCTCACCACCCACCAAACAGTCTTCCCAAACTTCTGAGGCACTGATCACAGCCAAAATTGTCCTGTGCTGTGGCCAGCGCTATGCATCAAGCACCCATCAGCATAGGAACATGCAATGAACCGCACAGTGGTGTTACAGTAGTGATCTTGCCAAGACCCAGGGGATAAACCCCTTTCCATCTTTACTCACCTTTGAGAGGCCCCCCACTTCCAGGTAGAAGCAGATAATGAAGACATTCCAGGTAACCCAGACAGCTGCCCATACAGCATACTAGGGAGAGCAAGAAGGACAGGGTAGAAGTTGAACCCAGCAGCCTCAGAATATGGATATCTGATTCTCTCCAACCCCTTGGAAGAAAGCCTTTGAACTTGTGGCAGTGTTGGGACTCCCTGTGTCTGACTTTCCCAATGCTGAGCTTGGAAAAGCTTCCTTAAGCTTACCCTGGATGGGTGTCCACCTAAGACATTCTGCCCAAGCTGCTACCAATACTACTTGCATAGAGGTAGCCAAGCACAATGGACTCACCACCATGATGTAGCGTGGCCGGTATTGAATGGTGCCGAAGAGTCCCAAGATGACCACGATGATGTGGGTGAAGTTGGCCAGGATGGGTGCCCATTGGTAACCCAGGAAGTCAAACACTTGCCGTTCCAGAGATGTGACCTAAGAACAGGTGGCCCGTGAGGAACAGTGGACACTAATGGGCCTAATTGCATCCCTGGCCAGGCCTTGTCCACCCCATTGCAGTTGTTGCACAGCCAGAGGCCTTGAGTGTGAGTTATTGTGCTCTCTGCACCCCATTCTAGGGGCAGTCCAGGCCTCTTCTATTCTCAGTTGAATCTAGGAGAATCTCTGGCTGCTCACAGCATCCCTGGCCACTTTTTCTCCCACAGAAGGTCTGCTCTGTTGGACAAGTAAACAGTCAGGCCCAAGGCTATACACAGCTGATAGGAGGGACGAGGCCTCACCTCCTCAGGCTGCCTGGACTTCCAACACATGGCAGAAACAGTCCCTCAGCATCCATTCCAGTGGCTCTCTGGATCCTGAGGTTCTAAGCCAGACCATTTGTCAAAGGTGCTCTGACCCCAGAAGTAACCAGAGAAGGCCTGGGATGCTGGCAGGTGGGGCCCCACGTGCACCCCATGTCCACATGAAATACAGAGCCAAGTGTCCACATGTCCACATGCAGGTGTGTGCGTCTACCTGCACGTGCATGTGAGAGCACATGTGTATTACACAGCAGCAGTCAGGGAGAAGCTAAATGACAGACTCAGTCAGTACGACAGAAAGTCCATACTGCTTCCTGTCTTGCTGTTCCCAGACTTGCAGTCCTGTGGGGATGATTTTATAACTTCTTTGGGGAGG
>LR753441.1:121948-329867 GCA_902729485.2 Mus minutoides | reverse complement strand
GAGGAGAGTTGAAGCAGGACTTTACATCCCAGTGAGAGGGTCCCAGGTGGAGAAAGGAGGGAGAGAGGACAGTCATGATGAGAGGGGTCGTCATGAGGACACGGATGGAGCAGGAACAGCTAGGGAGAAACTAAGATGGGAAATGGGGCACGTGGCTGGGTAGTAGGTAGCATAGTGGAATGGATGAATGTCTGTCCAGCTATAGTGCTTGAAGCTTATTAATACAGATAATAATAGGTCACCATGTCATTATTTGAGTTCAAGGGGAAGGGTACAAAAACTCTGTACTTTTTTTTTTTTTTTTTTGGTTTTTCGAGACAGGGTTTCTCTGTATAGCCCTGGCTGTCCTAGAACTCACTTGGTAGACCAGGCTGGCCTCGAACTCAGAAATCCGCCTGCCTCTGCCTCCCGAGTGCTGGGATTAAAGGCGTGCGCCACCACGCCCGGCAAAACTCTGTACTTTTACACAAGTACATTAGAGCTTACTTATTTGGCTTATACTGAAGACCAATTGAGGCATCCAGCCTCCTGTACTGAACAACTACAGGATTCTTGAACTTTCCATCAGTATGCAGCCATTGTTGGACTAGCCTACCAATCCTCTTGTAAGCCACTCCAACTAATATATACATATACACATATATACACACATACATATATACATACATATACACATATACATATACAAATACATAAATACACACAAAATACATATACATACAGATACATATATGTATGTATACACACACACACACACATATATATATATGCTTGTTAGTTCTGATCCTCTAGATGGTGGTTCTCAACCTGTAGGTCGAGACATTCTGCATATTAGATATTCAGATATTTACATTACAATTCATAACAGTAGCAAAATTATAAAGTAGCAACAAAATAATTTTATGGTTGGGGCTCACCATGAAATGGAGAACTGTATTAAAGGTTTGCAGCATTAGGAAGATTGAGAACCACTACCCTAGAGTCTAGAGAATCCTGACTAACACAGATGGAATAAGGTGGGCTGGCCTTGCTGAGAGACCAGCATCTTATCTGCTTTTCTTGATCCTCTGAGCTGGTAGCCTGATTCTCATATCAGACTTGGAAGTTGTTTGAGGGAGATCACACAACTGAGAGGGGGAGGGAGAGGAGGAGGAGGAAGAGGAGGAAGAGGAGGAGGAGGAAGAAAAAGTGGCTATAACTAAGCCTGATAGGCTGAATCTTGCAGTTCACATTTGCTCTTATAGAATCTCTCACATTGCTGAGTGGTAAGCAATACGCCTGGGCCTCCCTGGGTCCCAGAGCAGAGAGAGAATTTCAAGCACAAGTATTGAGACCACCACCAGTTCAGTGTAGAATGAAGCCCATACCAGCCAATAATGGTGATTCCATGAGTGAATACGGGCACTATACCAGAGCAAGGTAAGCGAGGTGAGACCAGTCCATTCTGATTGTTCACTCAGGTGTCAAAGAGCTTGCTCAGCTATAGAGGAAGCATGAAGCTTGGTACCCATTTCCTCCAAATTGAAACACTCCCTCCTGGAGTGAAGAGAGAAAGAAGCACATGCGACTTTTCAGGCCTGGGAAGCTAAGAATGTTCACAGGCTCACAAAGCATTCCCCAAGGTTATATAAGCAATACCAATGGCTGACTTGAGGAGACTCTCCCATGGATCTATCTGCAGGCTGTGCAGTGAACTCTCTGGATGCAACACTCAGGAATTCTCATGCTGAAGTGGACTTTTCAGTGATGTAGCTGCATTTGAATCACCCCCATCCTGTAAGTAATCCCTTATTTATGCTTCTGTAAGCAATCCCAATAAACACACTTATTTATTAAGCTATACTTGGATGGAGTAGTTTCTTTGACCTGTAGTTGATGTTTTATCGGGGGTTAATGGATACTTGCCCATGTATCCTTAGGAAAATTCAGTCTCTGGTCTCTAGGAGAGCAGAATTCCCTGTAGCAGAAGGAACCATATCTGGAGTCTAACGGTATGAGGGTGGAGACTCTTCCCTTGGCTACATACCTGGGTTTCTGAGACCCTCTCCATAAAAGCCCAAGGCCATGGGTCAGACCAGGATGTCTTGGAACCTCATCTTTAGCATCAGGAACTCATGGATCAAAGAGTCAAGTAAAGCAGAGGCAGGCGGGGCTGATGTTTTTCTCACAAGCTTTCAAGCATTAGTTTCATTAAACAAACTGGAAAAACTCAAAAAGATCAAAAGCCTGCTGCAAGCCCCATTGGCTCCCTCTGCCCTCTCCTGAGGCTAGCAGCTGCTCTCTTTCAGTGTAGCCTATGTAAATTCCCTGCCCCCCCCCCCACTTTTCTTCTCTGTTATTCTGTCTTTCATGACCAAGTCCATACCATGATTCTTTTTTTTTTTAAAGATTTATTTATTTTATGTATGTGAGTGCACTATAGCTGTACAGATGGTTGTGAGCCTTCATGTGGTTGTTGGGAATTGAATGTTAGGACCTCTGCTCCCTCTGGTCAGGTCTGCTTGCTGAGTCCTTGTTTGCTCCGGTCCAAAGATTTATTATTATACACAAAGATTTATTATAAGTACACTGTAGCTGTCTTCAGACGCACCTGAAAAGGGCGTCAGATCTCATTATGGATGGTTGTAAGCCACCATGTGGTTGCTGGGATTTGAACTCAGGACCGTTGGAAGAGCAGTCAGTGCAGTGAGCCATCTTGCCAGCCCCATAACATGATTCTTCTTTTTTTTGGGGGGGGGGCATGTTGAGACAGGGTTTCTCTGTATAACCCTGGCTGTCCTGGAACTCACTCTGTAGACCAGGCTGGCCTTGAACTCAGAAATTCGCCTGCCTCTGCCTCCAAAGTGCTGGGATTAAAGGTGTGCGCCAACACGCCAGGCTCATAACAAGATTCTTAAATGTCAACAAGAAACCAGTGTTTGAGACAAAGGATGTGAGCTAGGGTAGTTTATAAAGAATGGAAACTTATGCTTCACAGCTCAGAAAACTGTTCAAGATCTAGCTTCAGTCGGGCCGTGGTGGCATATGCCTTTAATCCCAGCACTCGGGAGGCAGAGACAGGTGGATTTCTGAGTTTGAGGCCAGCCTGGTCTACAGAGTGAGTTCCAGGACAGCCAGGGCTATACAGAGAAACCCTGTCTCGAAAAACCAAAAAAAAAAAAAAAAAAAAAAAGATCTAGCTTCACCAGATTTGGTGTCTGGTGTGGCCACCAGGCTTCCAAACTGGCCCTTTGTTGAAACCTTGCCTGAGGGCAGCCGAGAGACCAGGAACCCTTCTATAGGAATGTATTTCTCAAGTCAAAGCTTTCTAATTCATCCATCTTCCTATGACCACACCTGGAAAGCGCTTGCCCTGAAGTTTCAGGCCTGGCATGAATTCTAGAGGGGACCCCATCATTAAATCGTAGCAGGGAGAACCCAGGAAGGTGTATAAATGATCCCTTCTGCAAACTCAGCTTCACAGTCACAGCATGGGCCTTTCTCACTGTGGGCCACACTTTAATTTTGCTGGACAATGTACAGGGCACTCTTCCCAGGTCCTGTTTTATCTCTCTGTACAGGGTACCCCACTCTGGAAGTCCCCACCTCAGCAGCAACAATAGTAGTGGTTCCCACAGCTTCTGCCATCCTGCCAGCTCTTTTAATTTCATAAAAACCCTTCTGGGTTACTGGATGTTCTTCCACTTATAGGTAAGAAATCTGAAGCTTCTCCCTGAGTGGCTTGCCTAGAACCTGTAGATGATAGAGGTGGGATTTCATAACAGGTCTCTGCAATTCCAAAGTTGGGCATAGATTGTACTTTTGTGACAGAGAGAACCTTCCCCGAGGCCCTGGAAGGCAGGACTGGGACAGAGAGTAGCCCAGAGGTGTCATGACTAACTTAGAACATGTCCAAAAGAGAGGTACACAGCCCACACTTTGCCTTGGGGACAGTTACCACTTGTCTGGGTCTACCAGCTTGCAGGCCTTCAACTGGTCAACACCACTGTGGGGATCAGCCTTGGCCAGACGGCCTTGTGCGGTCCTCTTATAGCCTAATCTCCACCCACTTGCCTTGTTGCCCTTAGGGTAGGTTTGAGTCCATTGCTGACTATCCCAGGCCCCCCTGGCCCCCCTGACTCCTTTCTCAGCTTTCCCATGGGCACCAACTCCTCTATCCACTGACTCTCCAGAGCCCCCAGGGTCTCATCCTGTGGGGCCTCTATCTCTTCACAGATTTCACAACACTCCTATCTTTCCTGTGCAAACCAGCCCTAGACTCCTGGGTTTGTATTGGGTATTTAGGGCTGGATATAACAAGTCTGAAGTCATGGCTCCTACACTCATGTCAACTAGCCTTTCTGATCCTCTTGACCTCCAGCAATCTTTCCTCTCCCTTCAGCAGGGATGCAGCATCCTGTTTCTCTCTCAGTTCCTGGACAGGGAAAGGTGCAGCCACCACACCTCACTCATTCTTCCTCCCAGGCTCTCTGGGACAGGAGAATTCATTCTAATGTCCTTCCCTGGGCTTTCTCTCACACTGAGACTCCTGTACACACACAAGACAGCCTATATATGTGTATGCAGTGCTACTGTTATCTGGATCTACAAACCTCCAGCTACTAGTGTCTATCACATATCCTCCCATGGCTGGCTCTGAAAGGGGACAGCCTAGTCTAAGAAACCTATAGAGAATAAAAAAGACCAACAAGTCCCACTAGTCTGTCATCAATGTTTTCCTCAGGAAGGCTGTTAGCTTCACTGGAGCTGAGGACACAAAGAGTTAAAAACACCCTTACAATGCAGGGAAAGTGTGCCTGGTATCCAAGGAGCACAGAGGCAGCTAGCTCTATACTGCAGTTTGTGGACTGTCTGCTCTCCAATGTGCAGCTTTCACCGGATTTAACACATTCTCTCTGCTGTGTCCACCATTTAATATTGGGTTTCTGTCTCGAGCAACTAGAATCAAGAAAGACTCCCATCTAAGACAGGAATGGGAGGAGCTAAGGCTCAGGGAGTATTTGGGTCCTGACACATTCTTAGCGTCCAGATATGACTCAACATGGCTGCGAGATGCTTGAAGGGTTAGGATGGAAGGACGATCCAAGACTCCACTCCAAGGACAGTTGCACTTCTGAAGCCTGTGTGGCTTCTTGACCTTATGGTGTCGCCTGCTCTGACATTCCTCTAGTTCCCTCTATCCCAACTCCAGGCCTCCCTGAACATTGTAAGACTGCAGCTGACAGACTGGATTCTACCATGCCCTTCTCAATATCAAGGCCCCTCCCACCATCCAAGGGCCAGAGATCACACTGTAGCAGCCTTCCTTATCTGGGTGGGCCTGAGCCAGCTCACATTCTTTTCTCCTGATTCAGGAAAGATCTGAAGGTAGTAGGCAGAAGAAACAAAACAGGAAGGCAAAGTTTTCAATGGGGGTGTACAGTGGCTAATCCCTGCTACCTAGATCAGCTTCATTTAAATTAAAAAAAAAAAAAAGTAAAATCTTCACTGGAAGGTGGCACAGCTTTACTTAGCACACGGTAAAGAGAAAGGGAGCCATGACAAGAAGTGAAAATGCACCAGGTACTGGGAACAACCTGGATTTCTAGGCTATGTAGGGAGTTCCTAGGAGAAAGGAGGGGCTGATACAGTAGGTACGTTGTCAGCTGGAGATCAACCTCAACTGGCTCAACTCTGCTCACTAGAGGAGTGGGTGCTCATGCCGTTGGCTAAGGTCTGGTGTGTGTGCTCCTCTGACCAGAGGCCTGTTCTCTGGAGAGAGGTGCTATATGCCATGAGTACCCAGAAGGCCCATAGAGGATGGAGTATGGGCACTGGGTTTCCAACTTGTCACAAGGGCTGACAATGACCCACAAAGGCCTTGTGTTTTCTGTATTGTCTATTTCAGGGTGTTAGCCATACGGTATGCTTGCAATTTGGGATAGTAAATAACAGGTCCAGTAGTGAGGGCTCAGGATCACCCACTATTTTGTTTTTGAGAGCTTGGAATTCTTCAGCAGGCCTCACACCAGAGGGCTTAGCTCTGCCTTCTGACTGGAAGGCCAGCTCAGGCCAAGCAGGCTATTTACTATGGCCTCTTGTTACCAGGAACTTTTTTTAAAAAATATTTTATTTATTATATGTAAGTACACTAGCAGGAACTTCTTTATCACCGTTTACTCCAATTGTCACACAAGGCAAGAGCTTTCCTTCCAGGTCTGGAATCCAGGTTACTTGCACCCAGCCAGTCCTCCTTGCATCAGCTCTTTGCATCCCAACCCTGGGTGGCCTGCCAGAATCATCTAGCTCTTCCATGGCAATATTTTCCTTCACAGACTTTCAGGAGACTGGAAGATGGGGCTGTTTCTGATGAACCCCCAAGTAGGCTGGCCTGCCCCCTGGAGGCCAGTCAGGGAAGCACCCTTACTGAACACTGGTGATTAACATCTGAGGTCAAGGAGCTGAGCGCTCTGTGGAGAATGTTCTCAGGGTGAGCTTAAACTCAAGGGCTTTCACATCTGAGCTGGTTGATCCAAGCACTGGTGCTTCCTGGAGCAGTGTGTTAGTTAGGGTTATTACTGCTGTGATCAACAGTGACCAAAAATAACTTGGGTTATTTGGCTTATGCTTCCACAAAGAACAAGAACTCAAACAGGGCAGGAATGTAGAGGAAGGAGCTGATGCAAAGGTCATGGAGGATGCTGCTGATTAGCCTACACCCAGTAGCTTGCTCAGCCTGCTTCTTCTTTTTTTTTTTTTTTTTTTTTTTTTTTTTTTTGGTTTTTCGAGACAGGGTTTCTCTGTGTAGCCCTGGCTGTCCTGGAACTCACTTTGTAGACCAGGCTGGCCTCGAACTCAGAAATCCGCCTGCCTCTGCCTCCCGAGTGCTAGGATTAAAGGCGTGCGCCACCACGCCCGGCTCAGCCTGCTTCTTATAGAACCTAGCTCAGAATTCCACACTTCCAATGAGCTCAGCCCTTCTGCATCAGTTACTAATTAACACACTACTTGCTTGCTTGATTTACAGCCTGATCTTTCTAGAGCAGCGGTTCTCAGTCTGTGGATTGAGACTCCTTTGGGGGTTGCATATCAGATGTTTACATTATAATTCTTTTTTAAAGATTTATTATTAAATAAATACACTGTACACTGTTGCTATCTTCAAACACACCAGAAGAGGGCACCCAATCTCATTACAGATGGTTGTAAGCTACCATGTGGTTGCTGGGAATTGAACTCAGGACCTCTAGAGGAGCAGTCCATGCTCTTTAACTGCTGAGCCATCTCGCCAGCCCTACATTACAATTTTTAACAGTAGCAAAATTAGTTATGAAGTAGCAAAAAAGTAATTTCATGGTTGGGGGGTAACCACAACATGAGGAACTGTATTAAAGGGTCACAGCATTAGGAAGGTCTCAACCGCTGCTCTAGAGGCATTTTTACAGTTGAGGTTCCCTTCTTTTAGATGACTATAGCTTATGTCAAATTGACATAAAATGAGCAAACACAAGCAGGAAGAGCTAGCTGTCTTAATCAAGGAGAGTACAGGCTGAGAATC
This sequence comes from Mus minutoides, assembly GCA_902729485.2. Lineage (NCBI taxonomy): Eukaryota > Metazoa > Chordata > Mammalia > Rodentia > Muridae > Mus > Mus minutoides. Next base: position 322,330 of record LR753441.1, on the reverse strand, counting down.
ACAAACTACACTGGCCAAGGTGCTTCCCGACCACCTACAGGTCAGGGCTGCTCACTCTTACCTGCCAAGCAGCGTTTCAGCCAGCCTATGGGTGGAAGAGAAGCCCAGATCTGTACTTCTGTCTGCCACAGAACCCTAAAATGTTAGTCCCATGCCCTAGGTTGTGTCTTTGGTAGCTGTACAATGTATACATACATAGCATGGCCTGTTTTACACAATGGTCCTGAAGAGGCGCCTGCCCTCAACACAAGCCATAACTATTATCTCTATATAGTTGAATTGTGGTGAACCAGAGGCCTATTAGCCTGGTAATGACACCACACACATGTAATACTGACCTACACACCAAGTGCATATTCACGCAGGCATGCATGTATATATGTATGAACAAGTACATACATACCTTCACAAGCTCACATGTACAAAATGTACTTCAACACACCTAGCTTGTATAGCTCTGTTTCCTCACTACTACCTTCCCTGGGAGCCACGGAATGGTCTGGACCATGCTGGGCCACATCGAGGGCCTGAGCTCAAGGCCATGACTACCTTTCTGTTATTTATGTTGTAGTGTCATCTGGGCATGACATGATCATCACCACTGAGAGGCACAGCCACCATGGCTGCCCTCAGCCAGAAACAACAAAATAAGCAAAGCAGCCCAACAATGGCTAGATCTGTGGTAATGGTGGTGAGGCCATTAACATATCCTCATAATAAAAGTGGAATCACAGAACCCTTACCCAAGGTTCCAGCCACCATTTTCTTATGCCCTGGGCTGCACATAATGTTTTTTTTTGTGTGTGTGTGTAAGTAAGTATATAGGAGATTGAAGGTTGAGCTATTATATCTGGCTTAGATTTTGTTCTTTTGTTTGTAAAGGTAGGATTTCTCTGTATAGCCCAGGCTGGCCTGGAACTTACTCTGTAGACCAGGCTGGCCTGGAAGTCAGAGATCTGTCTGCCTCCCCAGTGCTGCGATTAAGGTATTTGCCACTTACGTTCTTAGTGTCTATAATTCCAGAACTCAGGAGGCTGAATCGAGTTCCAGACTAAATTAGGCTATGATGTGAATGTCTATCTAAACAAAATCAGGCTGTTTGTTTCTCTATTCACACAAAGCTTTAAACCTGTGAAAGAAACTCCAACAGTGGATGGAGAAAGGGATCCATTGTCCCTTGTGGTGACGCAGGCCCCAACTGTATGGATCTGAATTTGACAAAATGTCTCACGGTATGTTTCGATGCAGATTGGTTTGATTTGACCTCACATCGACTTTTGCCAAATTTGAAAAATCAAACGAGCCGGGCGGCGATGGCTCACGTCTTTTGATCCACTCGGGAGACAGAAGCAGGCGGATCTTAAGAGTTGGAAGCCAGGTCCAGGACAGCCAGAGCTACACAGAGAAACCCAGTCTCTTAAAAAACAAACAAACAAATAAATAAAAAGCTCAAACAAACAAAACAGTCAAAAGGCCGATGAGGAAGGAACTAGTGACACAGAGAGGCCCAAAGTGAACACAAAACTAAAACCCGCCGGCTACTAACTCCTTTGATTTGACGAGAACTGCTTGCCCAAGTCTATTTTAAACCATGGGTCGGAGTTCGAGTTGACAGAAGCCACGGGAAGTCCCTTGTTCCCGCCCGGGCCTGGTCGAGACCGTGGACGCCCTAGAATCCCGTTGGAGAGAGCGCAGCCCGGATCCATCTACGCTGCCCTACCGCACTACCCACGAAGAGGCAACCCTGCAAACCTGGCACTCGGCCGAAGGCTTACAGACCGGAAAAGAAGCCTCGCCTCCGGCTCGCGCACAGAGGCGGAAGTACCGCCTCGGAGGCCTCCCATGAGCCCCTGCAAAGCGCGACGTAGCCGGAAGCTGCTGGCGGCTGGTGGGGGGGGATCTGAGCGCCTAGTCCAGCTTGGCACCTCGGCCGGACCGGACCCCTGGGGGCAGCAGGTGAGTTCGCGGCCAGGACACCGGGCATACGCGGACCCTCAGTTCCTTGCCCTTCCGGCTCTCAGATTACCCGGCTCCTGGCCCTATAATCCTCGATTCTGCGGCCCTAGGCCCCTGGTCCCCCAATACCGTGACGGTCCGACGCCCCCGGTCTTCAGCCCGGACTTACTCCCTGGTGCCTCCCGCGTCCTTCCCATTCCCCAGTTTCCTGGCCCCGGGTTCTCCAGTCCTACGACCCGTGACGTTCTCGTTCCTCGGACCCCAAACTCCAGGATCCCAGTGTGCGGCCGTCCAGGACCCCCCACCCCCCGCCCCCGCCTCCCGGCCTGTGAGCCTTGCCGCCCTTCAGCCTAGCGGTTGCACGGACCTACGTGGCCCCTCAGCGCTCTGGTTCCGAGCAGTCTTGGACGCAGACTGGTTCTGCACTGCCCACTTGGCCAGGAAAGGGCCTCTGCCCTTCACTTCGAAAGAAGATTCTGCCCAAAGGCGCCGGTAAGCCAGGCTTTCAGGCCTCAGCTTGTTTGCTCTTTCCCTTCTTGGCCTCTGAAGTGAGTCCTCTGCGGAAGGAGGAAAAACAAAACATCTCAACAACAGACCCCACAGGACCAAGCTTCTAAACTTTTTCTCACTTGTACCTGGCTATAGAAGAATATACTGTATTTGCACTCTTAAGGGCACCCACAAGTTAGAAGTAATATACGCTGTTCCATAGCTGTCCTAACTATGGCCCTGGACTAGGTGATGATCTGATATCGTTTGTTCTTCAGAGTGAGGAAGCATAACTTAGACATGGGTTCTTTGTGTTCTCCGGACAGTTATCGGTCACCCATACGCTGTAGCCTTAGGGCCAAGCTATGTTCCCAGATGTCCCCCTTGACCTCAGATGCTCATCATGTCCCATGTAAGAAGCAAATGTTCTCTAGTATGACATGTAGCTTAGTAAAGTTTGAAAATATCCTTATTTGCTTCGTTATTTACTAGGTATGTCTGCCTGAAGGAAGAGTATTTTGTCCTTTTTTTTTTTTTTCAGCTATTAAGAATTCTTAAGGGTGGGTGATATGGATTATCAGGTAGGGGTGCTTGCCACAAAGCCTGACTACCTGAGTTTGATCCTGGAACTCACTTGGTAGAAGGAGATAGCCAGCTCCCACCCTCTAGGCTCTAGGCATGCACTTGTGAGTCCACCCAAGAAAGAAATCTAAAAAAAAAAAAGATTCTTGAGGCCTTTTTTAGGCAGGTTAAATTGAAGAGATACTTATTTTCGTGTTATTAAGCAACATTTAAGATAACTAATTTCAGCAGGGAAGTGGTGGCGCATGCCTTTAATCCCAGCACTTGGGAGGCAGAGGCAGGCAGATTTCTGAGTTCGAGGCTAGCCTGGTCTACAGAGTGAGTTCCAGGACAGCCAGGGCTACACAGAGAAGCCCTGTCTTGAAAAACCAAAGCAAAGCAAAACAAAACACAAAAACAAAAACAAAAAACAACCCAAACCAAAACCCTAATTTCTCTCTTAATACCCAAAGTTTGCCATATAGGAAGAGTTTCTTAAATCCAAACCAAGTCAGGCATGGTGGCACCACCTTTAATCCCAGCACTTGGGAGACAAGAGGCAGGCGGATCTCTGAGTTTGGGGCCAGCCTGATCTGCACAGTGAGTTCCAGGACAGCCAGAGCTATGTGTAGAGACCCTGTCTCAGGCCATATGATGTGCTTTGCACATTTAATCCTGTAGCTGAGAATGTCCTGCTTGGTTTTATTCATAGATCCAGCGTTGCCTTAGGAGATGCTGGCTTCTTGCCTGTGTTTGCCTCCATTTGTAGTTGTAAGCCTCTGAGGGCAGCCATGGTGCTTTGGACACTGGGATCAAGTACAGAAACGTGCCATGGTCTTGGTGACGGCTGTTCATTTACCGGCTAGAGAACAATGCAGACAGCTTTGGAACTCGGCTCTAGCTCTGTCTCCCCAAATGCTCTTGAGCTGTCTGGGGGTGTTGTGTGCATGAGTAGATGCCTGGGGTTCTAACTTATGCCTGAATGAGTCATGCCAGTACCAGAGTCCTACATGCAAAAATCTGCATTTGTGTGCTCACAGTTGTAGGATGCCATTTTAACATGTGATTAATGCAGTAAAAGGAAGGTAGAATGAACTAGGATTTAGTTTCAGACAGACAGCTACAGTAAACAACTTTTTCCTAACATCAGACAAATGAGGGCGTCATGCCAAAACATAGAGAGTTTAAGATGTAGGAGGGTTGGTGGGTTGGGAGTCAAGATCCTTTACTGAACACCATGTTTCTGCAGACTTAAATTTAAAGTTAAATAGAGAATATAAGGCGGAGGTGTTTTGTTTTGACTTTTATGTGACCCTCATATTAATACTCTGCCTACCTCTTGAATAGAGAGTGGTCACTTTCAGTCTAACAGCGAATAGCAAGGAGATAACGCTGAAAACCCGCAGCTTCTGTTACACAGAATGTTGTTGTTTATATGTGTGTTGCCCTGTGAATGAGAGGAAACAGCATGACTCCATTGGGATGGATGACCACACCTGACTGGTGGGCTAGAGGCCCAGGTCCTGCATCTACTCCTCTCAGAGCTGGTGTGTGTCCAACCTTGTGGTTGGCACAGTTCGTTCCTTTGGGTTTATTTTCCTAGTCCTGAATTAAATGGACCACCAGTTAAAAGTCAAACATTGCTGAAACTGGCAGATATAGAGAAATGACTAGGGTTTAGGGAGACAGTTCTGTAGGTGAGAGCACTTTCTATGAACAAATCTTTTTTTTTTTTTTTGGTTTTTCGAGACAGGGTTTCTCTGTATAGCCCTGGCTGTCCTGGAACTCACTCTGTAGACCAGGCTGGCCTTGAATTCAAAAATCTGCCTGCCACTGCCTCCCAAGTGCTGGGATTAAAGGCGTGCGCCACCACGCCCGGCTCTGTGTTCAAATTTTAAGTACATAAAAGCCAGGCATGGCCACACGCGAGTCTATAACCTCAACTTTGGAAGATTCTGCTAGCTTGCTCCCAGCTTCAGTATCCCAAGGGAATAGGTTAGAAATCTATAGAAGACAATCTGTGTCCTCCTCTGGACTCCACACATGTGTACACAGGCACACATGAAAAGAAGGAAGGACAGAAAAAACCAAAAAACAAAAAACGCCGGGCATGGTGGCACACACCTTTAATCCCAGCACTTGGGAGGCAGAGACAGGCGGATCTCTGAGTTCGAGGCTAGCCTGGTCTACAAAGTGAGTTCCAGGACAGCCAAGGCTACACAGAGAAACCCTGTCTCGAAAAACTAGAAAAAAAAAAAAAAAAAAAGAAAGAAAAGAAGGAAGGAGGAGACATGTAAAGGAAATGAGATTTTCATTTTAGCTGAGCCTCATTGCTGTCCTCACCAATGGCCCTAGGCAGGTGGTCTGCATTTATTATTATGTCCTATGTCTGCATTACTCTTGTTTATCTGTCCAGATGTCCTCATAGAGGACCCATTTATAGACCATCTTAACACCATTGCCAGGAATACTTCCCCTTGCTACAGTCTGAGGGCTTCCTACTTCCTACCCCAACTTGGAGAGCTGGGAGAGAGGTAGGAAGTGCAGAGAACCCTCTTCCCATCAGGGCACTGCTCTTTCATATGGGGAAAAAGATTGAGTAGCCAATCTTCATGGGTTTAATAAGGCTACTCCTTGTGAGTTTTACTCCAAATGACGGTTTTTTATCAGTTATTCTGCCTGGTGGCACATAATGGTTGAACTTGTATTCTGGTGTTCCTCACTACTTGACTGCTAAGGTGCCCTAAGCTGTCCCTCCTCGCTGAGAAGAGCCTCCTTGGTAAATGGCTCCTGTACTATGCAAGGCTACCTCTGTTAGATCTTAGGAAGAAAACATTACATAATGTTATTGCACTGCTAGTTCATTTTCTTCCTTGCATAGTAACTTGTCGTAAGGGCTTGTTTTCCTCCTTGCAGCACCATGGCCAGCCCAAGAACCAGAAAAGTTCTTAAGGAAGTCCGGGCACAGGATGAGAATAATGTGAGTATGACTTTGGGCTGGTGAGTGTCTTGGTGTCACATGCAGCTGTGGCTGTGTCCCTCCTTGGAGAGGCTGATCATGGCACAGGGGAGCAACTAGCAGTTCCTGGTGCTCACTAGTGTGGCTTGGGAGTGGGATTTCTGTTGCAGCGCTCAGGTTGTGCTGAGGCTGCTTGGTCTCCTTTCTAAATACATTTCTCATCAGAGGTTCTGTATCTTCATGCGAGTTCCTGGGCAGCTATTGCCACCTGTAGAACAGTCTGAACCCACATCCTTTGACCAACCTGAGCATCCTTACTAAGCTTATGGTACTAGCCCTTTAGTTAGTCTGTGCACATGTGGTCCACTGCTCTTCTGCATCCTTTTGGGGCATCTATTGCGTCTTCGGGGTCCTAATCCTGCCCTGAGCTGCCTGGTGAGTTGCGTGTGCCACCCTACCCCCTTTGCAGGTTTGCTTTGAGTGTGGTGCGTTCAATCCTCAGTGGGTCAGCGTGACTTATGGCATCTGGATCTGCTTGGAATGCTCTGGGAGACACCGTGGGCTTGGGGTGCACCTCAGGTCAGTGTTTAGCCACTCGGCCCTGCATATCCTGCATCTAACCTACTTGCCACGTTGTGGGGCCTGCTGCCCAAATGCTGTCTGACAGGATGTTAGTGGGTGTTCTCTACCATTAGGTGGTCCTCACTTCGCTAACACTGGCCATGAGTACCAACTGCTGTCCAGCTTGCCTCCATGAAGCTGCTTCTGGCTTTTACCTCAATACAGGAGGCACCTGTATCTAGCTCAGGATGTGATCTTGGGTTGGGAGGCTAGTCTCCTTGTGTTTGGTAATCAGATCAGACATGTGGTTTCTAGCTTTGTGCGTTCTGTTACAATGGACAAATGGAAGGACATTGAGCTGGAGAAGATGAAGGCTGGTGGGAATGCTAAGTTTCGAGAGTTCCTAGAGACACAGGACGACTATGAGCCTAGCTGGTCACTGCAGGACAAGTACAGCAGCAGAGCTGCGGCGCTTTTCAGGGATAAGGTAAGGGCCTGCCTGGCTGGCCACACAGAGATGAACACTGAGCACACACGCTGATGGTGGACAGATGGGGCTTCAGTGCCTGGCTGGCTCCACATAGAGAGATGAACACATAGCATACCTTGCTGGTGGCCAGATGGGGCTTCAGTGGCTTTGGGAGGCAAGGTTCTCTTCTCACTTTGAACATCTATGGAGGCCATGTACTGTCTAAGAACAGGCCAGGACAAGTGGCCCCTACTAACCCTGTGGCAGGCTCTTCCTGCCCAGAGGGAATGCAAATGGCCTACAATCCAGGGAGGAGAGGAACAGTGACCATAGTGCCTTAGGATGGTTTAGCAGCAGACCCTCTAAGGATTTGGCTGTCCTTAGCTTAGAGCCCCTCTGGGGGTCAGATAAATGAGTCCTTGTGCATTTGAAGTTGGAGTCGTAGCTCACCAACACTTACTCTCATCGTCATGGGAGCCCTGGTTCATAGCTTGGTGGTACTGGCTTATAGGGTTGAGTAGGTGGTCTATCTCCTCATGTCCTGTCTCATCTTGTTAGGTGGCTACTTTGGCAGAAGGTAAAGAGTGGTCTCTGGAGTCATCGCCTGCACAGAACTGGACCCCACCTCAGCCCAAGACACTGCAGTTCACTGCCCACCGGTAGCTCCTCTGGCCTGCTGGTCAGACCTCAGCTTCACCCTCACGTTAGTGGTAGCTTAGGAACTCCATAGAAGCCTCCTTTACTCCACTTGTGGGAATGAACAGCTTCAGTTGTGAGCTATTCCCAGAAGTCAGAGAGAAAAGTAGCTTTTTAACATTTCTGAAAGGATATAAACTTGTAGTAAAAATTTACCCCAAATAAGAAGTAGCATCTTTCCCTATTCTGCAGAAGGTTCCTTCCTCTTCTTGCAGTGCCTGTGGGGATGTGGGTTGTGCTTTTACCTCATGTGGTCACTCTTCTGTGAGCTGTTGGTCACACTGTAGTATAGTCCCCAAGATGGCACAGGAGATGACAGCATGTCTTCCAGGTCCTGTAGAACATAACCAGGTCATAGCACCACTGATGACATAACACCAGTGTATTTCCCAAATCTGAACCTTGACTGCCATTTCTGGCAGGACCAGAATTCACTGTCAGCTATTAGATAGATACAGAGAACCACTCAACTTTAGCTGTGCCTGAGTTTCTTACGGGTCAGAGCTGGTTCCTCTTTGACCCCAAATATGATATGAAAGGTGGTGTGTTAAAGCCTTACTGACCTTTAACCTTCTACTTCAGACCCTCTGGCCAGCCACAGAATGCAACTGCCTCTGGGGACAAGGCTTTTGAAGATTGGCTGAATGATGACCTGGGTTCCTACCAGGGGTAAGGCTCTCAAGCCAGGGATAGCGGAAGGCAGTGGGAGCATCTTTGACAGGCCACCCTGTGGGGTTTACTCCATTAGGTTGGACTCTTTCCTTAGGTTAAGCGGGGCCCACTCCTTCTGTATGTGTCCACAGCATGTGTAATCTGGGGTCCACTTGTGTCAGGCCCCAAGATGGCCTAGGTTTGAGTGGAGGTTTTGATTGTGGAGAAAAATCCAGTATTAAAGATGATGTATTTCACCGGGCGTGGTGGCGCATGCCTTTAATCCCAGTACTCGGGAGGCAGAGACAGGTGGATTTCTGAGTTCGAGGCCAGCCTGGTCTACAAAGTGAGTTTTAGGACAGCCAGGGCTATACAGAGAAACCCTGTCTTGAAAAACCAAAAAAAAAAAAAAAAAAAAAAAAAGATGTATTTTCTTCCTGGAATCCACCTGGCCTGTAAGTGATGCTTGATGTTTTCAGTAACCTCACTTAGCAAGGGTTATAGGTCTTGCTGTGGAACCTCATATCATGTGGTAGAAAGTATCTGTATAGCTCCTATGCCCGTTGTCCAGAATGCAGGGTGTCCTGTGAGAGGGAGGGGCATCTCGCCTAGTGACCAAGCTCTCACTGTTGAGGAGTGGCAAGGCTCATGGCTGTGGTTATGATGTCTGTGTTTATCTTCAGTGCTCAGGAGAATCGCTATGTAGGGTTTGGGAACACAGTGCCACCTCAGAAGAGAGAAGATGACTTCCTCAACAATGCCATGTCATCTCTGTACTCGGTAAGAAGGCCTAGGACCTGCAGAGTGCCTGCTGCCCCGGATGTAGCTAAGGGGGTTGTCCAATGGCTAGACATTGGCAGTGTGGGTGGTCCTGGGGCACATACCTTTTGATCTGATTAAAGGCCTCTTCTCATTTACCTCCTTTTTTTTTTTTTTTTTTTTTTTTTTTTTTTTTTTTTTTTTTTTTTTTTTTTTTTTTTTTTTTTTTTTTTTTTTTTTTTTTTTTTTTTTTTTTTTTTTTTTTTTTTTTTTTTTTTTTTTTTTTTTTTTTTTGGTTTTTCGAGACAGGGTTTCTCTGTAAAGCCCTGGCTGTCCTGGAACTTACTTTGTAGACCAGGCTGGCCTCGAACTCAGAAATCCGCCTGCCTCTGCCTCCCAAGTGTTGGGATTAAAGGCGTGCGCCACCACGCCCGGCACTACCTCCTTTTTTAAAAAAAAAGAGAGAGAGAGAGAGATGGCCTTTTATTCATATCCCAAAGGTATTCAGCCACTTCTGGTCATAACACGCACATCAAATTTACCAAGGTAGATTTCCTCAAAGAACTAAAGGTTTTCTATGGAGCCTGTCTTCCTCTTATCTCCAGGGTATATCCTGAGTCCAGCAGAAGGCTGACCCAGCCTCCTGGCCTGTGTTGGTTAGACTGACACAGAAAGTGAGGCCCTGAGCAGAGGCTGCTCAAGGTTTTTGGCATTCTGTTGGGGTGTAGTGTAGTGTTTGGGTTTGGGGGCATCTGTCTGCTTTCAAGGCAACTTGGAACTCCAGGTCTGAAGTTCAGGGTATGACATCCTAGGCTTGTTTTTCCAAGGAAAGTAATGTTTAAGCTACCTTTGTTCATTGCAGTGTTGTATTCTGTAGTAATCATAAATGCACACACCCTGGAGGCCTGGCAGGGGCTACTTTAAGTGGGCTGAATGCTGAAAGTGAAAAGAGAAAGAGATTGTGGGGTGCACCATTAGTCCCAAGGCAGAAGCAGGGGGATCTCTTAAGTTCAGGACTAACCTGCTCTACACAGTTCCAGGACAGCCAGGGCTACACAGAGAAACTCTGTCTCTAAAAACAAAACAACAACAAACCTAATTAAAAAAAAAAAAAAAAAAAAAAGAGGAAAGGCTTTTTATGCTGATGATACGAGATCTTCAAAATAAGTATAACTAAGTAAGATGCGTAAGGAATAGATGAGATCTGTGAGAGGGGAGAAGGCAAGCATCTGCCTTGCTGCTACACATGCTCACTGCAGTCGACGGCTGCTACACATGCTCACCGCAGTCGACGGCACGTGCTCACCGCAGTCGATGGCTGCTACATGTGCTCACCACAGTCGACGGCTGCTACACGTGCTCACCGCAGTCTACGGCACAGATGAAAGACTGACACCACCCTTGTCTTTTGTATCATAAATGTTTATTCCTTAATGAGTGAATTTTTTAAAACTATTTCCTTTTTTAAAGATTTATTTAGTTTTTTAAGACAGTCTAGTTTGTAGCTCTGTGAACTTATGTGTAGACCAGGCTGGTCTTGAATTTGCAGTGATTCTCCTGCTTCATCCTCCTGCTTATTAGGATTACAAGCGTGAACCATGTGCCTGGTTCAAACTGTTTTAAAACTGAAATTGAATATTGTAGTGTATACCTGTACCCCTAGCACTGGAGAAGCTGAAGCAAGTAGGAAGACTGAGTGAGCCTGAAACCAGCCTGGGTTACCCAGTGAGAACCTATCTGAAAAACCAAAGACTTGCTTATAGGACCACGGCAGCTACAGTTACTCTCCTGCTTTCACACACGTTTTTAGGGCAGAAAAGCAGGATTTTATCGTAAAGCCTATGGGTGGTGTACAATTCTCTCTTGTTTTGTTGACAACTCATTTTGTAGACCAGACTGTCTTCAAACTCAAGAGAGCAATCTGCCTCTGTCTCCCAAGTGTGGGGATTAAAGGCATGCTCCACCATGTTAGGCTCTGTAGAGTTTTATTTAAAGCCTCTCATTTGGCATCTGTATTCCCTGTCTTCTGCTGATCACCTTTTTAAAGAAGATCCCTAAATATTAGATGTCTCCTGAAGGGTAGTGGTTCCTCTGCACTATCTCAAGGGCTAGGGGAGAAGGCCAGCTTTGGTTTAAATGGGATGTTTCTATATTGAAGTAGCTTAAATTTACGTTGGAAGGTATTGGTGAGGAGACAACTAAACCTAAAGGAAACCTGTAACCTCTGCCCACCACGGTCTGCTCCTCTGGGAGGCAGGAAGAAGGAAGGAAAGACATGAGCACAAGCTCAGCCAACTCCCTTTTAGGGCTCAGGAGGCCTGGTAGCCATCCTGTGCTGTGGTTGGTGTTTGAGTTCTTCCTTTTGTGAAGGACTGTGCTGTGTGCTGCAGCTGGCAAGGGGAGTGTGGATACTGTAGCACTTGGTGGCTTTTGGCTGGTCACAAGAGCTGTGGAGGTACTGGAGGTGCCTTCTGTGGAGCCTTTCTGTGCTATGTTGAGACTGGCATGCCCAGGGTCTAGAAAAGCCTCATCATTTCCTGTTGTTTTCTTAGGGCTGGAGCAGTTTTACCACTGGGGCGAGCAAGTTTGCATCTGCAGCAAAGGAGGGTGTAAGTAACTGTGAGATGCATGTAGTCCACTCCAGGCCTATGGCTCTGGGAGAAGGGTCCTGGGGTCCTTCAGGCAGACAAGCATGGACCTTGTCCACTGCAGGATGGCCCAGGAACCCTTACTATAGTGAAGGTGGTTTTGTGTGTGTGTGTCGGGGACATACTGCTTGCAGAAGTTGACTTGAGTGCCCATGCCTGAATTTCTGCCTTTGGGTGGGTCTTCAGTCTTAAAATAGTCTAGCTCCTCTCGCTCACCTTTACCTAAAATGAGAGAACTTGAGGGTCCTAGTTGGGATAGAGATAGACTGTGTTTTGTGGAGAGCATGTCTGGCTCTGGCAATGAATGACCTGGCAATCACTGATAGAAGCCAGAAGGTGTATAGGCTTTGGGCCTGGGGTTGGGCTGTGTGGCAATAGTACAAAGAGGAACAGGGGTAGAGCTTAAGTGGTCCACTGGTCCAGAGGACTCAGACCAGCAGTGCCCATAAGCCATCCAAACAAGCTGGAAGCCTGTGTCTACCCTCCTTGCCCATTTGCCATGCAGCAGTTACTGGCTGCTGACAAGGTATTTTTCCTCATGTCTAGAAAGGCTGGTGTTAGGGAGATCTGGATCCCTTCCAGCTTGGACCTCTGTAGGCTGGCCTACCTTTTCATACACTAGGCACTATGATGCCTACATGTTGGACCAGTAGGGCAGGAGTGGCTGCTGGGCCCAAACATGTCTTACCACCACCAGTTTGTGGGCTTGTTACAGTATCTGCTAAGCCAGATCTACCTGCAGCAGCAACCTGACCCTTAGACTTGCTGTCAGGTTGGTGCTTACTTCCTGGGTGCTTGCCAGGGCTTCCACCTGGGCCCCATATAGATAAAGCCTATGGTCAGAGTCAAGACGTTTGACTTCAAAGTGCTGCTTTTTTTTTTCCTTTTAGGCTACAAAATTTGGATCTCAAGCAAGTCAGAAGGTAAAAAAGAGAAGCTTCTTCTCTCTTACTTAGTCTTGCCAGGTGGTGATGGTGCACACCTTTAATCCCAACAGCTGGGAGGCAGAGACAGGCAGACCAGCTTGGTCCACAGAACTAGTTTCAGAACAGTCAGGGCTACACAGAGAAATCCTGTCTCAAAAAAAACAAAAAGAAAGGAAAAAAACAAACAAAAACAAAAAGCAAAACCTAGCAACTTTAGTCTTATATGCAGTGTCTAGAAGCACCCTGGGTTGGGCTGGTGCTCGGGGTCTAAGGTTGTAGTCCTGAAGAAGGTCCTCTTCTGTCCTCACAGTGTGCTCATTTCAGGGTTTCCTTAACCCTTTCTGCCATAGCCACAGATAGACATGAAGCCATAGTACCACAGCTGTCTCAAATGGGAAGGATTGCCTAGGCCATGGCTCTCAGCCTCGGTCTTTTCACCTGGACAGGTGTCACCACATCCTCACTTGGCAGCTTGGCTTGTGTGGCCGGCTCTTAAAGTCTCCGGCTTGGCAGGTTATTTTTATTCCAAGTTGAGTCTAATAGTTGCCATGCTTAGAGCTCTGGTCGCCATGGTGAGATGGGCAGGAGTTTAGGTCCTTGTGGCCTGCAGCACTCTAGTCATGTACATTTCTGCCTCTCAGGGCCTCTTCGAGCCCCGCACCCCTAGTAACCCACATAGAAGTCTTCCTGACTTTGCCTCAGAGTTTATAAGTTTTGATCAGGCTCCTCAGACTATCATGGAGTCTGGACTGTGATGAGTTTGGAGCAGGGAAAAAATGATGCCAGGGCCCAGAACAGACTGCCTGCTGCAGGTAAAAGGTAGTTCAGGTTGGTGTGGTAACACCACTGCAGTCCCAGCAACCAGGCAGCCAAGGATCCATCAGTGACTGCATCATGAGACCCTTTGTACTAAAAAAAAAAAGAAAAGAAAACAGGCTCTGGTGAGGGGTGTGTTCTCTGCCACTTCTGGGCACTGCTAATGCGACTCCCACACCTCTTTCTCTGTAACTGCCTTCATGCCTACTGGGTCAAGTTTTGGGGTTACAAGCAGCAGTCAGAGCCGGTAAAACCCTGTTTGTGCTGGTGCATGCTGCCCTATGTCTGTTGAGCATGCGCATTGCTCCTGGCTGTATCTCCCTTTCTGTTTGGATCACCTGTGTGCTGCACTCGCACCTTCTTGGCCTCTTGGTTCTGGAAGCTCATCTTCCCCAAGATCCACAGCCCACGTGAGCTCTGGAGAGAAAGACTGGTTCAGTTTTCATTTCATGGTTTAATTATCCCAAGCCAAATAGCAGCTGGAATTATACTCTGCTGGAAAAGAACCTTCCTAGGTTAATGAATTATTTCCCTTCAAGCTTTTATTTGGTCTTGCCTTGAGGTGGAGGTCCAGGCAAGTCACTTCCTGGGTTGGCTCAAAGCTTTGTGGCCCTTCCTGCTGTTTCTCTTCCCCCACCTTTTCTTCATCCCCCCCACCCAGCCTCCCATACACTTCTCTCCCATGTGAGTTTCAGTGCCTCCTTCAGGAGGTGGATGAAGAGTTTCCTGCAGTTAGATCTGTGTCCATCCTCCTGACTTGTGGACGAGAGCCAGAGCTGCTTCCAGCAGTATGAGGGAGCTCCCTTCATATCATGACTCTTCCATTCTGGTGTCACTTGTGTGACATTGCTTCCCACGTGGGTCCACATCCCACTGCCTCCCTCTGTTAGCAAAGCTTGTGCTGTCCTGTGCTTACTGACCGGCAGCTAATGGTTGCTGTATGCAGAGTTCACACGGCATCTCTTCCCACAGGCTTCGGAGTTGGGCCACAGCCTGAATGAGAATGTTCTCAAGCCTGCACAGGAGAAGGTATGGGTGGCACCAAAAATCAAGGTGCTGTTGTGTCCCACTGAGGCTCTTTACTTACCTGGGAAATGGGTATGCCGAGGATCAGCAAAATCTTGCCTCTAATTTTCTCTGGTCCAGAAGGTCTTGGGCTTCTTTTTCTTAGTCTTCCTAGTCAGTTCCCAAGGACATCCCAAGGGTGTCCTTCTCTTCCTTCTCTTTTACTTCAATGGCCAGGCCATAGGCAGTGGTGTTGATTATCTGTAGAAGTAGGAGTCAGTAGTCCCCAACCTTCCTCTCAGCAGGAGTCTGGATAACAGTTGGCTTCTCCAGAGGGCCAGAGTCATGTGGTTTGATGAGGTTTTATGGAGCTGAAGCCAGATGGGCTCCTGTTAGAACTTTGGGAGCTTAATGTGACAGGTCTTCATGCAGTCTGGACTTCCAGTCTTCCTAACGATACCCTTTAAATCGCACAGGTGAAGGAGGGAAGGATTTTTGATGATGTTTCCAGTGGGGTCTCTCAGTTGGCATCCAAGGTAGGGCTACCCTGCTGACTGCAGCACAGCCCAAGCCAGTCTCCATATTCCAGGCACGGAGCCCCACAGGGTCTTGGGCCAGCTGAGGTAGTGGCCACTGCCCTCTGGTTTTTGAGGGCTTGAGGAATATGGAAACAGCTTGGTTTTGGGGGACTTGCCAGCCACTAACCTATGTTTCTTCTCTGTCTTGCTGCCACTGACCTGTCCCTTGGTAAGTGCCATTGTCAGCTATTGCTGGTCCTATGACCTCAGGGCCGGGTGGGATGGGAGTGGGGTCATCAGCTTTCACAACACAATGGCAATAGAGAATGTCTCTTGAAGACTTTCATGGCATTGTAGTAAAGACAAGGCCTGTAGTGGCCCACAGCTCTGAAAGTGTCTCAAGTGTTGTGACATCAGGAAGGCCATGCCTTTCATTATCTATGTGGCATTGTCCCAGCCATCATAGAAACTTCTGCGGAGAAGGCAGAGAGAGATGCTCACAGCAAACTAAACAACTACTGTTCTTCAGCACAGCTGCCGTGTTACTGTGCACAAGTGTGTGTGTATCTGTATGTGACACTCCAAGTTTTGTCTTAGCAGAGCAGCATCCATTTTTGTTAATGTTTTAGAGCCAGAGGTGCTGTGTAGAGTGGGACCCCAACTTGGTTTCATGTCTCCTTCCAGGTCCAGGGAGTTGGCAGTAAGGGATGGCGTGATGTCACTACTTTCTTCTCTGGGAAAGCCGAAGACACTTCAGACAGGTAGTCCACGTTCTCACCCCAGCCCCTGGGTCCCTTGGGCTCCCTGAGAGAGAGCTAGTGGCCTGGCCCATCACCCTCTGCCCAGTGTGGTACACATAGTTCTTTACTAGAGGCACGGTGACTGCCCTCTCACCCCCACCACCAGGGCCCCTGGATCATGGGCAGAAGGCTGAGTCTTCTTCCCTAGCACCCTAGTAAACACTCTGCAGTTAGAGTGATAGATACGGGAATGAGGTAGCAAGAGACAACCCCTTCCAGAAGCTGCATGTCCTCAGCACCTGGTTGGAACCTTACCAAGGCCAAGTCTCTCTCAAAGATAAATGTCCCTCACCTGGTGGGGTATTCTGACTCTACAAGGGTGGCTAAGAAGCACCAAAAGGCAGCAGCCTCTTCCTGGCCAGGAAGAGAGCATAGAGTTGTTACAGGCATTTGGCCACACCTTGGTCAAATATAGGCTGGGCATGTGAAGCAATGAATGGGTCTTGTTCTAGAGAGCTCCTGAGACTTGAGCAGATTGGGCAGCTTGAGGAATACAGACAGCACAAGTGTCTTTCTATGACAATTATTGAGATTTTGTCCCTTTCTGTAATAGACCCTTAGAGGGCCACAGCTACCAGAACAGCAGCGGAGACAACTCTCAGAACAGCAACATAGACCAGAGCTTCTGGGAGACCTTCGGGAGTGCTGAGCCCCCCAAGGCCAAGTCCCCAAGCAGTGACAGCTGGACCTGTGCAGACGCCTCAACAGGGAGGAGGAGCTCGGACAGCTGGGACGTTTGGGGCTCAGGTTCTGCATCCAACAACAAGAACAGCAATAGTGATGGCTGGGAGAGCTGGGAGGGAGCCAGTGGGGAGGGCAGGGCAAAGGCCACCAAGAAGGCAGCCCCATCCACGGCTGATGAGGGCTGGGACAACCAGAACTGGTAGGAGCCTAGCACCCTAGCCCAGCCCTGCTGGGGACTGCTGTGTTTGCACTTTGCCCTTGTTCCTCCTTCATTTGACCTCAGTGTGAAGACAGTGGCTCAGGCAGGACTTGAGTTGGTGCTGCCTGCCTGGTGGGGTGGCTTTCTCTTAGACCTCAGGGGACATGACATCCACCTGCCACTTGGGTCCTCTGAGCAGCCCTCCTGGACTCTGGGTTCTTGGGACCCAGGCACTGTCTCTGCAGTCCTAGCACAGCCTGGGACTGCAGCCCTGTGCATTGTCAGCCAAGCCAGACATCTGCTTTCGTTGAAATGTCTTTTTAAACTTGAAAGGTCTGCTAGTTCTTTCTTCTTGAAGAAAGTGCCTGGAGCCTTAAAGCTGGAACTGAGATGACAAAGCAATACTGGAGCTCACACTGCCACCGACACCCTCCCCTAAGTCACAGCCTGTGGCCTGTGCTGTGACACTCACCTGGGACCCTCTGCCTTTCCTGCATCAGCCTGTCCAGTCCTCAGTTAAATGGGACAAACTCTCCACAGATGGCCACACACAGCAGACTGGGCTCTGGTCCTCCTTGGACACCTGATTTGAACTTGGCCAGCCCTGGACAGCTCAGAAATGAGGAAAGGAGAGTAGAGGGGCCGGGAGCATTTCCCACCTGGTACAGGGGAGCCTGAGCATGGAGGGGTTGCTCAGGGGCCAACTGCCACTGCCAGGGTCAGGCATCTTAATGGGGACCCGCCATCTGGGCAGAGCACCTGTTAGTATTTGCCATGTATTGTGTCTGTGATAGCCCAGGCCTTCTCCCAGCCTGCTTAGGCTGATCAGAGCACACTTGGTCGTGTCTCCCTCAGCATGCAGCTGTCCTTCCAGATGACCCCACTTATCACCCTGTGGATTTTGTGGAACACTGCAGTTGAGACCCATGTGCTATCAGTGGTTGGTGTGACAGCCGTTCCCTCCTAGGATTCCATGACTGCTGTGTGCTGTGGCTGGAGAGACCAGCTGGGGTCTCTGTCTCCTTAAACCCACTCCTGTCTGACCCTCAGTTTGACCAGCAGTGCATGACTTGAAGTTCTGTGGTTTGTGTGTCTGTCGTGTTTGCTCCTACTTTCTAATGTTGAGCTGTCTGGGCCCTAAGTTTCCAGTGGTTGCATCCCCCACCCCCATGGGGATTCATGGTTTTCTGCAGAACTGATTGGGCTTAAGTTTGGGGAATCCTCCGGGATTGCTTTATCCTCAAGTGGACATGACACTACTCAGTAGTCATGTAACAGGACATCTCTGAGCTAGGGAAGCAAGGGAGAAGATACCCAGGACTTGTGCCTGATCGAGTAACCACTGATAGATGACATCAGAGGTCAGAGAATTGGGCTGAGAAGACATGTGGTTGTTGAGTACACAGTCAAAAGTCAAGGAAGTCTGAACACGGAGGAAACTCACTGAAACTGGAATATCCCCAGAATGAAGGAGTCCTTGATTTGGTGGACATAAGGTGATATAAGGGGAATGAAATCTATTGGTTCTGGCCCAGGAAGCTGCCTGCCTCAGATCATTTGGGAGTGACAAATGGCCCTAGCTACAAACAGGTTTCTGGTACTATGTTGAATATAGGAGCTGCATGTTTTGAGGCTTGTTTTAACATAATCCAGAGCCCTCTATACCACTTCTCCAATCCCTTAAAGGACAGGGTGAGCAAAGCCCAGGGTAAGGTACTTGCAGCCTGTATGTAGGGAATTTGTCAGACTATATTCTATAAACAGACCCTGGAGAGTCCTTCTCTTGGATATATGTAAACAAACACATGGCATGGACTGCTTGGGCTTCTGGTTAGACTTAAGTCGGACATTGTCGGCCTAGGTGACCTGGCAAGAGACTGAGCAGCCTTGGATGCCTATTGTTAGTCATGTAGCTAAGAAGGTGAGGAAGGAGGAGTGAGATCTTGGACTGGCTCTCGGCTCATGGCTTGGGTGGATAGCCTTTCCTGGGCCATGTTAGTGGCCTGGGTAGTAAGTAGGCTTGTCTCCAGAGACTCCACATCCTTGGGACATAGCTTGGCTTCTTCTATCCTGGCTTTGGCCCAGGGATGTCCAGTGGGATAGAATGGAGCCTCCAGTATGTGGCCTACAGAGGGGTTTGTCTGTGGGCAGCACTAAAGGACCAAGGAGTTCTGATACTTTATGCTGCCTGGAAATGCCCTAGGAGCCCTTGTACCAGCTGAACGGTCTGCTTCCCCTGTACCTAGCCATGGCAGGGTTTTCTAGGAGCAGGCCTATGCCCACACTACTCCTTCCTGAGCCACTTCAGCCTGCATGGGTCAGGCAACCTCTGTCTCCCACCAAGTGCCCTGGGTGGAGTTAGTGCCTGTTTGGCTGAAATTGATCTGGGCCTCTGGCCAGCTGTTGGGAGCGTGGGTTTTAGCATCAAGGGATACTGGGCAGCCAAGGATATCAGTCTCTCAAGTCAGGCTTCACTCCAGCCTTCCTGCCCCAGATGGCCAGACCAGACATAGAGGTCAGCCTTGTTCCTCCTCCATCATCACATTTGCCCACTTAAATTGTTACTTTCATGTTAGTATCCCCTACTGTCAGGCTGTGGTCAGGACGGTGAGCAGGCTCCAGGGCACTCTGTTCTGACTTAGTTTGCAGGGGTCATGGCATGAATCTCAGCGTGGGGATGGGTGTACACATGCCATTGCTTGGTACAGGGAAAGTAGGACTGCCGGGCTGGTACAAGGGCTGCCAGGGCATTTCTAGGCAGTAGGAGCTAGAAAGTACAGGGTAGTCCACCCAAGAATCACAGTGCAGAGAGGAGTACGGAGCTATGCGTGAATACAAACAGATATTTCAAGATTCCTGTGAGCTACAGCCACAGATGCATGTACCCAGAGATTACCATTACAACCTTTATCTGACCGTGGGAGGGTCTATAGGAACTGTGACCCTAGATCTCACATCATGGGCTGCACTGGACCCATGGGAACCCTAGAGTGGCTGGGTCATGAGCTATGCCTTCAGGTGGGAGTAGGGGGCCTTTTATTCCTGGCCTGGTCTACTGGGCCACCTTGCCAAGAGTTACAGGGTGAGACCATGGGTTTTTTTCAAGATGGTTCACAAGAGCTTCATTGACAGCAGAGCTTTCCCAACCTATGCAGGCTGGAGCGGCTCAGGAAGGTGTAAGTAGTGTGGGCATGGGCCTGCTCCTAGTTCTAGAGTGAACAGGAAGGAAGGGAATAGAGGTTCCAGCCCCCAGCCCCCAGTGATTGGTAGTCTAAATGGTCCTTCCCCCAAATAGGCTGGTCAGAGACTTTCAATACCCAGCACCCAGGACTACACACAGTGGCCTTTCTTCTCAGGAAGCCTCTGGGACCTCCTCTGTGGACAGACTTGTAGTCCCCCACTACCCCTAGTGGGATTCCCAGAAGAGTGTGAAATGGGTCCTTTGTGCTGGGACCACCATCTTATTCTTGAAAACAAGCCCCAAGCAGCAGCAGATAAAAGGGAGGGGAAAAGACTTAAGGGCGGGCCTAGTGGTGACATCAGGGAAGGGGACCCTTTCTAAGTTCCAGCCTTGTCACAGCAAGACCAAGAGGCATTGGAAAGTGAGGAACACTATCCTTGGAGCAGAAGGTTAGTGACTCATTTATGGCCCTGGGGCTGGGTGCATGAGGGGGCTATCAGAGAACCCACTGAGGAGAGACTGGGAAAAGTGATAAGGCCCCACAAGTTGAGGGACTCAAGTGCAGCCTGGAGACCTGAGCATCTTCTCTAGATCCTATGAGAGTTTCAGATGACACTTGGAACTAAGGACACACAAAACGGGCGGGGGGGGGTGGCAGCAGAGGGGAACTTAATGTCCATCAGCTGTGACCACCCTGGCCATGAAGTAGGGAGGAGTCTGGCTTCAGAGTGAGTCCAGAAGGCAGGGCCATTTCTGTGGCACTTTGTAGACAGATGGGGCAGTGGACCATAGCACTGACACCTTAGTTTAAATTTTCTGGATGGATGCATATATACATTCTATAGAGCAGTGGTCCTCAATTTTCCTAATGCTGTGGCCCTTTAAAAAATTCCTCATGTTGTGGTGATCCTCAATCATGAAATTATTTTTGTTGCTACCTCATAACTATGATTTTACTACTATTATGAATCATAATGTAAATCTCGGTGTTTTCCAATAATCTTTGGTAATCCCTGTGAAAGGGTCATTAGATGCCCCTACTCCCACCCCAACACACACAGAAGGGTCACAACTCCCAGGTTAACTACTGTTCTAGGGTGTATCAGCCTGTAGCCTTCCTACTAGTCTCGGCTCTGCTCACAGAGCTGGCTTCTCTGCAGAGGTAACCTTGAGTATACAGGAAATGCAGGTGCTTTGTTTGGGGGTGGGGTGGGGACCTGGGTTCCTCGGGCTCACAAATTCCAGACTGGGTCATGCTTGTGTTCCCTCCTCCAAAATGCTACCCTTAGGTGGTGGACTCTACACCATTGGCCTCTCTCTCAAGCATTGTCTCCCAACTTTGGAGAGGACTCAAGGGTTCCCCAATACTTTTCATCCCTACTGTGCCTACTTCTGCTATAATCAGACTTTGGTCTCACACATCCCTTCTGCTTGAGAGCAGGCCACCGAATGTGATGACCTTGATGGTATGAATCTATCCAAACCAATCTCAGACACCATGTGGGGCTACTGGGGCCTCAAGGTTTTGTTACTCTGGTGATCCCCACTGTGTCTATCTATTGTGGCTGTGAATACCAGAAGGGGCATGGGCAGTGCTCCTCTGTTCAGGGGGAATTGGCTTCCTGCAGAGGGTACTTGGAGTACACCAGGAGATTGTGTAGCTGAGGGTCCTTTGTTCAGTGGGATGCCTTAGTATACCTTCGTCTTCATCAACATCTCCATAATGACAAGTTATAGGCCTCTGGGCTTCACTCATGTCTGTAGGGACATCCTGCTGGTCCATGGGAATGGATGCAGAACTATCTTCCTTGTCAGGGAGGGGGTAAGACAGTTCCTTAAGTGTTGAAGGGCTTTGACCTCTCCTCCCACAGGCTGTGCAGTATGAGCCTCCAAGGCTCCTACCTCCGCTTCTGCCTCTGGATGTTCTTGGGCACCACATTGGCACTGGGGCAGGGACAAGGTAAGGAGGCAATGCCCCCACAGCCTGCAAGAGGAGCTCTGCTACAAGCCTCTGACTTGCCATAACAGGCATTTCCCTATAGAGTAAATGCCAGCCTGAGAGCTGTTGTAGCAACAGGCAAGCTGGTAGAGCAGAGAAGAGAACCCTCACTCTCCACTCTTGCCTTGACCTTGTGGTACTTCAGCCTTGCTTAGGAAGGCTTTTTTGCCTAAGTTATTTCAAGATTACTGGCATTCTCCAAATTTGATCCTTTATCTATGCCTTGCATAGTTATTCTGTAAAATTTTCAATCTGGTTTCATATACTACACACATGGCTTAATAGAGATCAATATTCCTGCCTCTTCCCTCCCAAGGGAAAAAAAAGCCTTCCTACTCTGTCTTAGAAGGGTAGTGCATCTCTCTTCTTGTACATGTCTTGGGGCAAGAGTTTCCATCTGGTCCCTTCCTATTTGGCCATTCCAGGCTGCCCCTGGGAAAGTCTCTCACTGTATTTCTATGACCTCCAAGGGATGTGCACAGGACCCGGGGAGGATCTGTGTTGCAGACTCCTTCCTGTGGAGCTGCTGGCTCAGGTGGGTCCCTGGAAGGCATGTTTATGTGTGCCTATAGCCTTCACACTCATGACTACATCTAGCTCCCAGGAGCAATATAGTATGTTCCTCATGATACCTGACTGGTCTGGATCTGTTTCTCATCCAAGTTAAAAACATATCTTCCTACCACTACTATCCACAGCACTGTTGGTGGTTCCAACTCAGTGTTTGCTTGGAGCCCGTCAAACTTCATTTCCCAGCCTGTCCTCTTGTCCAGAGAGGCGACTGCCACATGGCAGAGTCCTTCAGCTCCCTTTGTTCAGATAGAAGAACCCCAAGGTGGGGCTTGTAGGTTGAGGTTTCAATTGGAAGAAAGGCTTTGCTGTATGAACAACTTAGAGTGATTCTGTAAGACCCACAAATCCTGTTCCCCCCAGCTTGGGTCTCAGCATCACAGGCTGCCCATGCATGGCTGGGCTGGGCTGGGGTGGGCTGGGGCCTCAGAGACCAGCTGAGAGGTGCAGCTGAGGTTAGGGAGGGGAACATGTGCCTGTACTGTCTCTGAGATAGTTCTAAACGCTCCTAACAAACTGAGGGGGGAAAAAACAGAAGGCTCTTTATGGGCAAGAGTGGGGACTCATGCTCACAGCTGTCCTTTCAGAAGCCCCACCTTATCCTGACACATTCCTGCCTTTCAATAGGTCATGGTCAGAGCAGCCAAGCCCATCCGGAAAGAGTTCATTCTGAATGGGTCATTGTGTCTATCCCAGGCATTCTCAGTCTTTGCCTATCTCTCTGTGCCCCAGCACATGGTGAGGAGACTAGAAGAGGTCTCTGTCCCCATTTTCCAAAAATAGCTGTCTGCAACAGAGTCCGGAAGCTTCCTGGGAGGTCAGCACAGGCCCTATGGTTCCCCCCCTCCCCATTGACCATGGGTTCTCCCTCCTTCATGACAGAATGACCCTGTCTTGGTTTCTTTTCCTTTTGCTGTGGCAAAATGGGGATAAAAACAACTTACAGGAAAAGGTTACTTTAGTTCATGGGTCAGGGTATAATAATCATTATGGCAGGGAAGCCAAGGTGCACCAGTCACACCAAATCCACCGTCAGAAAACAAAACAGAGTGAATGATAGTGCTCAACTTACTGCCCCAGTTTCTTATAGCCCCTGCTGAGGGAATGGCCCCATCTACAATTAAAATGTGTCTCTCCACATTGCTGATGTCAGTTAACAAAACCAAGATAATTCCCCACAGGCATCCTCAGAGTCTGATCTCCCAGGTGGTTTTAGATTCTCTAAAGCTGACAGTACTAGCTATCATAATGCCATTCCTATTTTGAGAGCTGAAGCTTAGTCTGCATCCCACACATGCCCACATGTAGGCACAGGTGTACACAGACACACCATGTGCACATAAGCAGACAGCCATCACCATAGTTCCAGCTGAGGTCCTACATCCATTCTGTCCACAAGGGATGCATCAACCTACCATGACTTTGGCAGCTTTGGGGAGTGTGTGTGTGTGTGTGTGTGTGTGTATGTGTGTGTGCGCAGCTGCACAGCTGCTTCTACATCCCTCTTGAGAACAGGAGACCGGAGGCAGCTGCCAACCAAGGCCCTGGGCTTTATCTCTGCACCTCCAGTCATCACAGGGTGGACACTGCCCTCCTGGGTGCAGTGGTGGAATTAGACTCCTTCTTCCTAAAGCTACCAGTGTGGCCTTGTCATGGAAGATCACAAGGATGTGGGATCTTCATGAGGCCACAGACTCTAAAGACACCTAGGTGGGGCTATATCCCTCCATGCCTCTTAGGGAAAGCCTCCTTCTGGTTGCAGGACGTAGTCAGTTGGTCACTGGTAAGTCTGCCTTACACCCCAACTTCCAATCCTGTTGTTACAGTAAGTAGCCGTCTGAGGCTGGCAGTACTGCCTGAGGACCAGCTGCAGATGAAGTGGAGGGGAGCAGAGGGAAGTGGCCTTGGCTACTTGGTGCAGGTGACACCTATGGCAGGTATGGAGAGCTCATGTCTCCCTGCTAGGCTTTCTTTCCTCTTTTCTGTTAGGACGGTTAGAAATGGGTGTAGGGTCTCAAGAAAATGAGCACACAATCCGGAGTTTGTTATTCTGGATTTTGGCAAAGCACAGTTTTACTTCTGCAGAATGGTGTGTGGCTAAGCTTAAGCAATCAAGCAAGTAGGCACACCCAATCAGGGTCCCAGTGGGCACACCCAATCAGGGTCCCAGTGGGCACACCCAATCAGGGGTCCCAGTGGGCACACCCAATCAGGATCCCAGTGTGGTTTTGTTCCTAATTAAAGAAGTCTGGTACTTCATTCTGAATGGTCAGAGCTAGGTCTCACAATCTTACATATTGGCTAACTTAAAGCAACATAGTTGGTGAGCCAAGTGCAACTTTTGAGAGCAGGATGTAATGTTGAGCACAAACTTAGATCTTAGAAAAATGCTGAAGGTGTAGACAGGGGCTCCCCACCCCAACCCTCATACGCCTTTTTAAAAAAAGCAAATTTCTTTAAAGATGGAATCCCCTTTGTTGCATTGACACGTTGATATAAAAGATAGTGCATCTCATTTCCATTTTCCTCAGGACCAAGGCTTTCCACTTGAATAAAATTGTGGTAATGAGTTCACACCGTCAGTAGGATTCACGGAGCCTGCTCCAGCCAGCTGCTCCCCACACCGTCCTTGGCAGAGCTATTTCTATCATTTGTGAGTTCCTTTCCTCAATCACATGGAGCAGATGCAGTTGGAGAGGCCTCTGTATTCTCCTGTAACCAGCAGGAATATACATGGAAGGTACCAAGAATGGCCTGGATCCTGCATGCAGTGACCATGTGACAAGGAAGAGTGCCTGAACCCCAGTTAGCCTTCCAGTTACAGGGACAGGGCCATGATGACACCTGGGCATGGCAAGGCTGCACCTATATTCTAATACTTCAGAGGCTGAGGCAAGAGGGTCCCTAACCTGAGCTACATAGATGCTGTATTTTTTTCTGTTGCTTAGAGGAAGATAAATAGCTTTAACTCCATAAGTTAAAGAACAAACAGTAGTAGGGTTGAGGCTGTAGTAGCTCAGTGGTAACGCTTGTCCAGCATGTGTGAGACCTGGAGTGAGTGAGCCCCAGTATTGAAAAAGGAAAAAAAAGCCGGGCGTGGTGGCGCACGCCTTTAATCCCAGCACTCGGGAGGCAGAGGCAGGCGGATTTCTAAGTTCGAGGCCAGCCTGGTCTACAAAGTGAGTTCCAGGACAGCCGGGGCTATACAGAGAAACCCTGTCTCGAAAAAAAAAAAAACAAAAAAAAGAAAAGAAAAAAGGAAAAAAAAGACCTAAGAAGTTAAGCATCCAAACTAAGTTATATAGAACAGAAAAGCAAAGTCAGGTAAACTACAAGAAAATGATAGAAAAAAGAATAAATTATAAAAATAAAAAGAACATAAAGCACAGTGAATCCATAAAGCTAAAAGTTATAAAATACTAATATAATAGAAAGGCTTCTAGAGGGATATTGACAAGAGCATTCTTTTTAGTCAGTGTGACATTCTGTATTTTTAAAACATGGTCTTTTCTTCTTTTTAATTGAGATAGAGTCTCAATGCATAGCTCAGGCTAGACTTGAACTCAGTAATTCTCCTGCCTCAGCCCATCAGGCCTGTGCCAGCACACGCAGCTTGAGCCCATCTTCTGCTGCTATAACAAATTATTTTAAACAACAGAAGCTTGTTGGTCTGTGGCTCCCTGCCTGGCCACTGCCTACTGTTGGATTGGGTGCAGGTCTGGGGACTGCCCACTGTTCTGTTTCTCCCAGGTGGGGATCATTTTTATTCCCTGTTGTTTGAGACACAGGCACTGTGAGTACGTCCATGAGTCTAGGTATCTCTCCTAGATCCATTACAAGGTCACTTCTGACTCTACCCTACCCACCTCCAGATAGAACAGGGCTCCTTTGGAATCGCATGATTTTCGTTTTGTTCTGTTCCGAGACAGAGTTTCATTGTATATCCCTGGCCAGCCTGGAGGTTGCTTTGTTGACAGGCCTGGCTATGACTGTTTTTACTGCTGGAATGACAGCATTCCAAAGAAGGAAAGGTGGCCGTTCTCCTACAAGACAGGTTCTTCTGCAAAGAAGAGACTTCCTTTGGCTGTCAGAGATTCTTCCCCTTTCCCATGTCTTGTTCTCCCATCTGACATCATCCTGTTCCCTTCCATGATCTCAACAGGGATTGCTTTGGATGATCTCTTATACTATGTACATAATCCATGTGTAATGCACATATCCATATGCCCACACATTCATGTACATGTATACCCATATAGTACACATACATGAAAGACACATAACTTACATATACCCACACATGCATTTTGTGTATGTACATGCAAAGCACACATGCAGTGCACATATACCTATCTACATGTACATGCATACATGAATACTACCTCAGGATACACACATGTAGCACACACGTTCATACACTCCATGTGTACATATGTATGCAAACATGCACAACACATACATACAAACATTCACTCACATCTACATGTGATAGATACATTGTTACTGGGGTACAATTACTCTGTAATTGTACTGGGGTATTACTCTGTCATGTCCAGGCCCTGTGCTCTCTCTGTTGCTATGGATAGGGTCTTCTGGTACATTGTTACTCCTGGTTACTCCTGGCTACCCCACATAGTTCATATGCAGTGGTACATGTACAAACATGTTCAGTACACACACATTAATGTGGATACACACCAACCCACATGTATGCACTCACATGTAGAGTAAATTTGGCAGCCTCAACAACTCTCCACTCCCACCTAGGGGACTTGGAGCAGGAGCTGATATTGACTACCAAGACCCCCAAGGCCACCGTGGGTGGCCTGAGCCCTTCCAAGAGCTACACTTTGCAGATCTTCGAGCTCACTGACTCTGGGCCTGTCCTGCTGGCACGAAGGGAGTTTGTGAGTAAGTCCTCCTGCACCCAGACATGGGTGGATTTGGTTGGAAGGCCTCCGGCTTGTGCCCTGAAGCACTTAGCCTGTGAAGTGCTTGGGTCTTTTTTCCTGTTCCTGACATTGCTGCTCACCTTCCATGAGGCAGACAGCAAGTCTGTGAATTTGCCTTCCAGGAAGTGCACAAACCCCTAAGCTCCAAGTCCCAGCTCCTACTTTGGGCTGGTGTCCTGGTCCTGACAGTCCCTCCTCTCTCTGCAGTTGAGGATCTGAAGAGCCAATCTTTGGGCAGAGGCAGCCGGAGGCTGGCTGGAGCCACCCTGGAGCCTACCTCCTTCCCTCTGAGTGGCCAAGACGCTGAGAAAACATCTGAGCCCAGCAGTGCCTTCACCTCAAGCAGGGACCTGACCATTCTTGGTAGGTCAGAGTGGACTGAGAGTAAATCTTGGGGGAGGGGAGAGCCCTGTGAAGCTTCCTGTGTCTTGTCATATGGCCAGAAGTTCTTGTTTGTATTTGACCACATATTCTTTACCGGTCATGTACCTGGACTCACGAATCTCATGCATGGGGCCAGATAGTCTTTGCCCTAGAGCCCTAGCTTAGGTCTGGGAGGTCCATGGTAGTAGCTGTGACCCCTCCCTCCACCTCCAGGAGTGGCCAGTAAGGATCAGAGGAAACTCAAGCAGGGCCTTGGAGTACAAGACTCTGCTCAGACAACCACAGACCTGGAGAGGCAGAGCCACACTGCAGCCTCAGTGGGAAAGCAAGGGGAGCAAGGTAAGCTCTGTCCTGTGTGGCCAGATGTCATCAGGCTATGTCCTCACCATTCTTCCATCACATCAGGACACTCATTGCTCCAGCAGCACAGAGCTGTAGGAAGGCTTCTGTTCCCAGACTTGGGTATTACTCTGTCATGTCCAGGCCCTGTGCTCTCTCTCTGTTGCTATGGATAGGGTCTTCTGGTACATTGTTACTCCTGGTTACTCCTGGTTACTGGTTCTGGTGCTATGGATAGGGTCTTCTGGTACATTGTTACTCCTGGTTACTCCTGGTGCTATGGATAGGGTCTTCTGGTACATTGTTACTCCTGGTTACTCCTGGTTACTGGTTCTCTTGCTATGGATAGGGTCTTCTGGTACATTGTTACTCCTGGTTACTCCTGGTTACTCCTGGTGCTATGGATAGGGTCTTCTGGTACATTGTTACTCCTGGTTACTCCTGGTGCTATGGATAGGGTCTTCTGGTTACTGTTACTGTTACTCCTCCACTGAGAGTCTTACAGGCAGGCCTGGATCCCACCTCTAGTCTAGGGATCAGAAGCCACAGAGAAATCACCCGGATGTGTTCAAGAAATCTCTTGAGGCCTGCCAGGTGTCATCTTTGTCAAATTATCAGGGGCCCTAGGGAGGAGCATTTTATCTACAAAGAAATCTAGGGAGATGGAAGGTCCTGAGGCCACAAAAGTCTCTAGGTTGCTACTATTCCTGTCTGATCTTCCTGCTAATTTGCCCAAGTTTGGACTGTCTGTGGTGCTGACAGTCCCAGCCATACCAACTGGTCACCTATAGGCAGATGGGCCTGGAAATGTGAGTGCTGAAGCCTGCTCAGCCTAGGGACTAAACTGTCAGGTTCAGACATAGTGCTGCCAGGGGCTTTAGAAGGCAGAAGTGACCCCTAGACCTGAGGCTGTGATTAGCCCTCTGTGAAGGGATTTAGAGAAGCTGAAACCCCAAACTAGGATGCATGAGTGTTTTTCTAAGCCTGGTGAGACACAAAGTCCTTGGAAACCCTGACACCGCCCCCCCTCCCCAGATCCCTGGCAGTTCTCCAATACTTGAGGTATCCTGGGGAGGCCATAGGCCCTACCCAGTACCCCACTCCTTATTACCTGCCTCAGATCACCCCCAGTTCCAATGCACACCCCCAACACCCGCTGATATAATCTTCCTGGTGGACGGGTCCTGGAGCATCGGCTTCAACCACTTCCAGCAGGTGAAAGACTTCCTGGCCAGCACCATCACTCAACTTGCAATAGGACCAGATAAAGTCCAAATAGGTGGGTACTGTCTCCTTTGCCCTGCCCTTGCGGGGGTGGGTGGGTAGGTGGGTGGGTGGGTGGTGGTGAGATTGGATTTCTTGAGTCCTCACTAGCAGAAGGACAGTAGCTGCCCTCAGAAAAGCATAGTGACTGCTACAGCCTCTCAAGGTCCATCAACTGCCAAGAGAGTTAAGAAACTTGGCTGATAGAAGCCTGCTTGGTCTGGATCAGGTCCTGACTCACTTTCTCTGTGAGTCTAGGCTGTTGTTATGGTCTGCAGGAATGGCTAGCTCCCAATTAGTCCCTCTGATGATATCTCTATGTGAGTCTTGAGCTCTGAAAATGTGTCGTTTCCTGGGAGTGGGACTCCCAGAAGCTGTCCCCAGAGCAGGCGATTGTGTGGATCTGGTTTTCAAAGCTGAGCCTTGACACTGACGATGCAGTAGCATACAACACATGCTTGCCCACCCCCCAGAGATGCAAAAAAGAAAGACCCCTCCCCCAAAACCTCAACCCATCAACCAATGTCCACCCCTAGGTCTGACACAGTACAGTGGAGACCCCCAGACTGAGTGGGACCTGAACTCCTTCCAAACCAAGGAGCAAGTGCTAGCAGCCGTACACCACCTCCGCTACAAGGGAGGAAACACGTTCACAGGTATGTCCTGAGCCTTGAGCTTTAGCTGTTCTGAAGCCTCTTTTGCCAACCCTTTCCTACCCCTTCTGCCCCTGAACATTTGTGTGATGAGTGGGTGCTGAGCCCATTTCACACTTTACAGGGCAAAATCAACCACCACCACCCACCCCAACCTTGGCAAAAAGTGTGGAACTTTGGGCACCTTGTTGAGCAAGGGTCTGCACTGATCATAGGCAGCTTCTTTCTTGGTCCTACTTAGCTGGACGGTCAGCCTTGCAGGTGGCTTCTTAGAGGCATGGTCTTGCTGGGCTATGGGTACTCTTCACAGGAGGAGCTGTCCCTGATCCCGAGTGCCTCTAGCCTGGCAAGGCAGGACAGATGAAACGTGAACAGAGAGCCTTGGGGATCAAGTGCCTCGGTCAGCTGTGGTTGTGAGGGTACCTGAGGAGGAGTCCTAGTGGTTGCCCATCACTTTGCCTCTTATATTCCCAAGGCCTCGCCCTAACCCATGTGCTGGAGCAGAACCTGAAGCCAGCAGCCGGTGTCCGTCCAGAGGCAGCCAAAGTGTTGATTCTGGTGACAGATGGCAAGTCCCAGGATGATGTGCGCACAGCTGCCAGGATCCTTAAGGATCAGGATATTGATGTCTTTGTTGTGGGTGAGCCAGCACAGTGCCTGGGTCCTGGGTTAGAATGCTTGTGGCTGGGGTGGGCTCCAGATCACAGACACATCTGCACTCTGGCTTTACCATCTCTGGCTAGAAACTTGGGTACATGATAACTGCTGGCCTGCAACATCCACACCCATAGGGCCCAGAGGGTGAGCCCTGCTCCACAGAGGTGCACGGCTACACCTCACAGCAGCATCTGCAAAATTTGTCCCTGCCTCCCTTGCTGTGACACTCCCCAACTCCCTGCAACTCATACTGCAAGTAACCTTCAAACTGGTCCCCTGCCTGGCAGCTGCCATTGTGCCTGACAGCTCTTCCCTCTTCCCCATTTGCTCCTCAAGCAAGGACTGTTCCCGGTGCTCTCTGGGATGTCAACCACATTTACTGTACTGTTTGATGGGAAGGAAACTCCAAGTGTAGGGGGTTGTTCTAGGAGCCCCTCTCTTCCAGGAACCCCCTCTCTTATGGGTAGGTACCTGACACCAGCATCCACATAGCCTGGCATGCTTCCCAGAGTTCCCAGAGCTAAGCACATTGGCCTCCCCTGGCCCATTCCTGTGCTCCACTGAGACCCTGTGAAATCTAGGACATATGGCTTCAGTTTTGCCCTTCCCCATGATGGGAACTCTGGTAGGTCCCTCCCCTGTGGTCTTGTCTGTAAATAGAAAGAGAGTCTCAAGAGTGGCATGTTGACACACACTTCCCTAAAGCAGGTGTGAAGAATGTCGATGAGGCTGAGCTGAAGCTCCTGGCATCCCAGCCACTGGACATCACTGTCCACAACGTGCTGGACTTCCCTCAGCTGGCCACCCTAGCTCCTCTGCTCAGCCGTCTTATTTGCCAAAAAATTCAGGGAAGAGGCCCAGGTAAGGGCACAGCACCACGGTGGCAGAGGGACAGGGAGATTGAAGCTATACTGGGCCAATTTCATGACCCATAAGGGAGTGCAGCCCTAACCAGAGGGATTCCTCCTTGGATATGTTGGGGGCTGGGGTAGGAGAATTTTCCTGTCCTTCCTGTACATGGCCACCAGAGGGAGGATGTGGATGTGCTTGCTTGGTCCCTGATTGCCTTTCCTCACAGTCAAACCAGCAGCAGGTACTCGGGTCCTAGACCCCCTCCCCACGCCCACCAGACTGATCCTGACCCACACCACCTCATCCAGTATCCACCTGTCTTGGACTCCAGCCTTATACCCACCCCTCAAGTATCTAATTGTATGGCAGCCCTCTAGGGGTGGTGCCCCCAAGGAGGTAAGAGAGGGGTCTCCTGGTTCAGCCTCTGCTGAACTCCTTGGGAGTTGGGGCAGCTGGCAGGACTCAGCCAGCATGGTTCAGGTGGGTTCTGCTGAGCTGTGGCTGAACACCGGAATGAGGGCCTAGAGATGAGAAAGTCTGCATGAGAGAGGAGCTCCAGGGTAGCACTGGGAGTGGGTAGCTACACACAGATGCGGCCCATCAGACAGAGTCAGAATGTGGAGTGCTGGGCTGTGACTGCAGACTGAACAGATTGGTTTTGTGACACACTGATAGATGAGTGGATGGTTTTACAGTCTCACCTGTCTCCATGGTGCCTGGTGCTGCTCTACTCCATGTGGGGACCCAATCTCCCAGGGTGGCAGTGTCATGTCTCCCAAGTCTACACCCTGTTGATGGAGTTTTCCTGCTCAGGTGGTGGTGGAGGGGCCTGTCTCATCCATGGAGCTTGGAAACCTGACCTCCAACACAGAATACTTGGTCTCTGTGCTCCCTGTCTATGAGAGTGGGGTTGGGAAGAGCCTGCAAGGCCAGGCAACCACAGGTAAAAGGGTGACCTTTGTGTAGTCCTGTCCTTTGGGGATAGTACCAGCAGGGCATGACTACTGGCAGCTCTGGGTCAGAAGTGTTCCCACAAGCCACGAGAGGCTTGGGATCTAGACTCTCTGACCCTGTATCACACCACGGCTCAGTACTGCTGCTGCTATGATGTCCTAAGGCTCCCATCCTATCTGGTGACAGCACATGGCCGAGGCCACTGGCTCTCAGCCTCTGCTGGACCTCTAATGATTTCTGGTTAACAGCTCCATTGAAACAGGGCTCATGCGCCCACACTCACCCACTTACAGGGGACAATGGATAGCTGTTAGTATATTCAGTATATAGTATATAGCTGTTAGTATTTTTCAGTTGTGGTAGCACACACCTTTAATCCCAGCATTAAAGGGGCAGATGAATCTCTGTGAGTTCAAGGCCAGCATTGTTGGCACAGTGAGTTCCAGGACAACATGGGTAAGATAGAGAAACCATGTCTCAAAAGACAGAAACCTAAACAAACAAACAAACAAACAAACAAACAAACGAGGACAGTATATTAAGGGCTATTTGCACCAAGATTATCATAAATGATACTCATTTCCCGACGAAAACTGCACATTTCATTGACACCTTCACCCAGCCCTTGCAACCTCTGCTCTGCTCTGCTCTGTTCTGCTCTGCTCTATGCCTCTGGATCTGCCTCTTCCAGTCATTTACAGAGACATCTTCGTGAAGTATGTGAGGTTTTGTGTGTGTGAACCTGGATACTACATCCCTTACCACCTTTGTAGCAAATTGCCTTAGGCTAGCAGGGTAATCTGGCTCCCCCAGGATTGTGAGCCGAAAACACTGACATTTGAGACACGTGACCTAGAGTCCTGTACTCTGGATGGTGGTTGCCTACCTGGCCATCTGTACAACCCTACCTACTCAAAGTCTTGTCACTGGAAAAAGTGTTTCATTGTTCATGTATATGAGTTCTGCATGTGCCTCAGTTCCCCTGAAATTCTCTCGATGATCATGCTCTCCTCAGCGCCCCTGCCTCCACCTGGGCCACTGACCCTAGCTGCAGTGACACCCAGAACTCTCCGCATCACCTGGCCGCCCTCTGCTGGGGTCACTCAATACTTGGTGAGGTACTTGCTGGCTACCTCCACTGGGGAGGAGCAAAAGAGAGAGGTGAGAGGGAGGGAGAGAGAGAGATGGGGCAGGGCAGATGGTGAAGCACAATGGAGAGAGTACTGTGTCACCATGTCCCTGCCAGGTACATGTGGGACAGCCTGAGGTACTGCTGGATGGTCTAGAGCCTGGCCAGGACTATGATGTCTCAGTGCAGAGCCTTCAGGGACCAGAGGCCAGCGAGGCCCAGAGCATCCGTGCCAGGACCTGTGAGTATCTGGTCACACAGCCCAGTGTTCTCAACCTTCCTAATGCTGTGACCTTTTAACACAGTTCCTCATATTGAGGTGGCCTCCAACCATAAAATTATTTTTTTCAGTACTCCATAACTATGATTTTGCAACTGTTAGGAATTCTAATGTAAATATTTGTGGTTTTGGGTGACCCCTATGAAAGGGTCATTCAGCTCCCAAAGGGTTTGGGACCCACAGGTTGAGAGCCTCTGGCATAGCAGTTTCCCTGTTCTGTTGTTTAGTTTGCTCTATGTGGGAGACCACAGATAACCCTGGATGACCCGTTGTGCCTTGCAGCTGTCCTGGGGCCCCCAAGACACCTGAGTTTCTCAGATGTTCGCTACAACTCAACCTGCGTGTCCTGGGAAGCCCAGAGGCCCGTGCGCCTGGTCAAGGTCAGCTACGTCTCTAGTGATGGCAGCCACTCTGGGCAGGTAAGAGCAGGGACTTAAAAGTTTCAAGGGCTTCTTCCTGGGGCACCCAGAATTCTAAGTAGGTACAGCATCCACACAGACATGGGAAACCTAGCATCCTTAGGCTCTCACCCCACGTATTCTTATCTGTTTAACCTCCTTATGCAGAGCCTTTGGGATGGTGTGAGGCACAGTCCCAGCCTTC
Organism: Mus minutoides; assembly: GCA_902729485.2. Taxonomy (NCBI): domain Eukaryota; kingdom Metazoa; phylum Chordata; class Mammalia; order Rodentia; family Muridae; genus Mus; species Mus minutoides. The sequence continues at coordinate 287,817 of LR753441.1, read as the reverse complement.
CAAGGACAGGAATTGAGGGAAGACCTGAAGCAAAGACACACACATACTGTGCATGTGCACACGTACATGCGCATACATACATGGGCATGCGCACACATACATATACACACATTCCTGTGTGTGTGCACACATACATGCATAGTGATTTCATGCTGAGGCTGTGTTTAGATGCAGAATGTTCATGCTGAGACTGCGGCCACACTCAATTTAGAGGTAGAATGTTTTGTGGGATTTAAAGATGAGACAGGCAGAGGAGTCCCCACTCATGCTGGAGATCCATGGCTGATTGCAGTTTTCCCATTTTGGGTGTCACAGGCTAGCCCCAGCTATAGGTCCTGAGCTTGAGTCCCCACTCTGATCTCAGGTTCCTGACAGATCTGCCTGTATCCCTCCCTCCCTCCCTCCCTCCCTCCCTTAGACTCAGGTTCCTGGGAACATTACTTCAGCTACTCTGGGCCCACTTTCTTCCTCTACCATGTACACCATCAGAGTCACCTGTTTTTACCTTGGGGGTGGTTCCTCCGTGCTGACTGGCCATGTAACCACACGTGAGTCTGTGAAGTCAAGGCTGGGGTGCAGCTGGACTGTGTCCCTATGTCCTCCTGGAGGGCCTATGCTTGGTGTCTGTTCTGGCTGTGTTAGGGCAGGTGGAGACAAGGGCCAGGGCCATTCCTCCATGTGGCCAACCCTTGTCTAAAAGTAAACGCTAAGGTCATCACTCTATACTCCATTTATACACCCCATCTTCCAGAGAAAGCTCCTAGCCCTGGCCAGCTATCTGTGATGGAGCTCCCGGGAGATGCAGTAAAGCTGTCGTGGTTGGCCACTACCTTGTCTGGTGTACTTGTTTATCAGATCAAGTGGATGCCCTTGGGAGAAGGGAAGGCCCATGAGGTAAGGACACGGGGCAGGCAATCTTTTAGAGAAATTCCTATGGCCCCAGATCACAAGGCCAAGTGAGGCTTAGACTCTGTGCCCATCCCAGTCCTGTATCTTGAGACTATCTGTCTGCCCATAGCCTGTGAGTCTGTCTCTTGGAGGTGAGGCTTCCTATGACCCAGGTAGACCCCTGCACTCTTCTTTCTCTAGATCTCTGTCCCAGGAACCCTTGGCACAGCCATCTTGCCTGGCCTGATGAAGCATGTGGAATATGAGATCACCATCCTTGCCTACTACAGGGATGGCACTCGCAGCGACCCCGTGTCCCTCCGCTACACCCCCTGTAGGTGGTCTATCCTCCATTCAGGTGGTCTTGGGACAGGAGCAGCACAGAGGGGACCCAGGCCTTCCTTGATCCACATGTCCAGGACCTTGTACTCTCAGACTCACTGGCAAGCAGGCTACCTGAGTCCCTGAGACTTTGGGCTGGACCATTGGATCTGAGCCCACAAGGGGAACAAATCTTGGGGTGGCTGAGGTTCAAATTCCCCAGCACGGTGGCACAGCCCTCCATGCAAGACCTTCTATGGGTGCTGGGGAACTCAGCAGGGGCATTGTGTAGGGTTGGGCAGGTGAGGGCATTAGACATGGTGCAAGACCATTTGGGTAGCCAGCCTTCTGGCTGTGGGTACCTCTATTCTGGAAAGTGTTGAATTCCACATTGCCTTGCCACTGGATAGCTGCAGCAAGCAGAAGCCCCCCATCCAGCCTGGCCTTGTCCTCGGAGACCCCCAACAGCCTGCAGGTCAACTGGACGCCACCAAGTGGCCATGTCCTCCATTACCAGCTCAACTACACACTGGCCTCAGGCTCTGGACCAGAGAAATCGGTGAGTCTGTATAAAGAGCTAGGAGCCATCCAAGGATTTAGGTGCCGATCTTATCTATCTACCGAGGGTCACAGCAGCTTCTTTGTGGAGGGAAAGATGGGCAGAGGGAGTATAGCCTTGAAAGGAGACGGAAATCTAAGAGGAGAGGCTCAGAGGCCTCCTCCTTCCACAGATCTCTGTACCAGGCACCAGGAGCCATGCTGTGCTTCGTGATCTGATGTCTGCCACCAAGTACAGGGTCCTGGTCTCAGCTGTCTATGGAGCAGGGGAGAGCATGGCAGTGTCTGCCACATACCGCACAGGTTAGTGATCACCAAAGCTGCAGCTCTTTCTAAATACCAAGCCCAAGCCAGACTCAAGGTCCAGCTAGATGCTAGGCCAAATCAGGCTTCAGAACTGGTCATACTCCAGAGTAGGCTAGATACTAGATTCAGTGAGACCTCATAGACAGTGGGACCCCAGATTCAGTGAGGCCCCAGAACCAGTGATACCCCAGAGCTAGTGAGACTTCAGAAGCCACTGAGACCTCATATCCAGTGAATCCCCAGAACCAGTGAGGCCCCAGGTACAAACACAGAATGTAAAGATACCATGGACAGCAGGGTGCCTAAAGCAAATAGAGCAAGCTGGATCAGAGTGACTGGGGAATGTCTAGAGAGTATGGAGAGTTCTGCCCAGAAAAGACCTGCTCTTGATGCCACAGGACATGGCAGGTAGGTCTCTAGTGGCCTGGTATCCTCCAACCCACAAGGCCAAGCTTAGCTGTGAACAATTACCTAGGAGCCACAGCTGCTGAAGTCAAAGGGCCTTCAAAGGCTGTCAAGCCCACTACCTCAGCTGTAGTTCCCACTTTGGGGTCATCCACTTATAATCCAAAGGCCTATCACAATCAGTCCCTCACTGCTCAGTGGATGACCACTGGGCCTGGAGCCCTGACTGTGATGTCATCTGCTTTGTACTGGCTACAGGGCCAGCCTTGTACCCTTCCTTACCTCCAGACCTATGCTGGGCATCTCCCTGACCCTACCATCTGGTGCCTACAGTTCATTTGGAGCCCATAACATGTTTAGGCAGAGTCCCCAATGGAACCTTGGTTTTGACCTGGGGTATACAGAATAGGCAGGAGCATTTGCCCACTTAGTGTGATCCCAGGATGGCAGTGGGGAACGGAGACTGCAGGGTTGGTGTGACAAAGGGAGGCAAACAGAGCAGGCACCTACTTGAGCATAGGTCCACCTGTGCTCACCAGAGGCCTGACATTGCCCATGAAGTGGTCCTTCTGGTAGTTGGGCTAGCTTTGCTGTGACTCACCAGGCTCTCCATGTCCTCTCAGCAGCCTGCCCAGCCCTGCACCCGGACAGTTCCCTCTCAGGTAGGTCCTATATATTTGTGCCAGCTGTGTTCTGGTGTTTGCTTGCTCTGATTTTCTTGACTCTTCCAAGGTTAGGGCAGGATCATGGGGCATCCAGGATCCAGGATCAACTACAGGGTATGGGTTAAGGCTTGTACCTTCTCTGATGTTCCGCAAAGCTGGCAGGGAAGTTTTAATCCTGTCTCACAGTGGGGGAACTGAGTGTTCCAAAGTTAGCATCCCCCGCATGTGCAGGGCAGAGGCAGAGCTGTCTACCCATGTCCAGGCCCTAGGTGGCTCCCTGTTGCCAGGCATCTGGGATAAGCAATACAAGGCCTGGAGTCCTCATAAGCAGTATGCAAGAGGGTGGAGAACAGATGCTTAGCATGAGCCTTAAGATACAGGGTAGGTAGGTAGGCTCTGTAGTATGAAGCTACACCTCACCCACTTCCAGTAAGAGAGCCTGCCTTGGGCTGCCTCTGCCCTGAAGCTGCCCTGAAGCAGGGATGGGTAGGCACTGCTGCTTCCTTGAAATAGGCCTCAGAAGAGCTGAGCCTCTATACCTGGTGGTGCACAGTTAAGCACCAGTTACAAACATGATTTCACTCTCTCTCTTTTTTTTTTTTGAAAGATTTATTTATTTATTATATGTAAGTACCCTGTAGCTGCCTTCAGACACTCCAGAAGAGGGCGCCAGATCTCGTTACAGATGGTTGTGAGCCACCATGCGGTTGCTTGAATTGAACTCAGGACCTTTGGAAGAGCAGTCAGTGCTCTTAACCGCTGAGCCATCTCTCCAGCCCAGTTTCACTCTCTTATTTGTGCCAATTAATGCTATAAAAGGAGCTGACCCTTGAGAGGGGAACTGGAGGATTCCACCATGACACTGATCACCCCAGTGGCTCATAAGACAGCCTCAGGCTGGAGCTGGGGTCAGGACCATAGAGTCCTCAGGCTACACAGAGCAAAAGGGGCTGCCTGAGGCTTCTGTGTTGGCCAGAGGGAAATTCAGCAGTGCTGAATTGTTCCTGGTCACCATTCCCTGTTCCACCAGGGTTTGACCTGATGGTGGCTTTTGGCCTCGTGGCAAAGGAGTATGCCTCTATTCGAGGGGTGGCCATGGAGCCCTCAGCCTTGGGTGTGGTCCCAACCTTCACTCTCTTCAAGGATGCTCAACTGATGCGTCGAGTCAGGTGCGAGGGAGCCAAGGGAAATGGGGGAACAAGAGGGAGCCGTGTAAAATTGGGTGGGAAGAGTTGGTGTGGGGCCTGACACATAACTGCCATGACCTGTCCCAGAATTGACTAGCTTCAGATACCATGTCAGCAGGCCATAGGCTGTTTGGCTTCATCTCAGTGTACTCTAGAAATTCTCATTTGACAGATTAATAAAGTCTATTGTGTGTGGAACTAGGCTCCATACCCAGCATGACTTGAAGCCATGCTTGGGTCTTTTTCTATATGGCCCAGAGATCATTCAGATTCACAAAATTCTGCATAGAAGCCATGGTACTGTTCCCTCTAAGTGGTTCTATATCTGCTCTGTATTCTGACTGGCAAAATCTATCACCATCCTAGGTTTGTAAGAAGTGGGTACTTTCCAAGAAGCCATGAGAAGGCCCACAAAGCCCATAGCTTCTAGTAGGCACTCATATCTGCTTGTCCCATGTTTCTAGCCTGAACTTTGATCCATACAGTATGGTTGAGCATCGGGCTCACTTCCCAAACCTGAAAGAACTGAGGCCTGGGCATGTAACAAAAAATATAAATAAGCCTCACGGATGTAAAAGCCCTGACCTTCACACCATTACCACATGCTCCCACGAGCAAGAAAGGAGTCCCCAGGTGGACTGAGCATGGCACCACGGGCTCCCACAGCAACTTGGGACCCAGGCACAGGCAGCAAGCTGGGGAATCCTGTCCCTGTTTTTGCCCCTCCATGAGAACAGCTAGAAATTTTGGGCAGGTGCATGTAGAAGCCTCCTGGTCAAACAAGAGAGAGGCCTGGGGAATGGCCTTTCTGTGTGCTCATCTGAGACCCACACAGGCTTTCCTATAGGTATGTAACTTAGTTGATAGTTATATAAGGGCAAACATAGCTATTCTTCCAACACTTATTATTTTATTACTGTGCAAGCCAAGTTTTATCTTCCTGTCTTATGAACTGCATGGTTTGTGACTGTCTGCGGTCGTCCCCCATGAACCCACATTCCAGTTCTTTATGCCCTTCCTTCCCTGAACTTCAATGTCAGTGGCTTTTACCATTCATCATCCACTACCGTTCCTACCCCGAGGTGCACACATCCTCACAACCTAGCTTCATTTCTCACTCAGAATTCAATGGTCTTGTTGGTTGGCTCCATTTCTCGTCTCCATGGAATGGAGTTCCGTGACCACAAAGTCTGATTTCATTTCCTTTGTACCCAGGTGTAGGCTTGCCACCCTCTGGTAGTTCTTTTGTTTTTGTGAGGACCCTCCGTCCCCATAGCACCTGTACTAATTCACCCTCCTAACATTGTGCAAGGCTCTCCTCTCTCCACCAACACTCAGTGGGTTTTGTCTTTCTGGCTACAAGGCAGTATTTCAATATGGCTTTACACTTCCTCAGTGACAGTGATATTGAGAACTTTTCTATCTGTATAACCTATTTGCACACTTTGCTGTGAGTGAGGCAGGAATGACCATTGACACATGTACTTTGTGCTTGACCTTGTCATCCAGCTTTCATGTGTCCCTGGTCCTCATGTCAGGCTTGGCATACAAGGCTGTCCCTCACCTTAATGACTGTCTTTTGGATTCCTTCACAAGCCTCTTCTTTCCTTCCTTATCTTTGCTACAAATGTCCCTCTTTTCCACTCTGCCCCACTTTTGTGCTGTTGCAAGACTTGTGCTTGTTTCCAACTTGGGTAGACCTAAGTGACATCTACCCCTTCCTTATAAGCCCCACAGGAACCAATGAATTAATTGGGCTCACTTACAGAGCATGGGTGAGAGGCTACTTACTTACCAGAAGTCTTTTTGTTGTTGTTGTTTGTTTTTTTGTTTTTTTGTTTTTTCTGAGACAGGGTTTCTCTGTGTAGCCCTGGCTGTCCTGGACCTCTAGACCAGGCTGGCCTTGAACTCAGAAATCTACCAGAAGTCTTTACCCAGCATGAATGGTGACTACCACATAGGCACATAAATGGAGATCTCCTTTAGTTAATTTCTCACAATGTATAGACTCTAGATACCCAAGGCAGCATGCAGTTAGGGCAGAAGTACAGGCAAATAACTGTGCAGGAGGGAGTGGCCAGAATCTCAGGCGAGACTCCAATGATCCCACCCCCTCCTCTGAGGGATATCAATGGGTAGGTCCAGTTACATGACCTCCTGGTAGAAGGCACAGCTGATCTCATGAAGATGGCAGCTGTTTTGTTTGGAGGACCATGTTTTACAACATGCCCCTTCATTGATGGTGGGGAGGTTCTATCACAGAGCAGGAGGTTCATCCTTCAAGTCCAAGAAGATCTAGTCTGGTGGTTCAACTGGTCAGGGGACTGAACTCATGAGGCAAAGCCACTTACCTAGAATGCAGGCAGTTGAGTGGTCTTATTTCTGCCTTTCTTGTCTCCCCCACTGTCCCTGTCTCTACTCTTACCACAAAATTGAATCAAAGCTGCCTATATTCTCAGTAGTGATTTGCCTTCATTGATCCTTTCCTCAAACAAGTGACTTTTCCTGTAGCTCTCTGTCTATCTATTTTCCTTTCTGGGCTTCAAAAGAGGGCAGGACAGATGACTAATTTCCTCAGAGTGCCCACTTAACACAAGTGGCCCCATCATGCCAGCTGTACAAGGAGACTCTGGTTGTTGAGAGCACAGGAATCCTTTCTGTAGTGGAATGGAGAGCTGCCCCAGAAAAGATCGTGAGATCATCATGGTCATTGGGCTCAGAGAACTGTGGAGCTGTTCTGTGCATGGTAGCACCTCAAATCCTAGAACTCGGGAGGCTGGGAAAGGATTACTATGACTCTAATGCCAGCCCAAGCTATGTAGTGAGTTCCTATCCCCAGGGAAAAAAAAAAGAAAATAAAGGCTCATGGCTGAGCTGGTATTTTTCTAGCTCTTGGCTTTTATCCTGAGAGCAGATGAAAGGCAAATAGTGAGGTGCAGACCGATAAGAATAATTTTATTCGTTACTCAAGACTCCGAGTTTTGCCGTTATTCTGCCCTTATCCTGGATCAGCATGGGCATGGATTCCCCCATTGCTAGTCTGATGGATAACTCAGCACATGTACTCAGTGAGAGCAGCCCCTGCACAGTGACCTCCATTGTAGTCTTAGCCTGGCTTCAGAAAGCAAAGGGTCTCTTGACCCAGAGGCCTTGGCACTTCTTGTTAAACACTGACAGTTGCAGGGGCGGGGGGAGAGCTCTGTTACACTTCCATGTTCCTTATGGAGAAACTGAAACAAGAAGACCTCTGTTCAGTCCCCTGAAATCTGTTCCACCCCCTTGTCTCTCCAGTGACATCTATCCAGCAACCCTGCCACCAGAACACACCATTGTCTTCCTTGTGCGTCTACTCCCTGAGACACCCCGGGAAGCCTTTGCACTGTGGCAGATGTTGGCTGAAGACTTCCAGCCCATCCTCGGGGTTCTGCTGGATGGTGATTGTGGACCCCTTATCATCCTTGGCAGTTGGGAGGGATGGGGACTGCTGCCTACTTTCTTAACCTCATGGAACATGAGTCCAAGAATGCCAACCCCCAGACTAAGCTTTGGGTCTCCCCAGGCAGCTAGGCATGGATGCCCACCATCAATGAGAATAGATACCCTGGGTATCACCATGGCTTTGCCCTGTGGAGAGGCCCCACTCAGCCTTGGGTAGGACCTTTGATCTGTCACTGCATCTCTCTCAACCATTCTCATCTGCTCTGTATCCTCCCTGGCAGCTGGCAGAAAGTCTCTGACTTACTTCAACCATGATTCCAGGGCAGCCTTGCAGGAGGTTACCTTTGACCTGCAGGATGCAAAGAAGATCTTCTTTGGAAGCTTCCACAAGGTCCTGGGAACTGTCTGTCTGAGCCCTAACCCTATGGCCTGTCCCTCCCTGCATGTAGTTGTCTTCTGTGAGAGTCAAACATTGATTTATATAGGGCCTTTGACCCTGTGCTCCTCTGTTCTGATTGTCCCTCCTTAATTTGGGTCAGAGAGCAAACTCTTTTTTTGGGAGGCTCCTGCAGCAGCTTTCTCTGGGAAGCTAAGGCCTCAGTACGTTCCAGAGTGGAGTCAGGATTTGATCCCAGACCCTATGTGTTGGCCCCTTTAATCTGTCTTGATGTGATCTGGGGTGGGAAACTTACTGTGGTTTCTGCAGGTACATATAGCTGTAGGACACTCTAAGGTCAGACTCTACGTGGACTGTCGGAAGGTGGCTGAGCGGCCCATTGGAGATGCTGGCAGCCCACCCACAGGTGGTTTCATCACACTAGGGAGGCTAGCCAAGGCCAGAGGGCCACGGAGCAGCTCAGCCACAGTGAGTCTGGGCCTTGTCTCATGGGATGGGTGATCTCTGCCTATAGGGCCTGACCTTCCTTTGCCTCACAGTTCCAGCTCCAGATGTTGAAAATCGTGTGCAGTGATACCTGGGCAGACAAGGACAGGTGTTGTGAGATTCCTGCATTGGTAGGTGGCAAAAAGGCCCTGGATACTGTCCTGGGCCCTGTGAGAGTGCCACTAAGGCACTGTGACACAGTCTGGGGTGGATGGCCTACCTAGATCCACTATGCTGAGAGAAATGAAAGCAGACTTTCTGACTGAGGTGTCCAGGGATCTGAATTCCCCCACAGGCATTTGGGAGAAGGCCAGGAAGCTTCATCTATAGCTACTGTAGCTACCATGGACTGGGACTTCCAATTTCCATCAGTGACACCTATATGTCAGAAGTCCCTGGTCATCCCTAGAGAGAAGCTTTCTCCCCTTCTCTATAGGCCCAAGTGGAAGCTCATTCTAGGCCTGTTGGGGACTTGAGAGCTTTCCTCACTAGTGAGCTCCTGGGAGCTCACACTGGGCTTGGACATGCTAGGAGCCTGGGAGAAAAGTGAGAAAAAGGAGATGCAATCATGCCATGGGGTTCGTGTGGGTGTCTAGGAAGGGCGCCTGAGCCTGCTGCATACTCAGGACTTGGCAGCCCTGATTCTGACCTGCCCCACCTCTGGTGATGACTCTGGAGGTTTCCTGGAGTCAGGCGTCTGTGGACCATGCTGAGTCTTAAATCAGATGAGATCTGGTGAATGGTTCATTAAGCAAATGATTCCTTTTCTTCCAGAGGGATGGAGAGACATGCCCGGCCTTCCCTTCAGCCTGTGCCTACTCATCTGAGACCCCTGGGCCACCAGGGCCCCAAGGTCCTCCAGTGAGTCCAATATCTTCTCCTCTGGGGGTGATCATCGACTTCTGCTACCACTAGTTTAGGTAGAGTGGTCTGTCTATGTTCCTCACCTCAGCCTTGAGGAAACTAGACCCACCAACAGCCCTCTACAGGCATGTTACACAGAGGACAGGCGTCCTTGGGTTTCCTCTGTGGCTATCAGTCCCATCATCCCAATGCAGCCAGCTGCTCTGCATGGTGGCTGAGCTTTGCTCTCTTAGATGGGCAGATATCAGCCTTTCTCTGCCAGGAAATCAAGAGTTCCTCCAATATTCCTGATGGAATGAGTCCAGGTCCAGCTGGTCTCCAGGACTGTATTGGTGGTGGCTGGTGGGCTATCATGTGGCAAACTGCAAGCCATAGTCTGGGTACTGGAAAGGAGTTGGCCAGCACCATAAGCCCTCTACCTTGGGCAGGCCATGGCATCTTTAATGATGTTCATACCTCTCTGGTCTCTTTTCTCTGCAAGCCCAGGAGCCCTGGGCCAGTTTTACGGGCTGCAATGCTTCCAGAGTCAGTGGTCACAGGACATGTGTCAGTAGCACTTAGTCTGCTCTTGGTGGTCCACAGGCATAATTGTATATCGGCCTCAAATCTGCTTTATGCCAGTGGAGGCCAGTAATGATAAGGAGGGCAGTAAGGACAACTTCCATCTTAAAGAACCCTTTTCCTCCCAGCAGCACAGATGGGAATCCACAGCTGGAGGAGCAGATGATAAGAGGGAGTTTGAGTGTGAATGAGGATTACGGTGGGGCTAGTACTCAGTCCTGTCTGTATTTTTACAGGGCCTCCCTGGAAGGAATGGCCCTCCAGGACAGCAGGGACACCCAGGGCCCAAGGTAGGTCTTGTGGAGTACAGGAACCATACACCTGCTCTGGCCTGCAGAGGAAGGACCCTGCACATTCAGAGCACAGGGAAAGGCTGCCCCCTGTAGAAAAGCAGGGATCTGTCATCGCAGGGAACCCAGGGATCATTTTGTGCTTTCCTATCAACTGCTGGACATCTGGCCCCAAACCTAGTATTTAGTGGATATTTGCTCTTCACCCACTCTCATAGGCAGGGTCACCCACATGGCACAGATGGGGAAACTGAGGCTTGGGAGGGCCTGTGTGTGTGTCCAGGTTTCTCAGCTCCTCGATTCACTGTTCACTTCCTTCTGTAGACACTTGCTAACTCCTCCAGCCACAACACACTGGAGGATCAGAGTGTTTTCAAACATGGTTAGCCTCTGAGTTTGTGCCGTCCACGGGGTCTATGGGCATGTTAAAGAGAGGTGGATATGTCAGAGTACAGATGACTTTTGTTTTTTGTTTTATTTTTTGGTTTTTGAGATGTAAAATTAATATCTAGGGTGGCACTAACAGCCCAGAAAAAAAATGACTCATTAAAGTTAATATTGATGAGTAAAGTGAGTTTACAGGTGATTACTCAGAGACAAACAGACAGTGCTTTGCCCTTGCATTTGAGTCTGGGGAACACAGCCCAGTATTAAAGCAGCAGAGAAAACTATAGGTTCAGTATGCGTGTCGCACAGACAAAATCAGGGAATCAGACTCTGGGGACATTATGTATGTGTTTGCTCCACTCTAACCGTTATCAGGGATTGTGTTAGTCTTAGCAAACACCGTCTGACGTGGAAAGGACAGTGTCTTTGCCGTAGTCTGGCAGATAAAATAGCTGAATGGCAGCCTGCTGCAGGATGATTTTCTTCTGGGGGAGACTTGTAGAACTGGTCTCATTCTGCAGCACAGGGGTGAGTGGGGATGAGGGTCTTAGTCCAAGGAGTATGAAGCTGAAGGCAGTGTACCATCCCTACAGTGGCCTGAAAGGTGACATTCTTGCCTAATTCTAGATTGGTACACCAAAGTGCCACATGTACAGAGTACAAGATGTGCAAGTGGTGGCAGCTTCAGGGATATGTTCCTCCCCTGCCTCAACCTTCACCTCCCTTTAGCCCTCCAAAGGGCCTGTAAAACTGTACCCCCACACCATGTCCTGCCCTAAGCCTGGTGCAGTGCCTCTTGGGAAGGACTGTGCATCTTTGGGCAGAGCTGGCTGAAGTCTTTGTACTGTGGACATGTGTAAGGTAGTCAGCCTTCCATGAGTGGAATGAGTGCTTGGCCCCCTCTAAGGACACTGCAGTGCTCCTCCCTGTCTGGGCACATTTTGCAGGAGTTCCAGTGTCCTCGGAGATGGACTCCTGTGTCCTTAGATGCGCAGTGCCAGCTGACCCCCCTTGAAGTTGAACAATGTGCACCTGCTCTCCCAGGGTGAGCCAGCTGTGCTCCAAACCACTTCCGGATAACTAGCTGATATTAGTCAGTCTGGTGTGGAAAATGGACATAACTATGGTGTGGGTTTTTTTTTTCATTTTTCTTTGTTTTTTCTTTCTTTGGTTGGTTTGGGAAAGGGTCTCACTCTGTTGCCTAGACTAGCCTGTAAGTATTTCATAAGCTTCTGAATTTTCTTGTTGGAAATGTGTCCTCCAGCTCCCTACTGTGGGGAGTTTAGGTTTGGGGTCAGCTGTGCTGCTGAAGTGACTTGTGACTTCTTGCTGTTAGTTATGTGTCCTCTGACCTTGTTTGTGGCTGGTTTCTATATAGATTTTAAAGGTAATTTTTGTCTAGTCTACATCATTGCTCTGTTTCTTCTGGGTTTTGAATTTTGTAGGCTATTTTAAATGACCTCCCAAGGAGGGAAAGCCAGCAGCAGGTAAAGTTGCCTGCCACCAGGTCTGACCACGTGAATGCCTCTCAGGACCCACATGATAAAAGGATAGAGCTGACACTCAAATTGTCCTCTGACCTCCACACGTGTCCACAAACACTAAACAAATGTGTTAAACACAATCGAAGTGTAAAAGGCTTCCCCCAGTCTGAGAGTATGAAGTGGACATCCTCTGGCTTCTCTGGGACTTCTAGGCCTTTCAGGCCTGCACACGCTGGTTCATCCCCAGCTCGATGGTGTGAGGTGAAAAAAGCCATCTCTACTCTTTTGAAAACCCAGCCGGGCGTGGTGGCGCACGCCTTTAATCCCAGCCTGTCTTGAAAAACCAAAACCAAAACCAAAAACAAAAGCAAAAAAAAAAAAAAAAAAAGAAAAAAGAAAACCCAGCCTCTAGTCCGTCTCTTGAGGATTCAGCCCTGCTAGTCAGTACCACCTTCATCTAGTTGTACCTCTCCCTGCTGGCTTGTCTACTGGGCTATGAGCCCAGCCTGGCCAAACCATGCCTGTCCACTGGCAGTGGCCCTCCATACCTACAACTTTAACATAAGCAGGTTGTATGTATGCACGTGCGGGTCAGAGGACCACACTATTCTCTCTGTTCACCTTTATGTGAGTGCCAGGGACTGAACCCAAGTCACCAGGCTAGTGCAGTAAATGCCTTTACCTACCGAGCAATTTTGCCAGCCCAGTCTGGGTCTCCTTGCTTATTCACTTTGGGCTATAGAAATCACTTCTCCATTTATACTGGGAAATACAGTTATTGTTCTTATTGGGATCAAATTCAGGTTATAGCTGTACTCAGAAAGAAGTGGTACTGAGGGTTATCCTTGTATCTAGCTTTCTTATTTATCTTATTTGTGATCAATTACATGTATTTCAGATTCACATGAGATCATGCGCACAGTTAATTTTCCTTCTCCTGCACAATGTTTATAACTCTTTTTTCTTTTTCTTGCCTAGTGATGCTAGCAAATAGCTAGAACTCTGTCAATGGTGTCATGTAATACAGATGTCTTTAGCTTCCCTTTGGCTTCATAGTAATTCATTAGATATGGAGCTGATTCAGACACGTAACCAGATACTCGTCTTCATGTGATAACAAAATCCCTTTAATCTTATTTGAAATCTGAAAAACAAATAAAAACAGACATTAAATAAATATATCATGTGTTCAGTGATTATGGACACGATTAGGCAATTTTCTTCCTGAAGCTACTTGCTATTAATTTTCTGGTTCCCCACATGCTAAGTCCTCTCAAGTCACTAGGAAGCCAGCATGGTGACGGTCCTCATTACTGTTCAGTATGTGGCAGTGTTCTGCATGGTAGTATTTTATTTATAGTTGTGCATTAATAAGATTGAGCAGTTTGCTGTGTCATGTTTGGAGCTTTGAGTTGCTTAATTTTTTAAAAAGATTTATTTATTTATTATATGTAAGTACACTGTAGCTGTCTTCAGACACTCCAGAAGAAGGCATCAGGTTTCGTTACGGATGGTTGTGAGCCACCATGTGGTTGCTGGGATTTGAACTCGGGACCTTTGGAAGAGCAGTCGGCGCTCTTAACCACTGAGCCATCTCACCAGCCCTTGATTTGCTTAATTAAAAAAAAAAGTTTGGAAGTGTTTCCCCCTAATCTCAGTTTAAACATCTGGTGTCACCTATCCCTTAGAGCTTGTGAGAACCAAGGTTGGTGTTTGGGGTTTCAGAGCTTAAGGATATACTGCTTTCTTCCCCTTGTGTCAGCCCAGTAAACTACTCTTGGCGATTTCTGTGCACATTTCTTCTCCAAGCCCACCCCTCCCCTTTGGAACCAGAACAGAAGAGAAGAATCAGGATTGGGTGGAGGAATTAGCTTCAAATCCTGGATCCATTTTGACTTGTCTATGGCTCTGAATATGTGACTAGGGGCTGATTATTCCCTACAGATAAGGTCCTGTCAGGATCCACTCAGGGTAGGCGTCAGTCAGAGTGCAGAGGGCAGGGGTTGACTAGGAAGAGACAGAGGGTGTGCCTTCTCAACCCCTCCTTGTATCTCCAGGGGGAGCCGGGCCCACCTGGACAAACAGGACCTGAAGGCCCTGGAGGTCAGCAGGGGTCACCAGGGACCCAGGGCCGTGCAGTCCAGGGACCCATGGTAGGTGCTGCTCTGCATACATCTTCTTCGCTTTTGTCTTTGTTCCCACCTCTCAGTCCATCTTCCCTTCCAGGGGCCACCAGGAGCCAAAGGAGAGAAGGGGGATCGGGGACTCCCAGGCTTGCAGGTAATGTGACAGGGTCATGGCAGGGTGATGGCATAGGCAGGACCCTCCTTCGCCTATGACATTGGCTCTGCCCTGGTGGACTATCTCTGTTCCCTCACAGGGCCTCTCTGGCCAGCAAGGCATCCCTGGGAAAACTGGCCTACAGGGACCAAAGGTACTGGCTCCAGGCCCAGTGGGTGGTGAGTGGGAGAGAGTGGGCCCAGGTAGAGTCCTGGAGACAGAGGCTAGAGAGAACAAGGGAGTGGAGAGGCATCCTTCTCATCCTTCTTCATCTGCCTTACTTCCTAAGGCCTGGCTAGGAAGAAAGCGATCTCAGCCCACACTGAGGGTAAATGCTGTCACCTCGAGGTGGGTTGAAGGGAGGCAGGTACTCTAATCAGAGCTGGGGCAAACTGTATATCTCACCTTACCAGTGCAGGTCACCTTCTTGGAGTAGTACTAGCCTGGACCCAAAGGGCATCAAGTTGGCAAAAGAGAATGCCAATGAGAAGAATCTGTCAGGGGATGTTGGGGTGATCACTGTAGAAAGCATGGGCTGATAAAAGTCCTCATCTCAACTTTCCCCTTCTTTGTTCACCAGGGCATGAGAGGACTGGAGGGACCCGCTGGCCTGCCAGGACCACCTGGCCCCAGGGTAGGCTCTGACCAGAATCCCCAAGGCTCCCTGGAACTCAGCAAATAGTTTGGGAGAAAAGCACTGAACATCACCTTCCAGACCACTGTAGAGGAGGGAATTGTTCCTACTGCAGCCTTTCACAGGGCTCTGCTGGGCATCCGAATGTCTGTACACTGAAGCATCCCTATGTGACACCAGAAAAGGCCCTTTGTCCCCTGGAACTGGTTCCTATGGAAGGGAGTCCTTGTGTGGGCCCTATCATACCTGCACCCTAACTCTACAGTGCAGGGGTGCCAGGGCTCCCAACTGGGCCTCTTAGGTGTCTAGACTGGCTGTTATCCCCAGCAGCTGGGACATCAAAGGCAGCCTATGACCTGCAGGAAGGCTGGGGGTTCCTCACCCTGAGAAGACTTTCTTTCCTCAATCCCAGAAGGTCTTCACTGTGAGCTCTGTACCCAGTGAACCTTTGAGAGGGTGGCCCAGGCCAGCAGCTGAGAACCACCAGGATATGCTGCAAGGACTACCCTCTGGGTCTGGGGGAATCCCATTGTTTCCGCTAGAGTACCCAGAGCCTAGCAGAGAGCATTTCAGTGTTGGGTGAGGGACAAATAGTCTACCCTGGATACAGAGTGAGACTGAGTCCTGAGCATAGGTAGGGTTTTGTCCTGGATGCTGGGGGAGAGTCTGGGTGCTGCTGGCTGAAGATTAAAGGTTGTCTTATAGACACTGTTTTGGGAACAGAACTTGGAGCATGCTAGGGAGGAGGGCAAGGCCTGCGAGCAGCTAGAATTAACCTTGCTGGGCATTGGGACTGTGGATATCAAGCCAGGACAGGGGAATGGACTCCTTGGGGCTCAAATTCTGATTTCTGCATTTTTGCAGGGGTTCCAGGGCTTGACAGGGGCCAGGGGCACCAATGGGGAGCGAGGACCCCCAGGAGCTGTGGGTCCCACAGTAAGTACCCCCTCACATGCACCTCCAGCAAGGCAGCCAAGTAACAGGGACTGTAGAGGCTCAGGTTCAGGGCCTCCCTGATTGAAGATCTGCCTGCTCAGAGCTTCCTGTGGCTTCCATGGGGCACAGAATTGGAAGGAGGAGGCAGAAGCTGACTTACGGGGATCCAGCTCCTTGGAAGGTTGCCTTTAATCTTCAGTCAAGAGGAACAGGGTCTCAGCAGCTTAGAGCCCCTGAAGTGGGCTCTATAGTGTGGGCATAGCTGAAGGAGAAGCAGGATGCTGTAGCTCTCTTGGCTCAGCCCTGCCCCTGGGCCAAGGTGGGGTGTGTTCTCTAGACAGTGTTTCACCTGCTTGGGAGCTCTGCCCATCCTCCCCAGCACATAATGCACGGCTGGGGATAGATTCTTTGCAGATCGTCCCTGGATCCTCTTGGAACTGTCTCTGCTGTGGGCGTCCAGCCTTGCTTGCTCGTTCTGGGCTGGACCTGAGGGCAGACACACACTTCTGGAACCTGCCACCATATCCACCCATGTTGCCATGCCTGCAGCTCCCTGCCTCTACGCTGACAGCTTTTCCCCTTTATCCTGCTACAGGGTCTACCAGGGTCCAAAGGTGAACGAGGAGAGAAGGTGGGTGAGGCCCACAATCTGGAGATTGGGGCTCCCTTGTGACACCTGTCACGGGTTCCCAAATCACGTCCTCTTTCTAGGGAGAGCCACAGTCCCTTGCCACCATCTTCCAGCTTGTGAGCCAGGCCTGCGAGTCAGCCATACGGAGTGAGTGAAACCCACCCTGCCCAGCCTCATCCTTACGGGTGAGAAATCGGCTGGGCCCCATCTGATGTCTCCTTCCCCAGCACATGTGCTGAAGCTGAATTCCTTCCTCCATGAGAATGCCCGTCCCCCAATGCCCTTCATGGCAGAGACAGCTAAGCTAGGCAGACCCAGATCTATAGATCCTGGACTACACAACGAGGCTCTACTTCCTGGAGACTGGGGACATATCCTCCATCCTGAGGACCAAGGTATCAAGCTTCCTGCTCTAGGAAGGGATTCTAGAAGTAGATAGTGGCTGGTTCCCTGCACACACATGGGTGTGTGTGTGTGTGTGTGTGTGTGTGTGTGTGTGCACACGCGCGCACGCATGTTCCTCCCGAACACCTCATTTAGAAGTTGTAAAATCTCTGCTCTGGATGATGAACCCACACTAAGGCACTTGCTTGGGGCTCAAAGACCTGATGTGCTGGTGTCATGAGTGCTTAGCCTTAGTTAACCTCATGCTCATCCCGAGAGGACCTGCCTTCCTCTGACAGACAGGTCAGAGAACAAGAAGCTGAAGCTGCTATGTCCCCAGTGCTGGAATGTCTCCTTTCCTTTCAGGTGAGCCTGTGACTGTCAGCCACACAGGCAACCCTAGACTGCAGGAGGTGCAGACCCCAGAAGCCCTGGAGTGAGCAGGTGAATTTCTGTCACTGTGCCAGCCATGGGACAAGAAGGAGAGATAGCTGGAGGGGAGCTCTGCTGAACAATGATAGAGTGGAAGATGGTGCTGTCTCCATCCGAGAAGAGGCCCTGCCCTCGAGAGTGGGGTGGAGCTGGTACTTGTGAGGCTGGTTGTCCTGCAGACCCTGCTTGGGCCTGCAAGTGTGAGGAGCCACAGGGAGGAGGAGAGGTTTGAGCTGCAGGAGTGTGGGTGCTCACAGGGCTTGGAGAAGCCCTATAATGGGAGGAGTGCTTATAGAGGCTGGATCTCAGGTATGAATTCCAGTGAACACCTGACGTGGTGAGAACACCTGAGGTCTCAGAGCACTCTGGAGGTACTGAGTGTGTGTGATAGACTTGAAAGTAGGCACACAGGGTGCAGCACCAGATGACCTCTTCCCTTTCTCAGAATGTGCTGAGCAAGCTTCCCATGTGCAACTGCCTGAGGAGGTGATTCTAGATGCAAATGTGGGGTAGGGTACAACCAACACAGGTTGGGTGTGAGTACAGATAAACCCGGGTGGGCTCTGTGAACACAAGATCAGGTGAGTACAGGTGAGCACAGGTGGGTTCTGGTGGCACAGCTGGCACAGGTCGGTTCAGATGGCACAGGTGAGCACAGGTGGGCTCTGGTGGCACAGCTGGCACAGCTGGCACAGGTAGGTTCAGATGGCACAGGTGGGTGCAAAAACATTGTCGTCAAGTAGATGATGGAGCTGGAGGCATGTGGGAGCAGACTTAGCAGGCCCAGGGGCCCAGGGCTGTGTGTGACAGAAAGAGAGTGTCAGAGGTAGGGAGCCACCTATGGACAAGCTAGAGCCCTGTGTGAGTACAGCCTTGTTCCTACTTCTGAGACCAGAGAACAATTCAAGGGTCTGCTTTGTTTCATGTCACAACAAAAGCTGGGGTGTGGAGACCTCAGCTTCTCTTACTTTGGGGAAGCCTGAGCTCACTGTGCCAGGAGGCTGGGTCACAGGTCTCCTAGACTACATTCCAGCTGTGTCTGCCCTTCTCTCTCACCAGGACCTTCCCTCTGCCACTTCAAATCGCCCTGGCCTTCCCCAGCACCATCATCCATAAATTTGTCTCAGCACTAAGAACAACTGTGTGCTGGAGGGGCAGAGAAGGAAACCCAGAGGAAGACCCTGAGGTGGCAGGAGCTGGAATGGAGGAGGGCGGAGCTCCTCCTCAAGCCCCTTCTTTGTAGCACTTTCTAGGTTCAGATAAACTTCTGCTTGCTTGTCAGCCTATGGGAGGTGTCTGATCACTGCTGGGAGCTGTCTCCACCACTCACGCCACCTTCTCACTCAAAACTCTCCAGGGTTCTTGGGCCTCCTCAAAGCCCAGGCTCCTCACTAGGACTCAGCCTGGATGCTGGGCTGACTTCTTCTCATCCTTCACGCAAGGCAGCAGATGACTACCTGGTCATTCACTGCTCGTCTTTACCCTACTAAGGCACAAACCTGGGCATGACTTTCATTTCTAAGGAATCCTTGTCTTTCTAAGGGTGAAATCCAGGCCTTCTGCCAACTGTAGAGCACAGCAGGGTGTCTGCTATGGCTAGCCCTGGGCCTCTGCACATGCTGTCATGTCTGCTGGGCTCTTGCCAGGGTTCTGTTCCTGACTATCTCTCCTGCAGAACAGGGCCCTCACTTCAAACCTGTCTCTTTCTGTTTGCTTCTGTCCTGGCTTGCCTCATTCCCAGTCCAAGGAGTCTGGATCACCTCCACTCCCCTCAGCCTCTGGGTTTGGCTCACAGCATGGAGAAGTCACTTTAAGACCTGCCATCTCTGGTCCATTGTCTTCAGTGTCTCATAGGAAGGTTGTCCCCAACAGCACCTCAGCCCTGGGTCCATCACCACCCTCAGAGAGATCATGTGAGTCTTCCTGCCTTACCTTCCTTGTCTGTGTCAGACAAGGATCTAGAATGGCATGAATTCATAACATTTGCATTCCCAATCCTGGCCCAACTAAGAGTCTTTCCTCTTTCAACAAATATTAAGTAATTGGCCCACTGCTTCCATCTGTGTAGCTAAGCATATAAAGTCCAGAAAAGAAGAGGGAACCCACATCACTAGGGGAAGGGGAAGAGTTTTGACAAGGCACAAGAGATGTCTGATACTGACTAAAGGAACAGTCTACCACAACTCAATATGTGTAGATACATGTGTGTGCATATGTGGACACACAGGTACATGTATGTGTATTAACACATGTATACAACATGTCTGTCTCTGTATACATGTGTCTCTATGAGCATGACTGTGGACACATGTCTCTGTATGTCATACTGCATACATACAAGTGTCCCTCTTTATGTAATTGCATGTGTGCATGTCTGTATGTACATGTGTCACTGAGTATATGCATGTGCTTACATAGTTGTACCGCACTGATCCTCAGGAAGCTATTATAAGACAATGAATAGTTCCTTCTGGACCTGTGTTCACACACATATGCATTCTAAAACACATATACACATATACAGAGATAACATTCACAGCCCAATAATGAACAGCATTTTTATGCAGGCTTAGGCATGTGAAGAAAAGGAAACTTCCAAGGCAAACACACTAAGACAAACGAACAGCCTGCATCAGATAAAGAGGAATTTGTGATTTCTTTGGTCTATTAATTTTTAAAACTTACAATGTGCCACAGAGGCAGGGAAGAATATTAATAACACGAAGCCCAAAATAACAGGAATAAATGAAGGAAAGCCAGCTTGAAGGATGGTGTGTGGAAAAGAAACTGGGAACAAAGTTAGCAGGAGATGTGAGCCTGAGAACACTGTGGAAGCCATCAGCAAGCTGCAGGATCAGAGGAGAGTGTGTCCAGGAGCCTGAGTCGGGAGAAATGTAGGGAATTTGTTGATAGCAGCCTCATTTTTTTTTTCTCCATGTGCTCAGTAATAAAAAGTCACCACAAACTTTCCTTCAGAATGATGTGTTGACAAGTACATCATTGCACGACAGCAGCCTCATGATGAGGCCTAGAGGAGAGAGGTAGTAATAAATGGAGCACTGGTATCCTGAGGTAACAAGGCTTTGAAGACTGGAACATCAGAGAAAGATCTCAGATCTCAGACTGATGACAGAGCCATGAGAGTCAATAGGTGGACTGTGAAATATGTCCTTAGTGCCACATGTGGTAAAGACAGTGGGAACACTAGTTAAGAAATCCTTGCTGGGAGAACCTACAACCCAAACTACCCAGGCAAAAAACTGAGGGGCACTCAGGGGGCAGAGGGGAAACACTCACACATCATATCTAGGATGAAGGCAAAGAATATTCTAAGGACCACAACACCTCCAGGCATTCATGGAGAACTCTACAAAGGACTGAGGATGGTGTGAACAGACTGGCAGCAACCTCCCTCTGCCTCAGGTAGTCACCCAGTAGTAGTCTAAAACAAGGCCATTCTAGATTATTCTAATGAACTAGTGCCAAAGGCCTCAGGGTGTCGAGTTCTTGGGAGGTGGGGGCACAGTGATGTTTCCAATCAATACGGAAAGCTTTGTTTTACACGTGTTTGCCATAAGCAAGGAGCAGCTTCTAGAATAAGAACCAAAAGAGCAAGTGTCCAGAGTGGCTGATTAGATCAGGTTTTCCCCTGTGGAGGGTTTAGAACATATTAAACAATAAATCTCCTAGTGTGGCAGGAAATTACCATAAATATGTTTCACTGATGGAAAGACATACTCTCTAAATTCCTCTGAAACAGACACAGTGTTCTAGTTGATTTTTTGCTAGTCAGGAAAATACTCTGCTAACCCAGTCATGAATTTTGTCCCACTTGCTTTCAGGCCTTGAACGTGGTCTGTCATGGCCACTGTCCCATGTACATTTGAAAAGAATAAGCATGCTGCCGGGCATGGTGGNTCACTGATGGAAAGACATACTCTCTAAATTCCTCTGAAACAGACACAGTGTTCTAGTTGATTTTTTGCTAGTCAGGAAAATACTCTGCTAACCCAGTCATGAATTTTGTCCCACTTGCTTTCAGGCCTTGAACGTGGTCTGTCATGGCCACTGTCCCATGTACATTTGAAAAGAATAAGCATGCTGCCGGGCATGGTGGTGCACACCTTTAATCCCAGCACTCGGGAGGCAGAGGCAGGCAGATTTCTGAGTTAGAGGCCAGCCTGGTCTACAAAGTGAGTTCCAGGACAGCCAGGGCTATACAGAGAAACCCTGTCTCGAAAAACCAAAAAAAAAAAAAAAAAAGAATAAGCATGCTTCCTGCTGTTTGAGAGAATATTCTAGAAATGCTAGCCAGGCCAGCAGACAACAACAGTGTTCAAGTCTTCTCTGGCCTTGTGTATTTTCCCAATAGAAGCATGTAGATAATATTTTTAAAATTACAATAATTATTTGTGTGTGTATGTGTGTGTGTGTGTGTGTGTGTGTGTGTGTAGTGGTGGTGATTATGTGTATGTGGTGATGGTGTTTGTGAGTGTGTGGTGATGGTGGTGTGGGATGTGGGTGTATATGTTTATGGTGTGTGCTGGTAATTGTGTGTGTGTGTGTGTTTGTGTGTGTGTGTGTGTGTGAGTGTGTGGTGATGGTGTGTGTGTGGTGTGTATGTGGTAATGGTGTGTGTGTATATGTGTATATGTGTAATGCTGTGTGGTGTGTGTGTGCACGTATGTATGTATGTATGTGGTGATGGTGTATATGTATGTGTGTGGTGATGGTATGTGTGTATGATGCAGTGTGTGTGTGTGTGTATGTGTGGTATGTGGTGGTGATGGTGTGTGTGTGTGTGTGTGTATGTGTGTGATGGTGATGGTGTATGTGTGTGGTGTGTGTATGTGTGTGTGATGGTGTGTGTGTATGATGCAGTATGTGTGTGTGTGGTATGTGGTGGTGATGGTGTGTGTGTGTGTATGTGTGTGGTAGTGATGGTGTGTGTATGTGTGTGATGGTGTATGTGTGTGTGGTATGTGTGATTGTGTGTATGTGTGTGGTGATGGTGTGTATGTATGTGTGTGGTGTGGGGGGTGATGGTGGTGTGGAGTGTGAGTGTGTATGTGTATGGTAGTGGTATATGTTTGTGAATGTGTGGTGGTGTGTGTGTGCGTGTGTGTGTGTGTGTGTGTGTGTGTGTGTGTGTGTGTGTGGTGATGTATGTGTATGTATGTGGTGTGTGTGTGTGTGTGTGGTAGTGATGGTGATGGTGTGTGTGTGTGTGTGTGTGTGTGTATTTGTGTGTGGTATGTGTGGTTTGTGGGGGCAAGAAGTTGATATCTATTGCTTCCCATCTGATTTTTTTGAGATTTGGTTACTCACTGAAATTGGAGCTCACCAGTTTGGCTAGACTGACTAACCAACACGCCCTGGGAGAATTGCAAAAAATGTTTATGGAGTTATAGATAGTCACCACCATTCTCAGCTCTTATATGAGTGCTGGAGATCTGAACACGGGTCTTTATGGTTCCACGGCAAACACTTTACCCACTGTGCTGCCTCCCAGCCCTTTGCATGTTTTTGCTGTTGTGGTGATTTGTTCAAGACAAAGTCTCACATAGCTTAATCTGGCCTCAAACTCAAAATGTAGTTGAGGGTGGCCTTGAACCCTTCATTCTCATGCCTCTCCCTCCCGGTGTTAGGATGAAAAGCTGGTATGCACACCATAACCCCTCCACAGCAGCACTTCTCATACAATGACAACCTGGGACCACCCAAACATCCATTGCAAAGAAAATGGGTGAATAAATGGTGTGGGAGCCACACAGTAAGCACACGAGAACTGGCATCTCATCACCATCATGGTCAACTGTCCATCAGCGTAAACAGATGAATCCCAAATAGGCTGAGGGAAGCCAGGCGCAGCAGTGCAGCCTATAGTATGGAACCCATGTAAGCTAGATGCCGAAGTGGATACACAGTGGAGAGTGACAGCTTCTGGATACTGGTGACATAAGCAATTGCAGTAAGAAAGAAAGTGTATGTAGGCGTGCTGACGGTCTGTGCATTCTATCTGCACGTCATCCGTGAGGCCAGCAAATAGCAAGAAATGTCAGGCAGGATTAAAGTAAATGGAAACTCCTACCTGCAAACAACAAGTGTAAACAGCATAGCTGAGTGGAAAGTGCTTTGAATCATCTAAATCCCAATACAAACGCCAGGGCCTGATAATTCTACCCTTCCCCTTGGTATTGTGTCCTGAGCAGCGTGCTTCCAGCTGTGGGTCAGCAGCAAATCAATTTGGGGAGTTGCAACTGGCATTTTTCTACAGACTGAAATAGAAGAGACTAGAATAAAGCAGCAGGAGCCAGGAATGTTCTCATGTAGCTTTTTAAAAAACCCGTGTGCACAACGTTGGACACATACCAGGAATCCACAGGTCCCCCCAAAGGGCAGGACACTTCCAAGACCAGCTAGTGGCTTTGTACCAATGCGTCTTAATTTCTATGGGTGGCAGGAGACCCAGAGTATAAAGCAGTGGATTCTCAGATGTTTTTAGTGGAAAAGCACCAGAGCCCAAGAGCTATGGCAACAGTCAGGTCACTTCCAACCTGTAGGGTGAGTTATCTGTGTGGGGTGGGCCCCAGGGCTCTGTACCTAGGTCTTAGTTTACCAGGGAGACAAGGGACTTCCTGGGAGGTTGATGGCATTACAGGATGGGTGTCAGCTACAATTACAGAGAAGATGTCATGCCAGGAGTAGGGGGGTACCAGATCCATCAGTAGGTAGAAGGTATGTGAGGGGCTCAGGGCGCATAGAGGAAATATCCTGTGATATTCTGGACACTTCCTCAGGCTCTGGGCTACAAAACAGCCTCTAGTTGTCTTGTGGCTGGCTCTGGTATAAGTTTTGTAAGGAATATTGTAGATGGCCCATCAACCATGAAGGTGGGTAGGCTCCGAGCAAGCTGAGCACTAGAAATTGGCCATCTGTAGAAACAGCAGTCTTGAGTCTGATAGGCCCACAACATGCATACAGAAAGCAAAGAAACATTAACAGAAAGAGAAATGGCAACACATGCCCACAGAGATGAACATAGGTACTCAGCCGCACCATTTACTGACACCTGGAAATGAAGACAGGGCCACTCTGATGGGGGAGACACCACGACTCGGTTTATTCGGACAGAAACAACTAAGAACCAACAAGCACACAACAGCAATGAGTCTGTCACACACAACACTGCAGATGAGCCTTGGCCACACAAGCCAAAGAAGCCAGACATCGCAGTCTAATATGGGATCCCAGACATATGATGGCCAGCTGAACTGGTCTCCAAGACTCACATTTGAGTTGACGCTGTCTAATGGGACAGGGTAGAATGGGAGGACTGAGAGCTTTGGGGAGGTAATGTCTACATATCAGAGGGGCTGAGGCCACACAGTCTCTGTTCTTTAAAGCTCACAGGTTCAAAAGCCTCAAATCAAGCATTCTGCCCTAACTGAACTTCATCTTGAACATATATCTTGAACACTGGAAGCAGGCAGACAAGGCTGGCTGAGTGGGAATGGGGAGAACACGGCATTTTATTTTCTTTTTCTGGCTTGGGGTGGGGAGGGAATATCCTGTCAGGAACATCCCAGCAGTTCAGTTTTCCTGACCCTGAAGAGAACAGCACAGCAGTCCTGTTCCATGTCACTATGGCCTTGCCCTGATCTCTACTGTTGTCTGCATTTCTTGTGGTTGGAGTCACATATGCACCATGATGGTAGAACACACATCTGTCAGGTGTTATCTGCTGCCTTTATTACTGGGGCTTGTGTGCCCCTTGGCCCCCAGATTCTGGCACGAATTTCCCCACCAGGGTCATCTTGCAGCATCCTGACAGTTCCTATATGGGGGCTAGTGATCTAGTCAGTCAGTGGAGGGCAAATTGAAACGTGGCAGATGTCCTTAGGACTCTAGGGAAGACCTGGACCAACACCCAGAGTTCAGGGACCAGGCCTCTGCATCCCCTTCCTGGTCATAGGAATGGCCTGGGTTCCCAGCCTGGAGCTCCTTTCCCACCAGCACCCTGGATGCCCAGCAGCACTGTGTTTAAAGGTGGATTTGCCTGTAGGTAGTCAGGTAAAGGCAATGCTGGCCTCTAGCATACCTCCTTCCTGACATGCTCATTCAGCTGGGAGAGGCAAGTCATACTATGGAGGTGGCAGCCATACCTACTGGAGGCTTGGTGTGTTCATTAAGTTCTTTCATTCTCCAGTCCCCAGGACTATCCAAACAGGGACCTCAGCTTCAGGGTCTAGAACAACTTGGCTGAGGGTGCAGGGCCCAGCTCTGCAAACCCTACCTGGCTGGTGGAGACAGCGGAGGGGCAACTGGGACCACGACACAGGGCAATTTCTTGTGTGTCTCCCATGTTCTGGGTTTCACTCAGTGGAATCTCATAGAGGTGTGCACAGCGTGTTCTTTCTTTCGTCCCTGCACTGTGGGTCCTCCAGGTTGCCTGGTGCCATCTTGGGAAGGGGAAGAGGAGCCTCTCAGGTCTTCCCTACAACCTAAGTGCAAGGCAGGCTGGGTGAGGTACCTCTAACACTTGGTCGATGGCCCTCAAACAAGGAGTCACGGAGCCTGTTTTGCTTAGAAATCTCTTGGTAGCTCACCCTATTCCACAGCATTGAAGGGGCTTTCCACCACTCCTGCTGGTCTAGAGAGACATGGCCACACCACAGGACCGTGATGAGAAGTCTTACTTTCAGTCTTCTAATCCCAGAGAGGCAGAAACATACAGGGATATCAAGGAAGATCCGTGAGGGGATGAACGATCCAGGCCCTGGACATGATTTGGCTCCATCACAACCCTGAGACCCTCAATGCCCTTGCCCTCCTGGGGTTTCTGTACCCTAGGAAATTCTCATGATAGAGCCCTGTGACCCTGAGATGGAAGCAAGAGTCCTGTGGTACCTCACTCTTCCTGTGAGGCCCTGCACTCATTCTCCTGTGAGTGGGACCCATCCACATATCTCACAGCTCTGTTTCTTACCAATTCACTCCAACCTAAACAAAATAAAAACCTGCCTGGGCTCACACCTGACACCTTTGAGTCAGAGAGCAGCCCAGCCTGGAGGGTTGAGGGAACCACATTATGGGGAGGGAGAGGGTGTGGCTGGCAGAGCACCATGGGAATTTCCTGGGTCTTAGGAATCCCACAGCATGAGGAGCTCTGGTTCCTGAAGGGAGATGAATTTTTGTGGCCTAAAAGGACAACTGAGATCAACACTGGATCATTCTCTGTGACACAGATGGATGTGTGCTGTCTGTAAGCCAGGGAGTGACTGTCACTTGCTCTGGAGAAACTTTAATGGGGGACTCAGCCTGCAACTATATCAGCCCTCAACTAGCTCCAACCAGGCCTGTGGCCTGACTAGAACCAGGGTCAACCAGGGTAGCATCTCTCTCTCCTAGGTGTCTCATGGCTGGTTTGGAAGATGTGGGTGACTGACAAGTTGCATGGCCCTACAGAGACCTGGGAGCTAGGTGCCGCTATTCCCTAGATCATACCAGCCAACCATGGGGGCAGGAAGAGTCCCACAGTGCCCAGAAGGCAGACAATGATGAACATCCAGAGGAAGATTCGGTCAATGACCATTGCCACGTATTTCCAGTCCTCCTTCACCTGCAAACACAAATATGGGTCATTCTAGCTCTCAGATACCATGGGCAACCAGAGAATCTTCTGGAACCTGGCACTATGAGCCATAGTCTCTGTATTTCCCATCAGATACACATCTCTACACTGATGTGGTGAGACAGAGCATGGCCAGAGAATCTGCAGGGTCAGAGAAGATGCTTCTGGGTAGAACATAGGGAGGTACCATATTAGGTGGACTGGGCATCTATAGAACCCATATATCTAAGGCTGCATGTGTGGGGTCTTTGAATTCAGACACATTTGAGTGCTTTCTGGTAGTCCACACTGACACGGAAGGCTTGGGTATCATGCTCTACACTAGCTGGTCTTACCTGCTTGGCAGGCTGCCTAAGCTCAAAATGTAGCTCACTGGGCCTGCTTTGGACAGACAAAGGGCCCATGACTTCAGGATGAAGCATGTCTTATGTTTTCTAAAGCTGGTAGCAGCACAGAGGCCGAGTCTGCCTTCTCACAGTGCAGATGTCAGAAGTGGATCCCAGGGGCTGGAGAGATGGCTCAGTGGTTAAGAGCACTGGCTGCTCTTCAAGAGATCCTGGGTTCAATTCCCATCTCCCACATGGTGGACACAACCATCCATAACTCCTTTTTCAAGAGCTTTGACACACTCTCTGGCTTCTGCTGGCAGCAGGCATGCATGTGGTGCACAGACATACATGTAATCAAAACATCCATACACATAGCATGAAATCAAATTAAGAAAAATCAGCCATGTGTCCTAGCCCAGAGGGTAAGAGCCAGGACATGCTGGGTAAGGAATGATCACTAAGGCCATCCCAAAAGCAAGGGCTAAGTGCACAACTGCCCCTGGTCTGCTTCTAACTATGCACACCTACTTCTTACATGGGCAGCATAGCCAGCCTGAGCAGGCACTGGTGGGGAGGCAGTGGTGCCAGGAGATGTTCCACAGAGGGAGGAGGGTCAGAGACAGGGTGAATGGTGGCAAGAAGCACACAAAAGAATGATCTATATGTCCACCATTTGTGACTACCCAGTCAGTCCTCATTGGACCATGCTATATAGCACATGGTGATGATGACGTCCAAATGACTACTGGCTCCTTCTACAGACTCTTCTGGATCTCATAGTGTGGACTCTAGCTTCTTCCAGGGGCTGATGCAAAGTAGCTACTTCCTCAAGCAGTTCTCAGAAGCAATGCCCAGGTCTGACTAGGCCTGAGAATTAGCAATGTGTTGAAGTCAGTGTCTGCATGCGGATCTGCCCTTGCACTTCAGGCAGGGTGGCTGTCACACACTGGCTTTTTCCTCGTCACTGTCCTGTGAGCACATCTAGAAGGGCCTGCAATTTCCCCAAGCTGGATCAGAGCTGCACCGCTGACGGGGTATGAGGGGGTTCCTGAGACAGTCTGTGCATATATGTGAGTGGCAGGGAGTAATGGAGATGTGCTAAATAGAACTCAACCCAGCAGAGAAACACTTGGATTGGGCTGCCCCAGTTGCAAGGGCTTCTACCCTGAGTTTTCAAAGGAATCATAGGTGTCCTGTTGGTTTAAACCAAAAGTAGCCATGCTCACTTAGAAAACTTGAGGATGAATAGATCTCTTCTAGATAAAAAGCCCCTCAAGGGCTCCTCAGAGCAAATGGCTGTTTGGTGTCCCTCTTCCTTTCCCTGTACCTGGGACCAAGACTTCGAAGATGAAACACAGCCATGGACCAAAGCCAGAGAGCTTCCCAGGGACAGAACCAGGTCAGGCAGCTGCAGCAGGCCAGCAGAAATGGAAGAGGTCACAAACCCCAGCCATGGGACTATGCTGCAGACACACTGGTTTCAGAAGGATTTCAGTTAAACTTGTCATATCCATCCTCCCTCAGTGCCTGGAGCTCTCCCTCTACCCCAGAGCTGCAGCAAGACAGCCCCAGAACCAAAATTTCTCTGCAGATATGTCTCTGGAGTCCAGATGTTCCAGAGACCCACCCAGAATGGCTTCACAAGTTCCAAGGACTCAATGGGGTGACTCTGGGAGCCAAGACCCACTCCTGGGATATGGGAGTATCAGCCTCCTTTCTTTGCAGGGCTTAGCAGCTCTAGGAGACAAGCCAGTAATGTCTGGAAGTGGTCAACAGGCAAAACTCAGGTTGAGTAGGAAGATGAGCAGAAACCAGCAAAGCCAAGGTGTCAGGAGGGACAATGACAAATGCCAGGCCCAGGCAAGGTCAATGTAAATATGCCACAGACATTTCAGTTGGCACAGCAGGGAGAAAGGTAGGCCAGGGTAGGACTTCTCCTAATGCCTTCTTCATTTGACCTCTCTCTGAGACTCCTGTTCTACACCCCAAACTGTGCCCTGTCACAGGCAGACCCAGATTCAGCAAGCAGCTTGTCCATCATCAGGAGTCCTGCACTCGACGTCACCTGATCCCAGACCCCAGTCCTGGAGTCCCTTACTGTGACAGCCAGACAAATGTGAGATAGAAGATGGTCAGCCCGAGCTGGAACTGCTGCCCAACCCAGCTGTTCACCAGAGCTGTGAGCTGGGAAAGGTGCAGGAAATACAGAGGAACATGGAATTCCTTTTCAGGCCTCTGTAGAGTCCAAGCTTGAAGCATGAAGAACAAATGCAGGTAGCATTTGCTAAGCACCTGCGTTCTGTCTCCAGGTTCCTGAGAGCCTTGCAGTGGGGCAGCATTATGTCTGCACCCTATAACCCTTCAAAAAGGAACAATGATGGGGGGGGCGGCACAGCTTCTGGCAGCTCCACTTTCTTTCCTATTACCTCTCAACCTTTCTAGGGTTCAAAGGACCACACTTCACCAGGTGGAAGCCCAGGGAAAAGCTGTTCTTGGGGTTACAGGCCAGCAGCAGCAGCAGAAGCAGCAACCCCAATACATTTTGAGGAAGGCCAACATGGGATCTTGCCTGTCATCCAGGCATGGGTAGCGAGTTAACAGCCTGAACACTTCAAAGGAAGACCTTGCAGGTGTTAGAATCATAGTGCTAGAAACAGTCTCTCGACCTGCTCCTTGGAAAACCTGGATGAAGGGGCAGCATCTCAGTTTACTGTCCACCAACTATACTGTGCCATGTTAACCCCAGCGTGGCCTAGGGACCTACCTACATGCTAGGCAGAGACTACACTACGTACCCTCAATGTGTGCAGCTTGTCTGGGGCCTTGGTTTCTGGATCATGCGTGGGAAACACACGACATCTGGTCCTATCTGGGTCAGGGGCAATTCCCATGCACAGACTTACCGAGAAGTCTGTGTCTTCTGCCTTGAGGTGGTCTGCAATGTACTGGACGCCTTCTACTGCCCGTGTCAGGGCTGGTGACAGGGGCAGGTGTTGGGGAGGTGCTTTGGTGCCTCCGGCCTTGAGCACAGTGATGGGGGACACAGGAGATGGTTCCTTGCATGTGCATTTGCATGGAGAGGCCTGGTCTGACACTGGAAGCTGGGATGGATGGGTCTTCAGGGAGGGTGGGGAGCCGGTGGGCTTGTTGTCAGCCAGGGAGGCAGCCCCATCTTGGGAAACACAGTACTGGATACTCCGAGACCGGCAGCGGATGCCGCCCTCGGCTGCTTCCTGGGAGCTGGACACGTGCTGGACGCTCAGGGACCTGGCTTTGATGAGCACTGGGGCCCCACTGCTATTGGGTGGGTGACAGGAACCAGGTGATGGACAGGGACTGGCCTTCTCAACCTCTGATGTCTTCAAGTCGGGGACCTTGTGGGAGGGTGACCTGCATGTAGGCTGGGTCTCGACTGCTGTGTCCATGTGGTTGCAGAAAGTCGGGGCAGGTGACAGGCCTCGGTTGCAGATGTCACTCAAGATGCCGGGCTCATTCTCAGGCTCTGGCCAGAAACGAGGGGCATTGGCCATCTTGTGCATGGACTCGATAAGTCTCCGGCAGTTGTCTTTGACCACAGATGGGCGCTTCATGAAGAGGAGGCGGGGCACAATGTCCAGGAAGACTCTGCGCACCCAGGCGGGCATGGTATGTGTGCGTGGTGAGCGGTGGTGTACATTGAGCACGAAGACCGTGATGACAATGGAGAGGGTGACGAAGATCATGGTGAAGAGCAGGTACTCGCCGATGAGCGGGATGACCAGTGAGGTAGACGGGATGATCTCGGTGATGAGCAGCAAGAAGACGGTGAGGGAGAGCAGCACCGAGATGCACAGTGTGACCTTCTCGCCACACTCCGAGGGCAGATAGAAGACCAGCACGGTGAGACAGGAGATGAGCAGGCACGGGATGATGAGGTTGATGGTGTAGAACAGCGGCAGTCGGCGGATGATGAAGGCATAGGTGATGTCAGGATAGATCTCGGCACAGCATTCATACTTCCTGGTGTTGTAGGTGCCCACGGCATCCACAATGACCCACTCCCCACTTTCCCAGAAGTCCAGTTGGTCCACACGGCTATGCATGCTCACCAAGTCAATCTTGGCCTTGTCGTAGGTCCAGGACCCAAACTTCATGGTACAGTTCTGCTGGTCGAAGGGAAAGAAGGTGACGTCGATGCTGCAGGAGCTCTTATAGATGGCCGGGGGTGTCCACTGCACACGCCCATCATAGAACAGGTGGGCTTTGGTCAGGTGGGTGACTGCAAAGTCCCCGTCCGCGCTGCCAGGAAGCGAGAGAAAGAGCAATGAAATCTGCCCCTCCATACACCACACCCACGAACGTTACTGCGGAGAAAGCCTCCCAGCCTGACTGACAGCTCCACCAGTCACACATAGAGTGCAGGACTGTGTGTGGTGGTCCATGTGGACTGGGCCGTCACTCACCTGTGCGCTTCAGTTTCTCACCCTTGAGTCAAGGTGACATGTGGTTTGGAGAAGACGAGGAAGAATGGATGAATGGTGCCCGCCGTGAGCAGAGTTAGTGTTACAGCTCTTATTCATTGCTATTGTGAGGGTGCAGGGTGGGACCAAACCACTGGCTTCTCCTGAGCACTCACTGCCTCCATGAATTTGCATTTGTACCTCCATTCAGAGGGGCCTGGGTCACCTCTGCTTATTGAGGCACCATGGGAATTTCCCTTTGCCTTCCCTTGGTTCCCACCTGAGTGTCTCATGTACTGAGGGGAGGGGCTGGTGCCTGTCTTCTTCAGTTTAGGAGCTGATAACTGGCCCCTGTAGTGTGCTATGGATATCCCAGAGGTTCCTGCAGGACCATAGCAAACTCACTGAGTATGGAGAGTATGTGCCCACTGTGGTGGGACAGGAGGGCCCAGAGGCCTGATCCAGGAGAATAGGTACCTGCTGAGCCCAGGAACAGAGGGAGTGAGACAAGCAAGATTTCTTCCCCATCACCCATGAAAAGGATCTCACATAAAGTAGCTGCTCATTGGGTCCTGGTTAATGGATCATCTTGCTGGAAGCCAGTTGGCCTCTCTGCCCATCTTATCCATACAGAAGACCCCAGGTATGGAAATAGCAATGCATAGGTACCCACAATGCCTCCCAGGACAAATACCCCTGGACTGAGCCCACACTCAGGATGGATCAACCCTGATCTTCTGCCGCTGGAGCCTGAGAAGGCGTCTTCCTCTCCACTGGCACCAAGAATTTGGAGGCTACCTCCCTACAGGTCATGGCATGGGCTGGATGTGGACTCCAGCCGTCTAATTCAGCAGCAGTGTCGACTGTTGGCTTCTCACCTCTCTCTCTGCCTTGGGGAATGTGTGTCAGGTGGAGCAGTGGCAATGGGGCTGCTGCAGACCCCTCCTCTCAAGCAGAGTTCAAGACTTGACCCCTGCGCGTCACGAACGGTAATGCTACGCTTCATTTTACACATTATGACTTGGTGACACTGGGAAGCAGCTCTCATGAAGCCTTCCTCACCCTACTTACCACCATAACCCTCCCCAGAACTGATCTTCAGAGCCCAACCTCTACTCTATTTGCCCTGTGAAACCTGCAATGCCACTCTTTAGGTCTTGGCTTCCTCACAGGCCCAGGCTAGTCACTCCAGTCCTAGATTAGCATTCACAGACTGTGAGAGAGCAATGCACTAACGCGCTTGGGCAAACACTGCCAGCTTCAGCTCAGAAGTGCTGACGGGAAACCTCGATTTATAGCTAACGAGTTCTCTGAAGCCTGATTAAATCCCTCAGCAATGGCACTAGGGCGTATCCCTTTGGTCTCGACACTCATAAGACAGTGTAGCTCAGATCCATGGGCTCTAGAACCTTCTGATTACCCAGCTGCCCAGACCCCTCTGTCCATTACTTCTCCCACCTCCACTCACAGGCCCGACTCGTTGGCTAGTGTCCTTCAAGGTTCTTAGGCAGAAGGATCCAGGTTCCTGAATTTCATCAGCTAACTGGCCCTGCTCTCCTGACCAGCTTCTCAGGTCTAGACTAGGGCCCATGGTGGCCTCCTGGGAATCTTAGTGGCCCTTCCTCTGCTAGCCAAAATCCTACAACACCATTCCCAAGTCCGGAAGACTTGAGCCTCTCATGGTCTCAGCGGGTGCCAACCTTGGACCCTCCTGCACGTTAACACATCCTGAGTCAATGCCAACAATTTTCTCCTGTGTAGCTGTGCTGCATGCAGAAGAAGCTGGAAACACTGCTCTCTACATGCACCCCAATAGGGCTCCTGGCTGCATGTTGCACAGAGCACAGCCTGGCTTCCACAGAAGCAGAGGTTCCCTCCGGGTACACGGGGGTGGATCTTGCAGCAAGGCCGTGTGGAACCAGGCTTGGTTTCATTTCCTTCTCTCAGTCCCATCTCTCCAAAAATCAAAGCCCAAACACTCCAGGCACAAATTTAAATTCTCCTACTGTCAGTGAGTGGATCTTCTGCGTTGCAAATATTCTGGAGGGCAGGCAGGAGATGCTGCAACCAGTTGGCAGACAGGGAGCCCTCAGGGCTCACTGGAATCCGTATCTCCCATCTGCAGCCTGGGTTGCTGAGTCTAGATTCCCCACCCCTGAGACACACTGGGGACTCAGCAGCCATAGCTCAGGCTACCATGGTTCCATCTGCCTTCACCAGTACTAGTCACAATTGGGGCTGATATATTTGCTCTCCTTGCCCTGCCTAGCCTGGCTGGGTCCCCCTTATGAGTTTTCTAGGGCACCTAAACCTGTGTGTACGCTTCCTTCTGAGAATGCTTCTGGGCTTGTGTTTGCAGACAGATCCCCAGTGTACACTGAGGATGAGTTCTCTGAGGGTAGCAGTACAGCCCATCTCCTTCAGATTCCGGCCCTGCTTCCACATGACACTGCCACAAAGCCCCAGTTATGGAGAAGGTGACAGTAGAGTCTACAGGGCTCAGCACTCTGTGTACTACTTCCGGCTGCTTTTTCTTCTTGTAGTGCCAAGGATAAGGTGCCCAGAATGCTCAAAGGATATTGCAGTCCCAGGAACCACTAGCAGCCCAGCTGTGCACCAGGACAGCAGATTCCTTGAGTGGGCTGTCAGCATCTCTTTGCCAAGGCTGCTGATGCAGGGCAAGGATATGGGTCCTCAGTCTCCAGTCCTTTAGAGTCCCCCAGGAAACCAGAGGAAGCACAAGCATTTGGGTCCTAGAGTCATCCAATGTGAGTTAGTGGATTCAATGAGCTAGCCAGTAGCTCAGGGAGGGTGGGTCCCAGATCCTATCTTCCCCTAAGAGGCCTCATGACATGAGGCTGCATTCCAGAAGCAAGACCCTCTGATTGCCCTGTACCAGGTGGAGAGCTTCTGGGCTTCCAGGAGAGGGAGCCCCAAGTCAACACAACAATGGAGACTCCCATGTCCAGCACTGGGACCCGCCATCTGGCTAGCAGCTGCTGATTACTGCTGGAAATGGCCTTCCTCCCTGCTGGCACCAGAGTCTTATCAACCCTCGCCAGCTCCAAGTCCTGTTCAGATAGACTTCAAGTGCTCATTCCCAGCCCCACAAAAAGGGGAGGGGTCTGCCCCTTTCACGGTAGCCTAGCATGTACGAGAGATTAAAAGGTGACCTTAGACTGGTGAGGCCTTCTGAGTGCCTGTCCTCGGGAGTTTAGTGCTGGGCTGATACTCCTCTGCCTAACAAATGCCACTCAGGAAATATACGTCCTTCCTCGTCATGGGTCCCATAGGCTGCCCAGAGTAGATTCAGTACTTGATCCCAGGGTTCGAGGGTGGAACAAGCACTAGCTAGAAACTTTCCAAGGCTCAAGGTTCAGCTGGATTGCTGCTGCAGAAGACAGAGAGCCATTCTGAGGGAAGAGCAGGAATTGTAGACTTTGCCATTCCCTGGCACATGCTCATTCTTAAGTCCATCCATAACACATTCTGGAAAAACACCCTCAGTTCATTCTACACACCGAGGATGTAGCTAGTACTCTGCTCAATTAAAGAGGAAGAGAATCTCATTCTTTAATCAAATGGGAGCATTTGTAGGTCAGACAGGCACTCCAGGGCCTGGAGGGGGCTGTTGGCAGATGGCTGGGACTAGGAGGTAGAAGAGCTTCTGTTTGCTTTGTCTGTAAACACCGTGGAAGCTGCTGCCCACCCAGACCCCGAGGGAATAGAACATTACCTACTCGGCTCGAAAGCCAGCTGCTCCTAGCCCTGGTCCTCGGGAAAGACAAGTGTGAAGATGCCTACCTCCTGTCTTGTCACCACTAACTGGGTTTGTCTCCATGTGGACTTCAGCTTCCAGGGGCCGAGTCAGGGTGTGAGCCGATCTTGAGAACTGGGTTTATCCACTGGCTCGATGCCCAGTGTTGGATACAGCATGAAGTCGGGCCCAAGAAGAGCAGAGGCGAAGCTTTGTGGAGCAACCACTTCTCTTGCTCTTTACCTACTCCCAGAGTCTCCTGCCTCATTGGGCAACCACGCTGTGACTTGTGCATGGCAGGGGTTAAGGATACCTGCCTGAGATGGGACCTGCAGCCACTGCCAGAGGTGGTGTCTCTCTGCCCTTAGGAGACCAGGGGAACTAGAAGTTCTCCAGACCTCAGAGCAGGTATTCCCCAGGTCCCCTCACCCAGCCCATTGGGCTTCCTCTCCATTTGTTCCTCTTTGTTCCTAGCGGCTTCCTTGCTGGACGGGGCCTGACCTCACCTGCCGGGGCCCACAAGGCTTACTTGTTGTAGAGGACGATGTCAGGCCTCCAGATGAGTTCAGAGGGGATGCGGATGGAGGTGACATTCTCGTAGTCACCGGGGTCCCAGCGCAGTTTGTAGTCATGCCACTCCTGGGTGGGAGTGGAGAGCCATGTGTGAGGGGGATACAGAGCAGAGGGAGAGGTGGGGAATGCCCTCCCCACTTACCTGCTTCACCCACACGTTGGTCGTCATCATCTGATTCTTCTCATCCTAGGGCATAAGTAAGAAAGAAGCTTGAGGTCCCCCTCAGTAACAGATATGTCCCAACCTAGATTACTTATCCATAGCTAGCTGGATAAACCGTGCTAAACTTCAGGAAGGAAGGAAGGAAGGAAGGAAGGAAGGAAGGAAGGAAGGAAGGAAGGAAGGAAGGAAGGAAGGAAGGAAGGAAGGAGTGCCTCAGCCCTGTAGGTAACGCCACCTCTGGGATGGCAGCCTAAGGGTAGCTAGGGATAGGAGTCAAGGACCCTGGAACCTTTCCAGAAAGACATGCGGGATAAGCTCAGTTCCAAATGGGCTCCAGGCTCTGCAGACTGAGTCTTCTTTCCAGAAAATTGACTGCCTTTTCCACCCACATTGCTCCCTTCCTCTCCCTCTGCAGATGAAACCCATGTGCTGCTATCAAAGCCACTGGCTGGGAGGTCTTGACAAACCTACCCACCTCCCAGAGCCAAGGTGGATATCCTGGGACGATTCTGATAGTTTCACCTCAAGGTCACCATGTAACAACCAATCAGGCTGAGGAGATCTAGGCCATAGTTTCTTCTGTGAGGTTTCTTACATCCTCTGACCCAATCTACCTACCCTCCCTATGCCTTTATTTCCCCTCTGTACTATAGGAATGGGCCCCTCTGTTGCATTCTTGGTGGGGAACAGAAGGTTAGAGTCCCAGGTTCTGAGCAGTCAGCACCTAAAATAGACAGGACCCTTGTGGAGAACAAGCCCTATTGCAGGCACAAGGGTCTGTGCAGACAGAAAGGCAGACATAGCCATATCTTCTAGCTACTCAGTACCCAGGAGGGGCCTACAAACTCAAGCCTACAGTCTAGGGGACAGCATTGAGCCATCCCAGAGAGCACAAACGTCTGATGTGTGCACCTCATACCAGGCAGCTTACTTACCAATCTAGACCAGCATTTTCTCTCATCAGCCTAAGCATGACAAACAGGCTTCTCAGAGGACCTAACCTAGGAGATCCCAAGACATCCAGCAAGAAAGTGCCCTGCCAAGAATAACTCCTGCCCCACAAAAGTCCTAATAGGCTGGCATGTGTGGGCAGGCTGCACCCCCTGAATGCCCAGCCTCAGGCCTGGGTCCTCTCCAGTACAGTCACCTAGGAAGGTCACCCGGTTGCCCGACCAAGTCCCCTCCCAGGGAGAGAAGACAGAATGTACAACAGTCTATAGGCTGCTGCTTCCTGTGCTGCCTGCATGAGCCAGCTCATCTCTGCACGAGCTAGTCTGCAGCAACCTCTGCCCTGCATGACCTTGACCCATACCCAAGGAAGCTGGGAAGGGAAGACTGTCTGATTCATCCCATAAGGCCTCTGGGGTCATCAGGACAGATATGACTGTGGCATGCTTGGGTCTTCCTTTCCTAGCATATCCCTTCCAGCTGCATGTGGCCGTCACACTTTGGGGGCCTTTGATGCTGCAGACATGCGGTAGAGCCATGGAACACATTTTGCAAGGGCTCAGCATTGGGTTAAGAAATCACTGGGGATTCAGTAGCCTTCTCCACGGCTGAAGCTGGGGTGTGAATTGAAGCAAAGCGTTTACTGGATGCAGACCTCACAAAGGGCATCTGTAGCAGATATGGTAGCTAACACAGGGACACAGGCAGGTTGGACACTAATAGGAC
Organism: Mus minutoides; assembly: GCA_902729485.2. Classification (NCBI taxonomy): domain Eukaryota; kingdom Metazoa; phylum Chordata; class Mammalia; order Rodentia; family Muridae; genus Mus; species Mus minutoides. The sequence continues at coordinate 249,714 of LR753441.1, read as the reverse complement.
ACCTGGATCCCAGCCCTTAGTGGAAGAAAGCAAAGCAGGCCAGACACAAGGTAGATCTTTCTACACAGATGTAGCCACAAACCTCCAATATGTACAGTGCCAACCTAGAACCAGCACTTCCAATGTGCCTGGCAGGGTGTGGGGTGAAACTTTGGGACACCCTCAAACCAGGCCCAGGAGCTATCTATATGCATGTGTATACGTGTTCATGTGTGGCCTTAGCTAGATCAGGGGCAGTGATTAGGCCTGAGAGCCAGGTCCCTCACAGAAATCTTGATGCTGGCTGTGCTTTGGGCCTCAGTGTCTCCAGAGACAGAGAGCATGAGACTGAGCTTGACTTGCCTTAGGCAGACCTGGTGGTGTTTTCCCCAGAACCTTGAGCTGCCGCCAACAGTCTCCTCTGCCAGATACTACTTTGTAACTGTTTGTAAACCTCAGCAAGATTGAGGGGCCTGTACATCCTACACTGTCCTTGATGTCCCCTAGCCAGAGACACTATAGGAACCACTCGGGGGGCCAAACGCTGGGCCCTCCTGAGAATGAAACCTTAGTGGCTGGCTCTGAGTCTAGCCAACTGGCAAGGTCTCTGTGTCCAATCCCATCAGCCCGAAGCCTGGGCTGCTGCTGACTCTGTCAAAGATAGCATAGTTGCTTTCAGCTCACGTCAGGAAAGCACATGGAGTGGCTGAGAATCACCCAACATGTTCAATGCCAGCCTTGAGCCAACACTTCCCCTTGTAGCAGGGTATGGGGCAGGCTTTTAGGGCACTGAAGGCTCTGCAGGGAAAGGTCTCTCTCCTCCAATCCAGGCTCTGTCCCTGAACCCAGCAAAACCCAGTGTGGAGACCCCAAGTTTACTAAATCAGATGGCCTTTGACTACCCTCACTGGAAAGGTCATGTCTTCTCAGCATGACTCTACCAGCCAGGAGAGAACCCATGCTGAGGTCCAATCAGATGGGCAGAACCTTGGGTGGTACTGAAATACAGGTGTGAACTAACCCATGGCTGTATTCCTCTAAGGCTGATCTGACCCCACATGGAGCGGCTGAGCCTGACCAGGAAAGGCTGGGTCCTAACAAAGCAACTCAGCCACACAACGAGACCAGCTTTCTTTAGTATACTTCCCTGGGCCAGGACCTTGTCTCCTGTGCTTCCTCTAGGATTCCTTGGAGGAAGTTCACTGCCTAGCTCACATATGTCCTCCCAGAAGTCTTCCTAGACCTTCACTAGGGAAATGAACACATGCAGATAAACAGGACCTGCCTGCAATTCACCCAAGCCCCACTTTCCACGCTGGTTGTATTTGGCAGCCTCTGGAATCAGTCTGAGATCAGTGTGCCTGCCCCTCAGTGTACCACAGTGGCCACTCAGAGGATGCCATAAACAAAGTTTCCACAGCCTAGCTGCTGAGGAGGAAACCTCCTATACCTACAGAAGTCTTTTCCTGGTCTTTACTCCAAAAGGTGCTCTAATTACTTTAGGAAACATGGCCACTAGCTTTCCTAGGAACAGGTCCAGAGATACAGTGCTCACCTCCCTTCCCTGGTGCTGAGCACCAGGTGAGGCTCTGGATGACATTTTGCTGGCAACCTTGGTTGAACCCAGCCACATGAAGTCTCAGTGTGATAACTCCTGCAGGGTGACCCCCATTGTCCCATGTAACACCAGGCTATCCCCATACCTACCACATCAATGAGCTGAGCGATGGACAAGCCAAAGCGGACAAGGACCACATCTGAGATATTGGCTACTGGCCGAGACCACTTGTTGTAGCCAGAGAAGAGTCTCTTCAGGAGCCGCTCCTCCGCATGGGCCCGGGTCTCGATGTGGCTGCTAGCTGTGGTGGAGGCAGAAGGTTTAAGGACAGGTGACCACAGAGGCTGCCTCTCTAGGCCCACACCAGGCCCCATGCCATCACAGCCTTTCCTTCTGATTTCTCTTCCACCTCGCCTTCCACCTCAGGCCCCTGGGCATGCTGCCTTGTTCCCCCGCACCTCCACCCCTCCCCTCAAGGAAGCCTTTCCAGGGCCCCAAGAATGAATGGATCAGGCCCTCCTGCACTCCACAAGGAGAACAAGACAACTGACATAGTGAACACTGAGTTAATTGCGTGGAGCTCCCCTGCAGATAATCACTTTGGATGGAAGTGCCCTATCTCCAGTGACCGGCAGAGACAAAGGACACAAAGGGACAGCAGGGGTTGGGGGGGGGGCTCTGTGGCAGAAGGTGTATGGGGCAGCTAGGATGGGGGGGATGAATGAAAGAGGACTGAACGCCACTTCTCATGGCTGCAGGAGCTTGAGCCACTGTCCACAGGAGTGGTCCTGCTGCCCAGGCTTCTAGTGTACACCCTGACAATGAACACAGAGCCTCGGGGCCGCCGGGACCCTGTGTTCATAGACGGATATAAGATTCCATGGATAAACGCCACACTGCTTCATGAAGAGGGTGGCCCCTCATTCCACCAGCCAGCAGCCCTGTCTGTGTCCTCTCCATCGCCCCCACCACCACCACGTGGCTAGGGGACCTCCCTACCTCCATTTGCTGGGTTGCTGCATTAAAAGAGGGGGTTGGGAATAAAGAGGGGAGCCTCTGCTGTCTGCTGGCTCTTGCTCACCTGAGAGACATGGGAACTCCTCAGGAGGGGACTCCTAGAGTCCCCCACACACAGCCTCCTCCCCCCTCAACCTCATTCTTCCTGGTGTCTTGAATTGACCAGTAAGGCATAGCCCCTCTGCTCTATGGAGCAGAAAGTGGAAAGGCCAGGATTAAATAACTGCAGGAAGCCCCATCACGGGTTAGAGTGAAAGGTGTCCGCTTAGAGGAAGAGAGGTGGAAGAATCCTGGAGGAGCAGAAATGGTAGGGTGGGAGCTCCAGGGGTAGGGGCAGATCCCTGAAAACAGGGATAGACATGGGGGCGGTCTGAAGGGAGATTTGGCTGGATGGAACCTCCCTCCTAGGTGGACTCCACCTCTATCCTAGTTGAAGGTTCTGGTTCCAGCTTCGAAATGCAGCCAGACCACCCTCCCCCCACCCCCTACTCCCCGCCTTCACTCAAACCCCCTCTCCCAGGACTTGGAGGCCGATTCTTTCCTTTCTGGCTTAGCTAGCACCGCAGGACATCGGAGCTGTAGTGGGTGGAGGAGTCTCTGTGGCTATCCCGTTGTGCGCACCCGCGGCATGGCACCGCAGCCCCGGGCCTCCTCTGCCCTAGCCCCGGAGTCCTAGGTGCCAGGACCCGGGAGAAAAAGGTCCGTTTCGCGTTTCGAAACTTACCAGGCAAGAGGCCGGTCCCTAAGAGCAGCAGTAGCGGCAGGAGCAGCAGCGGCAGCGGCGCCCCGGGGCCCCCGATCTCCATGGCTCACAGAGCGGGCTCTAGACGAGGGCGGCTCCCGGCTGTGCCGCGCCTCCGCTCCGAGACCCGCGCGCACCCAACTTCATGCCCCGTGCCGCGGCCGCTGGTCCCCAAGCCGGGCTCCGCAGCTCGTCCCGCGGGGTGCGGCGGCAAGGCAGGAGCTCGAGGTTGTGGGCTCCGCGGCGCGGCCCCGCCCGGACCTGATGCCTCCAGCCGCCGGCGAGAGGGGAGGAGGGGGAGGGACTGAAGGGAGGAGGGAAAGAACAGGAGGAGGGGGCGGACCGGGCCCCGAGGGTATGTGGAGGCCGTGCTCGGCCCCTTGTGGGGGTAAAGTTTCCTTGTCCTCCTGAGGCTCGCGACGTGCCAGGAGGGGCTGGGGACCCCGTGGTCATTCCAGTAATATCGGGGCCTTTTGGAAATGAGCCCCCAACCCTGGTCTCCAGCCCTAACCCTGCCGGCAGCGTGAAGACTGCGGGTGCGCATTCAGGGACTGTGCGCGCGAGGAGGGAGCCCTGTTCAGCACTGGCTAACTCCATCACTTCACCCCTCCTTGGCGTGACTGTTTGCAGTTTGAAAATAACAAGTCTCCTTCCTTAGCCCAACACTGAGAGGAAAGAACCCATTCCCCATCAGCCTCCGCCCTCCTCCTGCACCGCAAGTCCAAGAATCATCCTGCGACGCCCAGGCCCCGCACCACCCTTTTAGTGAGAAGAACCTGGTGTCCAGACCTTTGCAGGGCCAGCTCGGGACCAAGGTCCATCTTTGTCCGTCTTAAGCGTGCAGATTCTCTGCCCCTGCCTTCTCGGTAAACTGTGTCAGCATGAAAGCAGTTCCCTACCCCAGCTCTGTGGGCAGCGAGCTACTGGCCAGAGAGGAGAGATGCTTGGAGACAAGCTGCAGGGTGGTAGGGATGGTCCTGAGGGAAGCCACTAAGAAGGTGCTCTGGTTCCTAGGGCGGCATGCGGTGGAGTGGGGAGGTTGGGGGGGGGGTGCGGGAGGGAGGGAGCGTCTAGGCAGCAGGTGATGGAAGGAGAGACAAAGGGTTCCCAATAAGAAAGAAACCCTGTCCAACACCAAAAGCCAGGTCCCAGCCTTGCCTTGTCCCAGAGTCTCTGCCGTTGGCTCCAAGCCCCCAGATGGAGACAATCCTGAAGTTAAAGGCAAGAAAGTGCTGTCTCTGTCCCTATAGCACATACCTCTCTGTCCCCAGACATGGTGGCTCTGAGGTTGGCTGTCCCTCTGACCTTCCGTGTCGACCCCCCAACCCCCAACAGTACAGAGCAGTGTTCATGGTTCAGCTTCTGCTCCCATGCCTACCCTCCTCTTTCCCATCTCCCTGCCTTGCCCCACCCACCTCCTCTGTCTGCCCCTCCAACAGTAGTGTACCTAGCTCTCTTGCCCTCTGGCCTACAGTGAATATATATGTCACACACCTGCTCTGGGACCTTCAGACTCCTCCAGGTCACAGGAGCCATCTGCCTACCCTCTGTGAGCAGAGCCTACAGTAGGACTTCCCAAATATTCTCCTTCTGGGCAGATCACCTCTGCAGTGGCCGTTGTTCTCCTGTGCCCTCCTAGATGCTGGCCCAAACACTGAGGGTGTGTTGGTATGCCAGATTCCCACAGTACCCTCAAAGGCTAATTCTTACCTTACCTATGCCTTCCCAAGTGGGTGCAGAAAGATTTAAGCAACTTGCTCACCATCACACATTCAGTAGTGGGATCCTAAAACAGGCTATCAAGCTTCAGAGTAGGCACCCTGACCTCATGTGAAGAATGTTCTTTGGGTAGCCATTCCCTTTCTGCCTGGAGACTTTCCAGGAGCCAAGGGAAAGCCTGGCTTTCTCAGTAGAACTCTGCTCTTTCCACGCTCACCACGAGGGCTAGTCTCCTGATTAGCTTGTCCTCATCCACCTCTGTCCTCCGAAGAGTCAGACCATGGCTTCACACTTCATGTATTTGTTAGTCCATTCCTGCACTAGCCGGGTATGCCTAAGCACACTTGTAGGCTTGGATGAACAAATCAGCCTGTGGGGCAGAAAGCAAGCCTGTGTAAGGCTTAGCATGGTGGACCCCGAGGGATCTGGGGAGAGCAGTGAGGCCAACAGGTCCCACATGGGAAAACTGCAGCTGGACCTGGGTCCACAGCCATCTTGATGTGATACCTCTGCTTCGTATTAGCACAGAACAAGGGATTGCCTTATGTGACAATGTACACAGTCAGCTCTATCTTCTATTAATACCAGAAGCCAAGGATGGATGCAGGGTGGTGTGTGCCTATAACTCCACTACTCAGAGGCTGAGACACAAGGACTGCCACAAGTTCAAAGTAAGGCTGGGCTACATTGTGGGTTTGAGGTCAGCCTAGACTACACAATGTTAGATCCTCTTAAATAGAAGTAGCCAACCATGATCCAGGTCCCTTGGCATTTCTTCTAGCTTCCCTGGAACTCTGATTAGGTGCTGTCGTTCAGACATGGCTGTGGAGAAAGGTACACAGACTAAGGCTTCTCACCACCTGAATGATAGTTATTTCTTGGTTCGGGGATGAGGGTCCTGACTCCTGCCCCATGCAAATCAAAACCTCCTTCCAGGTAAAGCCGCTTTGCTTTCTCCATCCTGAGTCTTTCCCACAGTTTCATCTTTTGACTGCCTTGAGTTGTTCTGGAGTCAGAGGGTGGGAAGGGGGTGGTGAGCTGCGTGAGCCCGCGGAGGCTTCCAGAAGGTAAATAGGAGCAGTGTAGATGCTGGGGAGTCCACTTGTCCTGGGGATGTTAGAGTACAGGCTTTGGCAACCGCTGAGTCTGTTGGTGCAGCTGCAGATCTGTGATTTCCTTCAGCCCTTTCCAGACAACTCAGATGTAGGAACCTCAGACCAAATCTGAATCAGACCCTGGCTTCTGACTGAGTCAGGAGGAACTCAGAGTTTCTTGGGGGCAGCTCAGCTCTGTTGCCTGTTTGTCTTCACAGCTTCTAGAGACAGGCTTTGTGCCCAGCCTTCCAGGTTGAGCAGTCTGGGACAGTGGCTCACACCAGCGGGCAGTCTCTTGTTGAGCAAAAGGCCAGGTGGGGGTCAGCTCCACCCTCAGGGCATTGCTGACACAGCCCTGTGCACCACGTGCACTAGCTCATACACATCTGCCTGGCTGGTTGACTTTCCCTGCGGATTTGCTAATGCAGCAGATTAATCAGACTCACTCATTAATTTGTAGGCCCCCTTCTGCCCCACCTGCTGGCTAGAAACCACTGCTGGGGACCCTGGGAATCCTGGCACCAAGTGAAGCTCTTACTGAGGGCGCTAGGCAAGAAAAGCCCAGTTTACAAGTCTAAGACTACCCCGGGAGGAAGGTTAGGGTGACCCTGAGGCCAGAGTCTCCTGTCCTGAGGGTGGGGGTGGAGCAAATCCTGAACAAGCCTCCCTCCCTGGCTCTGTTACTCCTCTTCCAGGATCCTGCTGCCCAACTGGACAGGTAGTTCAAAAGATACAGGCCTGTGAGGGGACTTCCCTCCCTCTCTCTGCCCTCTCTACCCTACACCCTGTCCCAAGGACATTTCCATGGTAACCGTCTGCTGGTATAAACAGGGATTCATATAAAGTCTGTGTCCGCTACACCAGGACTCCATCCCACAAGGATGTGAGTCCTGTGGGGAAGCTCTGGGCCTCACACACAGGCAGGGATGTTAGTGTGACTGTGTGTGTGTGTTGAATGCAGATGGAGGAAAAGATGTATAGCAGAAGGAAATAAGACAGGAGGCAGGGACAGACGGAGGGAGAGCAGAAGAATAAAGGAAGGGAGGAAAGGAATATCTGCCTTCAGGGCCCTGCCCTGTCACTCTCAACCCCACCCCTGGACCAGGCTCAACCAGGGCAAGGGTTCATGACTAGGGCTCATGGGCAGGTGGCTACAGTGAACACAGGGAGAGAGGACTCAAGGCCAGGTCTTGCCAAGCAAAAGCAGAGGTGTGAGGGCTCAGAGCCTCAGGGTTGCTACTGCATAGCTACACAGCACCTGGCTGTACTTCCTGCCCCTCTCTGATCAGAACTCATCCTGACCCTTGGCTGTTCCTAGCCCAGGACACTACCAGTTACCCCAAGTCATGCTATGAAACAGAGTGGGCAAGCTACAGTCTGCGCCTGGTGCCGCTGTGGCAGCTCCAGGCCTGGGGGGGATCCTTGGCACCCTGAAGTCTGCTTCTGTATTAAGGGGACACCTGTGTCATCCAGGGTCAGCAGCTGTCAGCATGCTAGCCAGGGTCATCTCTGGCTGCGGCTAGCATGTGAAAGTCCACTTTCCTTGTTGTATTAGCCTGAGGACCTCCTTCCCCACCTGACTTCCTGAGGGTGCTCCTCTTTGCCTTTGATTTGCAAAGCTGGGGCAGTCAGTGCTCTGCCTTACTCCCCACACTGGCACCTCAGCACTCAGCGCTTCATTCTCTATGAATGCTCTGAGGAGGGCTCCAGCTTCAGGAAGCACTGTGGTGATGAATGGGAGCGATCGCCCTGCTGGCTCCAAGTTTTGCTGCTGGCCCTGAGACAGCATCATGGCTGGTAGCCAGAGCTGGTTTAAAACTACTCAGCCCCTCCCATCCAGTGACCTCAGGCAAGCCATTCACTTTCCTCAGCCTGGTTTCCTCAGCTGTTGAATGAGGTAGCAGTGGTCCCATGTTATTGGTGCTAAGGATCGGGTACCTGGATTACTCTTTAACTTCTTGGTAGTTTGGAGCTCTCAGGGAAAAATCCCAGTGCCAACATGTAAGATCTACAACAAGGGTGCCTTCAGAGTCTATGCATGGGGCAGGGTAGCCCTGATTCCTGGTTTGCGCCTTAGCACCTATGTACCCAAGTCTCAGGAACATTGGCCTCAACCCCCTTCAGGGACCACAACCACACCCATGCCCTGGCAGCTAGAGCCTAAATCTCTCAGTACCTGCTGATCCCCATCCCAGTGACAGGGCTTGGGCCCTGCAGCTGATGCTAAGGCAGGTGGTGGGTCTCAGGCTCTTTGTGAAGAATTTTGTCCTGACAGGCTGACAAAGAAAAGCCCTTTGTCCCCACCAGCTGGCCGCCTGCAAATGATTCCAGCCAGAGTCCCTCAGAAACTGCCTCTGTGAAGGATCGATGCAGCTCCCACCCTGAGGGACATGACCAGGAGGACAGGAGGGACAAGAGACTGTGGCCACAGCTTCCCTATAGAGGAGGGTGGGGGAGGGGCAGCCTCCTGAATCACTCTGCACTTGGCAGCTGCAGGGCCAGCCAGGGATTAAGTGACCCTCTGGGGAGAATGCAAGGTCCTTCTGGAAAATTGTCCTTCACCTCCAACTCACCTTGTTTCTTATTCCTCCAAGCCTGGCCAGGTGAATTCCTGTGGTCCCTCATGAAGCTGATATCCTGAGACCCCTGAGGTCACTATGAATGCCAGGTCTGAAGTTGGCCCAATATTCCCCTCACTACCCATGTGGGCCAACTCGGTGACTTCCACCATAGTCTGTCTCCCATTTGGATTTCAACACATGGCCTTGTATGTATGTATCTCCATATCATGGGACTTTGCTCGTATGATCTCTTGTAAGGGACAGTATGCACATTCTGATGCTGTAGGTCTGTGGGTGTCTGGCTCTCTCTCCCTAGCACAGATATGGGTAGAAGTCACTACCAGTAGCTGAGGACAGGACTCTCAAGCATACACTACCCAGACTATCTATTGCCCCGGCCTATGAAGTCCCCTGGCTAGCATCTTCCCTCGGAGGAAAGCCCCCTTAGGAATGGAGTCAGGATTGGACTCTCAGAAACTGCCAGTGTTCTGTGTAGTGAGATACTCGGGATCTGATGATGGGACAGACCCTGCTTCTCCAGGGCAGTGCTCAGCCCTTCCCAGCCATGCTTTCACTCCTGGGCACAGACATATCAGGACCCTAATTTCTGGGGTATGTGAGAGTTACGGGAGCCCAAGGCAGGAGGCCTTAGGTCCCGAAAGTGTCCCTGACCCCTGACAGTGTCCCTCCAGTCACAGATCTTGAATAGATTCTCCTACCCTTTCAGATCAGCCTCTCATATTAAACTGGGGCTGTTCCCCATAGCTGAAGCTTTGAGAACAGATAGACTAAAGGAGAGATGCTGAGGGTATAGAAAGCTCTTTTTTAGAGGACAGGAGTCACAGCAAAGTCTCTAGGTCCCTTCTGCACTCTCACCCTCCTGAGGTCATTGTGACTTGTCTCAGGTTCTCTGGGAACCAACATAGCTCCTAGAAACCATATACCAGGCTGGCATGGACCATTCAGTCAAGTATCTTGGAGACCCACATACCACAAACAACATGGAAGGGGTAGCACTGTGAGTGTCCATGAGGGGGGGATAGAGATTAGACAGGGACCCCAATGGCCACCTGGATTCTTCAGGGGTCATAAAAGTATTGGGTCTCTTTGTGACAAGAGCCCATTGTGACCCCAGAGTGGGCAGAAGATTAAAGCCTAGGTAGCCCTTGTCTCCTCTACTTAAGCCATGGGACTGCTGAAGCCTAGAGGCTGACAGAGATACATAAAGCACAAATAAATTTCCTATGTGTATATGTGGAGTATGTATGTACATGTGAAGTATGTGTACATGGTGTGTATGTGCATATGGCATGTGTTTACATAGGATGTGTATGCATGGGCATGCATTGCGTGGAGTTTATGTGTACATGAATCTATGTGGGTGGGGTACATATTCATGGAGTGTGTGTTTATATAGGATGCATGTGTGTTGTTTATGTTCATAGGGTATATGCTCAGAGTTTGCATGTGCCATGGGTATATGGGTACATGAGTTATGTGTGTATGAGGTGTGCATGAATGGGTGTGTTTGCATGTACAGGGTGTGAATGCACAACATATGCAGTTATAGATGTGTATACATGCTATGTATGCATGCAGGTTTGTGAGTACACAGAATGTGTGGTGTGTATACATTGGGTGTATGTTTTCAGAGGGTGTGTATTGTGTGTATGGGGTATACAAATGCATGATGTATGGATGTTTATAGGGTATATGTTTATGGTGTACATGTGTGTGCATGTGGGATGTATTTGCATGGGATATTTGTGTATAGAGTATATGTATGTATTATGGTGTGTGCATATGGAATGTATATGCATGGGATGCATATGCATGGGGTAAGCATACAGCGGGTATGATGTGTGGATGTATGTGTGCATGTGTGTATATACATGGTATGTATATACACAAGGTATGTGTATACACATGGTATGTGTTCATGTTTACATGGGACATGTATATGCACAGGATAATTGTGCATGGTGTGTGTGTGTATGGTGTGTGTTTGCACAGTGTGTATACATGTGCATGTTATAGTTCTCCAGCTGTGTTTCCTAACCCTTGTGACTAGGTTACCTTGCTTGCTTGCCTGCCCTGTGGCTGAGCCTATGGCCTGACTCCTGCCCCGCTCTCTTTTACCTTCATTCCTTGGGAAAGATCGCCTATACAGAGAGGGATCGCCTATATCCTTACCCTCTGCTTCCACAGTTTGCTCTCCCTGGATCTGAGTAGAGCACTCACTCACACTACTACTTTCTACCCTGAGGCCTTGAAGGCACAGATCTCTAGGCCCAGAAGATCATTACAAGGAAGACATTTCTCTTGTTAGGCAACTAAGAAAGGGGAGCATGGGGTTGGGACCAATTTTCCCACCCCTTTGCCCTTGGGTGTCCTTGGGCATCTCAGTCTTGGGCACTGGCAACCAAGACTCTTGAAGGTGCTGTGGTGCCCACAGCCTGCAGCTCAGGCATCGCCTGCCCCATCAGTACATCGGAAGAGTGATAGTGGAGCTCAGCCATACAGGAGGCTCCCAACCATCAGTCTCCTGGTTGGCTCTTCCTCACTCACTGCCTCTCTCCAGAACCCAGTGCAGGACTATGTGTCTCCCACCTCTCCCTGTTCTCTGCCATTCTTACCTACTTACATAACTCCCTCCTTGTTGTCCCCAAGTCCTGTTCAGGCTACCGCACAGTGGAGACTATCAGTAAGGGTATGAGTGACCCTGTATCCCTGTGGTATTTAAGGATTCCCTGAGGTGCCTGGAGCCTTTTTTTCTAGTAAGCTGTAGTGTTTCACTGCTGAGAGGGCTTCTAAGACACAGTGGAGGCAATTGACTCATCCCGATTAGGATGTCCTGGAGACAGACACACCTCTCACACAGATGTAGATACCCATTCTTCCACAGCGTAGGAGGAACAAAGCTGGACAAGGCCCAGTGAGCACCTGGTGACAGCATCCAGGACTTTTATTATGGTGAGGGAGACTACCTGTAGGATTCTTATCCAGGTGGACTGGATAAGAGAGTGGGCCCACCCTCGAAGTAACTCCAGGGATCCAGGCTGACAGGAAGCTGATGGATGGGGAGGCCCCAAGGAACAAGAAGAGGGCTCTAAGTCACCAAGATGCCTCCAAACTAGGTCCTAGGTCCACAATGGATCTTATCGACTAGAACCCAGCTGGATGCCTGTTGGTAAACATAGTCTTGAGCCTTCCAAGTGCAGCTGGCTGGAGGCAGAGGGATACTGAAATATTGTTTTGCTAGCAGGTATCGGGCAAGACTCCACTTGCCCTGAGTTTCTGAATGATCTCAACAGAGCTGTCCGAAATGGGTCATTTACACCTGAGAACACTTTATTTTCCCTTCAACTTCTGGCATGTTCTAACATTTGTCTTACCAGATGGATTGTCACAAGCATCTGGAGTGACATTATTGTTGTTACTTCTATGATATCAAAGGCAAGGTCACTGTAAAAGGAAGAGAGACCCAGCTCTGACATCAGGGGCCTCCCCCTCATCCTATATCACAGCCTCTGGACATTTGGGACACTAATATCCTGGCAGCATCTTGAATCTCATGATGTCACCCCTCTCCATTCCTTCCACACCCATAGAAGCCTCGTCCTCCTGACAGTGTCTGCCCAAGGGAATTCTTCACTTGCTTATTGTCAAAGACACATCTGCAAATAGCTTCTCACATCTCCAATCCAGAAATGCTTGTGTGGTTCCAAGCATGATCCCAGAGCCAACTCAGTGCCTGCTGCAGTCAGTGCTTACCTAGGCAAGGCTATGAGGCTCATGAACATTCATGGTCGAGGGCACATTCTCAGACTTTTTATTTACCTCCAATTAAGCCAATGGAGCTTTCCCAGCAGCTCGTTATTAACTTGGAGCTCCTCTCTTCAGGTGATAGGGTGAGCAGCTTTGACTTCCCTTTCTGGTGCTGGGCTGCTCTGGTACCAGTTTCAGCTCCCTGTCTCTGTGAAGCTCATAGGACAGTCCTGCCCTGTCCTCAGAGAGCCCTGGACCTTGTCCCAGTCCTGGTGAAGATAATTACCCTGATGTCCATTTGCCGAATTTAAATACGCTTTCTCGGCACTGGAAACATAAATTTGGCTGTGGTATGTTGATGGATTGCCATGTGTTCCCTCCCTCTGGCTGGGCCCCAGCTGGGACAGTCAACTCCACTGCTGAAGGCCAGGAGGTTCCTTTTCATTGTGCCATTAACACCAGGCCAGCTATGGGCATCTAACCTCAGTGTATGGGAAGAACCTGCCCATTGGGGAAGATCACTGCCTAAAGGGTACCTAGATGTCCCTATGGGCCAGTGCTGTCAAGAAACACAGCTCTCCCTGTGCTTTTGTATGACATTAAGGCCTGGCTGCCTGCCAGTTGCAGTCCTGAAACTAGGCTCCATCTTGAGCAGGAGAGACAAGCAGAAGGTTGGGTGAAGTTAGGGCTATGGAGAAAGTGGAAGACTGTCCCCAATCAGGGAAGTCCCTAGGGCATGTGTTGAGATCTCAGATAATCATGAATGCCAGCCATGCCTCGGCTCTATGCTTTTGTTCTTTGGTGAGGACCTTCTCTCCCCAAAGCAGTTCTGTGGTTCAAGACTTAGACCATCCAGTGCAGGTCTACTGTCTGCCCTCTATCCATTCTGCCTAACAACTATCTGGGCATCTGCCAGCCGCACCAGAAATAAGAATACAATAACCCTATCCCAGAGCTCAGAACAGGATGATTTCTAGGGCTGAGTGAGGAGACAGGAGACTCTATGATATAACTGTCCTTGGTCAAAAGGACACCAGTGCCTGTCACCCTGCCCCACCTCACAAGGACATGCTTAGTACTTGAACATCCAAGCTTCCCATTCATCTTTCCCATGTTCCCGGGAGCCCTGAGCACAGCTGGCCCCTTCACATGGGNCTTCTTCTTCTTCTTCTTCTTCTTCTTCTTCTTCTTCTTCTTCTTCTTCTTCTTCTTCTTCTTCTTCTTCTTCTTCTTCTTCTTCTTCTTCCTTTTCCTCTTCCTCCTCCTCCTCCTTCTTCCTTCTTCCTTCTTTTTCTTCCTTCTTCTTCCTTCTTCTTCTTTTTTCTTCCTTCTCCTTCTCCTTCTCCTTCTTCTTCTCCAAGCCATAAGCCTTGGCATAGCACATTTGTTTATTAGACTTGTCCTCAGAGCCAGCCCTAGAGCAGAGCCTTCTAGGAAGCCAGGGCTAATAACAGAGAAGTTTTCACACAGTGTTTGGCCTGATGGATGGGCTGAAGGACACTGGAGGGCTGGGTGGAAGAAACAAGTGACTTATTCCGAGGCCTAGAGTTGGAGCTTACAGAATGTTCCCTCCCTGCCTTGGGCCCAGTCCTTTTGGCTCTAGGAGAACATCATTACCAGGTTGTTAGGTAATCATTGTATGATGACCACATCAGAGAGGAACTGACGTCCCAAGGGAGTTTAAGGCTGAAGTGTTTCTTTTTCAAAGCAGGGCACTGTTCAGTCCCTGCCAGGAGCCCCTTACACTATAGCTGATCAGTCCTCAGAAGCTCCCATTGGCCCACGATGCAGAGTCTGTATCACAGGGGAGAGTGTGTGGTCAGAAGGAAGATGGGTCTGTGAACCCAGGCAGGCGCTCAGCTGTGCTCGCTGTGACAGCTGCCTGCTCATCTCCCTTACCAGCACCTGTTCTCATCCTAACTGAACTTCTGTTCTAACTAAACCACCTCCATGAAGCTCTTGGAGAGGTAGAGACTCCTTACGATGCTAATTAAGGTTCCTGCCCCTTATCTCCCACTTAATTAGCAGCAACACCCACTCAGCCCCCAGCGGGCTCTCTCTGTCTCCTACAGAGGTTCCTGGAGGCTCCTTCATCTCCCACAGCTCCGGATGTAGGGGTGCAGGGCTTTGCTTGCCAGCAAGGCTGTAACTCTGTGGCAAAGAGGCTTCTCTCAGAACAATTTTAATAGGCTTTCTATGCCTGAGGCTATGTTTTCCGGCTATAGGCAGGCAAGTGGGAGGAATCACAGGGCTTATAGGGACCCTTTTCCAAACTCCCAAGGTGTCCAGGGTCTCACAGAGGTAACCTTTTGGCAAGGCAGGGAGCCAGGTCAGGCCACAGCTGCCAGAGCCTCTAAAATAGAGCACATCTGGTACTCGCTTTGGGTTGCATGCCCTAGTCTCTGCCTTTGGGGCTTCTTTTCCACCAGCTAGCTGGCTCTAGGACAGGCAGAGAAGTCACTGTGGGATGTGGCCCCAGGCGAAGGTGGTAACTTTGTTCTGTTCACAGGATTTGTTTTCAAAAGAAAGCTTGCATGGTAGTTCTATTTATAAAATAGAAAAGTCAAGGCCGCCCTGACACCAGCTGGGAAGTTTGAAACAGACCAAACAGCCCCACACCCTCACCTTCCACCAGGGCCACATCCCCAGCCCTGTACCCTGTCTCTGCATTAGCTCTGCACCCCCAACTCTGCACCCTACCCTACGCCTGCCCAGCACCACACTCCCACCCTGTATTAATTAACCCACCTGCACCAACTCCCCTGTTTACCCAAAAGCCAGGGTTCCAGGAAGCAAGTCAGATTCCATCAGCTCTGGGCTTTGTGACTCAGGAATTTGGGTAATTTCCCCAGTTATTGATGGTAATTCAGGTTTTGTGAACTAGGCACTTCCAGACACTTGATTTTCCTCTTGTATCCATTCATTTAAATTTACTTCAATTTCATGGGTTAGAAATATATGCATTTTACTTGGAAAATATACCAAACAACTGGATGTAGGAAACCATCGATGAGTCTCAGTACTGTCAGCATTCTGCTCTGAAGGGATGCTCTGAAAATCATCAGCGTACTGCATGCTTCTGCAGCACCAAGGTGTACAGGCTTGCTGTATGTGTGTGCGTACATGTGTGTGCATGTGTGCACGTGTGTGTGACAGAGACAGAGGAATAGATAGAGACAGAGAGACAGTGAAACAGAGAGAGATGAACTACAAAAGGGAAAAGGTATAAAGGTTTGGGGATCTGGGGACTTCTCCAGGATTCACTGTTCACATGGAGATGCTTTTGGCTTTGTTGGGAGCTCCCAAGCCCTGGTGGATTTTCAAAGCCTGGAACCTCTTGCCAGGATTGGCAGGTGTAGGATAAAGATAACCGGCTCCTGACCCTGGCTGCAGCTCCCACAATACCCTAGAAGGAAGCAGCCTGAAAGAGACCTGGGTGCCATAACCACTCATCTGATGGTGCAGATGACAAGGCTCTAGGAAAATACTGCTGTCAGTAATACTGATAGTGCTGTTAATTGTGCTGCTGATGGTGAATATGGCAAGGTATGCAACCTTGGTGATAGTGGTGATGATAAAGTGATGATAAAGTGGTGATGATAAAGATGGAGGTGATGCTGGTGGAGGTGTAGCTGCTGATGAGGTTGGTGATGCTGGTGATGGCTGTGACAGCGGCAGTGGTAGTCAGGATGTCTGGGTTCTAATCTGATTTTTCTGTGACCTCTCTGGAGCTGCCTCAGTTGCTCCATTCATATCAGAATTCTATAAACTGGGAAAGCACCTCAGCCCCAGAGCCCCTTCAACATCGTGACATCACATGAGCTCACGGGCTCCAGCAGATCCTACATGAGCATGTTCTAGAAGGAGTCAGCACTTGGTCTTTCAGCTCCCACCTTCTGATTTGCACTGATAAGATCACTAATAGGTGCTGCTGATTGGTCGATGGGCCCTATGCCTCATTACCTGATTAATTAATTAATTAATTAATTAGTAACAACTATAACTACTTGCTTGTTCCTTTCCAGGACCCTACGCTAAGGTCAGACTTCTGAGCTTCAGATAGTTTGAATCCAAGGAAAACAAGACTGAAGAGTCTCACTATCAGACCTTGGACCCCTCCTATAAAAAGAGCCAGGACCTTGAACCCAGCTCAGACTCTTTCTAGCCAGAGTCTGAGGACTGCTGTTATAAGTGATACTTTTAATACTATATTTTGTTTCCAACTGTTCATTGGTAGCATGAAGAAACACAGTGGGACTTATAACCTGCAAGCTTACTCCTTGCTAATTCTAAGTCCTTTCTTATAGGTTGCCTGGGATGTTCTGCATGAGAAAAGGAATAATTTTATTTCTTCCTTTATCATCTGCATGTTTTTTTTTTTTTTTTTTTTTTTTGAGACAGGGTTTCTCTGTAGCCCTGGCTGTCCTGGAACTCACTTTGTAGACCAGGCTGGCCTCGAACTCAGAAATCCGCCTGCCTCTGCCTCCTGAGTGCTGGGATTAAAGGCGTGTGCCACCATGCCTGTCATTTGTTTCTTTTTTCTTACCTTATCACACTGTGTGGGATTTACTATGTTGGAAAAAAGAAATGAGGGTACTGTCCCTGTCTGTTCCTAACTAGATCCAGGAAATGCTCAGTCCATCATTAAGTTATACATGAGTTCTTTGTCATTTATAGATGCTTCTTATTAGGTCAAAACACTCCCTTTCATTCTTAGCTTGCTGATAGTTTTTACAATGCCTGGCTGTTGAATTTTGCCAAATACCTTTTTGCTTTATGTACATAGGCCTGTGCTTTCTCCATTTGTTAATCTGATGAATCATACTGACTGATTTTCATATTATTTACTTACTGTTTTATTTATGAATTGGGTATGCACATGTGTGTGTGTGTGTAGGTGTGTGTGTGTGTGTGTGTGTAGGTGTGTGTGTGTGTGTGTAGGTGCCCATGGAAGCCAGAGAAAAGTGTCAGATCCTATTGAGCTGAAGTTACAGGCAGTTATAAGCTGCCTAAAATGGATGCTGAAAATCACTCTGATCCTCTGGAAGAGCCGCAAATTCTCCACTGAGCCACTGAGCCATCTCTGCAGCCCTGATTTTCAGATCATGAATCAGTTCTGTGTCATGTTTCCCCAGCCAGCCACGATATATTGTCCTTTCTGTATACAGCCACAGTCTGTATGCTAATAACCTTCTTAGGACGTTTGCATCAGTGCTGTCATGATTCTGTTGGCTGGAAGCAAAGACCCCTGGCTCACAACATGGTAGAGAAGAAGGAGAAGCAGCCACATACAGAAGAGTCTATGCATGTGAAGAAAGTTTTAGCATGGTCTCATCACTTCCACTAGAATCAACATCTCTCACAGGTGGGGCAAGATTCAGCATGATGTGGGTATAAGAGCCAGCCATTCAACTAATGGAGCCTCACACTTGCTGTCCCATGGAAAAACCTGGTTCAAGGCCCTGTGGCTCCCTCCCAGATCTGTGGCTGCTTCTTCCATGTCTCTAGCTGGTTTTTCTCTTCCTATGGCTTTTGCTTACCATGGTAGGCAGAAGGCATGCCCATCATCTGACAGAACCAGGGTTTTGCAGCTCTTCTTTTGTCCATGTGTTTTGCTAGCTACTGTTTTTAAATTGTTAGTTCCAGCTTTGCTCTGGCCTGTTTGTGCCCCACACTCTCTCCTCCATGTATAGAGATTTAATCTCCAGTCGGTAATGTTGCAGGTGGGACCTTTGGGAGGCTTCAAGTTCCAGAAACTCAAACCTCCTGAAGTGATATCAGAAGCCTCCCCCATTTAGTGAAGACATGCTGAAGGCTTTACTGATGTCAGCCTCCCCCATTTAGTGAAGACATGCTGAAGGCTTTACTGATGTCAGTTACCCATCTGTTGCCTTGATCTTGGGCTCCACAGTATCTGATTTGTATGCAATAGATGTGTTGTTTATAAATGACCTGATCCAAGATATTTCATCATAACATCCTGAATGAACTGAGACCCTGTGTTCCCAAGAACTAAAATATGGGATATCCAAATTCCAAATCTGAGTCTACCTTACCGGCTCTGTGATATATCTCAGCTTAACGATGGCATTTCTTTGTGTGTGGGAGGACTAAGTAAATAAATGCTTGGCACATCACCTAACATTTAAAAGTATCGAGCAAATGCTAGTTGCTACACTTGTAACTTGTGCTTATGCTCGGGTACTAGACAGAGAGTATAAAGTCATGGGTCTAGCAAGGGGTCCCCAGGGTGTCGCATGCACCAGGCTGACCCATTCTGTCACCTTGGAGAAAAAGGTGCCAAGGCAGAGAGATTTCTAATTGCTGGGATGGACTCAGAGCCGAACGATAGAATTCAGCTTGCCTGCGCAGGGGATCTGCTAAGGATGTCTGCCTTCATGGCAAAGCACAAGATCCTCACTGGCTGCTGAGTTATTAGGACCCTAGAAAGATGCTTCAGGTCTACCTGTCTGCACCAGGGAGGAGCACTCAGGCTTGAAGACAGAAAGAAGCTGGTGTGATGGGTAAGTAGAGTCTGCTAAAACCCCAAGTAAGTCATTCTGCCTGTTGCTGGCATTGGGCTGGATCACAGATCCTCCAGGGTTGGAACTAGCACTAGAGCAAGCCGAAGCCATGACAAGGAAATGATGGGTAGATTATTCAAAACTTATGCTGAAGGATGGTGAGCAGACGGGTGGAGGTGACCTTCCAACTCCAGCTTTCAGGCCTCAGTTGAGTTGCGCTGCACCCAGCCGTGCCTATACCCAGGAAAGTCCAACAGGCCCCTTACATGGTCTGGGAGCCTCTTCTTAGCAACAGGAACTTCAGTCAAAACTTTAGCTTTGTGTCAGAGACTTGATTGTGTTCTTTGGTGGGGCCAAAGAGGAGGAGAGGTTGAAAGGTTGTTGGGGAGGGGATGCCCCTCATTCTTGTCTGTATGGATGGACCCTCTCAGTGACTTAGGAGATGGCTTCAGAAATCAGACCTCTGGGACACTGTCCCACCGGAGACAGGTCTGATCTGGCTGGTGGAGCTGTTTCCTGCAGGCATGCCTTGGCAAGAGAGACATAGATTGAACATGTGTGAGGGGGGCTCTGTGCAATATGGCCTTTACTCAAGAGATGAGAGACACAGCCAGCAGAAATGTCCACTTTACACAAATGATAACACACATCCTTTGAAACAAGCACAGCTGCCAACAACTATGCCTTTATACATACCCAGGCAGAGTTGTGGTCTTTCTGGGGAGCAGTGGGCACAACTGGGCTTTGGCATCTATCCCTGAAGCCCATCAGTTCATTTGTGCCCAAGAGTCCTGGTTTCAGAGGCAAAGTGGGAGCCCTTCAGGCCCCAGTGATGATGAAATGCCTGGTGCAAACCTTCAGGGTTAGCAAAAAGCTGGGTATCTCCACGGAGGAGGTATGAACCAGGATTCCTTGAGCTCAAGGTCACTAGACTCCATCACCTAGGCAAGCCCACCCCATGCACTGTTTCCTCTCTGTGCAGGACACAGCACTATTCCAGTCCTCCTGATGAGACCTCAGCACCCTCTCTCTGGTACTACAGGAACCCATCATGGTCCCATGTCTCTGCTTGGATCTACTCTGCCATAAGCCCCAGTTCTGACCATGCAGAAGACAGGAGTAGAGAGAGCTTGTCCTGGAGAAAGGAGAAGCAAGAGGCTACACCCTGCATTATGCACCCCTCTTCTGGCCTTTCCCTTACACCCACCTGGTTCCTGAAGTCTATCTGCAAGAGCGCAAGCTGCTGAAGAGAGAGGAGAGTTGAGTGGGGCCAAGGTAGGAAAGGAGGAGGGGACATAACATGGCTCTTCCTCTGGGAGCCTGTTGGAAGACCCGAGACTATTCCTGGTGATCACCGAGGGACACCACTCCCCACTGAACTGTTTCTACGTGGGTTAAACTGTGCAGGACTTGCCTGGGGAAATACAATATGGTTCAGAGCAAAACAATATGTATCCCTTCAGGACCTGCGATCAGAGAGCTTTGAGAGGTGGAGACCCATAGTCCCTCCATACAAAGTGATACAGATGGAACCATCCTGTTTCTTCCCAGAACCTGGAGAGCTCAGCCAGACCCAGGTTTCAGAGCAGGAGCATCCACAGGCCATAAATAAGTAGCAGCAGTTCTGTCTCTGTCACCCAAGCCAGCTGAAAGGACTGGAAGTTTGTCGTCCCCCAGTGTGATAGTGTTTTTTTTGCTAAGCACACTGGTAGCTTTGTGTGGATATGCATGGCGGCCTCTGTCTGAGGTTTTCAAGCATCCAGGAGCTTCCTTCTTGTCCAGGACGTGTCCTCTACCCCACCTCCACCTTGCCCTGCTCTGCTTGGAAGACGCATTTATCTTTCAACACCTCTTCTCCAGACCCTCCAGGACCCATCCCCCACAACAAGTAGCCCATGTGTTTCCATAGTAACCTGCACGTGTTCCCAGACACATTTCTTCAGATGGTGAGCTCTTTGAAGGTAACAAACACCATGACTTGAATTCTTCATGACAGTTCAGGGGGGAGGGAGCACTGTGACCTTGAACCAACAACATGGGCAAGCTTAACCTCTGTCGTGTACAATCTTGCCCTAATCATCTTTGTCATTCTCTTAAGCACACCCTAAAGCAAGAATAACACCATTTAACATGTAAATGGTCAGACAAATTTTATATATAAAGAGGGAGAGAGAGAGAGAGAGGGAGGGAGAGAGAGAGAGAGAGAGAGAGAGAGAGAGAGAGAGAAAGTGCGAGCGAGCAAGCTTTCATTCTGATAAAAGGAATGAGGGAGGACACATGTGACAGTCAAGTCCGGTGTCTCAGTGAGAGCCCAACTACTGGTAGGTAGCTTTAGCAGGGAATTCTCTGGCAAGTGGGGCTCTCTTAGCAGAACAGCTCAGACAATCCTCTTTCGGGCACCGAGCAGCCCACGCTGGGCTGGAACACTTGATCTTCCTGCCTCACCCTCGTGGATACAGAGATTATGGGTATTTCATTCCCTCCACCCAAGCCTGTCCATGGAGCTAGAGGGCCAGGAACACTCACTGCCTCCCCACTGGCCCTAGCCTGGGGAGGCTGGGGACAAGTAAGTAGAGAGCCTACCTACTGGGCAGCAGTACCAACTTTCCCAGTGCTGCTAACCTCTCTGCACAGCTGGTTTACCCCCTGGTGGGTGTTCCCATCTTTATAGCAAGGCAACCAGGCTTTCTAGTCTCTACTTTGTCGATATCTAGGGCATCCTGAGTTAGCACCGGGTGAGCGAATGTTGACAAAGGGTCAGCTGTCAGACTCGGGCTATTACAGACCCAGCTGAGGCCTAGCCCCGTTGGCTTAAATCATGCCATGCATCCCATCCCGCAAGCAGCAACAGGAAGAGGCTCCTTTGTGGGCATCTGGCTGTCC
Organism: Mus minutoides; assembly: GCA_902729485.2. NCBI lineage: Eukaryota > Metazoa > Chordata > Mammalia > Rodentia > Muridae > Mus > Mus minutoides. Next base: position 227,869 of record LR753441.1, on the reverse strand, counting down.
TTTCCTCCAGGGCAAGTGAATAACATGTATCAGTTCACATACACCAGACTCCACATTTCAATTTCTGGTAGTAAACCATTATTTCTGATGCAAATTTCTCAGCTCAAATAAATCACTGGAGCTTACCCTCTAGGGAATAAAACATGGGCCATCTGTGTTTCTGTGTCCTCAAGACTGCCCAAGGACTCTACTAATTTCTCACTTCTGTATCCACCTGCCACTACCAATCCAGCCCTGCCAGATGACACCTAGCAAAGAGTCACAGAGGCTGCTGATGTGTCCCAGGCTCTGCCACACCTTCACCACAGGCACTCATGGTGTTCGAGGTAAGAAAGGGCTAAGACAAAGTTTCTCAAACACCTGCTATCCCCTGGACAGGGATGCCCACTAGGCATAGACATAAACCACAGCTACTTCAGCTTTTAAACATCTCACTCCCACCGTGCACTGGGCCCTTGTCCCTACATACCACCTGTGCTTGGGGCCAGACCCAGTGTACTGACTGGTTTTGTGTGTCAACTTGACAGGAGCTGGAGTTATCCATCAAAGGAGCCTCCTTTGAGGAAATGCCTCCATGAGATCCAGCTGTAAGGCATTTTCTCAATTAGTGATCAATGGTGGGGCCGGGCCTGGTGGCGCACGCCTTTAATCCCAGCACTCGGGAGGCAGAGGCAGGCGGATTTCTGAGTTCGAGGCCAGCCTGGTCTACAGAGTGAGTTCCAAGACAGCCAGGGCTATACAGAGAAACCCTGTCTCGAAAAACCAAAAAAAAAAAAAAAAGTGATCAATGGTGGGAGGGTCCATTGTGGGTGGTGCCATCCCTGGGCTGGTAGTCTGGGATTCTATAAGAAAACAAACTGAGCAAGCTAGGGAAAGCAAGCCAATAAGTAACATCCCTCCATGGCCTCTGCATCAGCTCCTGCTTCCTGACCTGCTTGAATTCCAGTCCTGACTTCCTTTGGTGATGAACAGCAATGTGGAAGTGTAAGCTGAATAAACCGTTTCCTCCCCAACTTGCTTCTTGGTTATGATGTTTTGTATAGGATAGAAACCCTGCTAGGACACTCAGGCATACTCTGCACCCTCACAATGGTCTGTTCACAGCTGATGCTCGCACAGAGACTGGATCTACTATAGTTTTCTGATGCAGGAGAAAGCACCTGCTTGGTCTAGCTACAGTCAAAAGGCCAGCCAACAGCCAACAGCCAACAGCCATGCCTGAGTTAGTTGTAAGACCCTTTGTACATTTCCCACAATGTGTTCCCAGGTCTCTGATTCTACATGGCAACAGGTCCAGGGGTGATAGGGATTGGAGTGGTGATGAGAGGACCTAGAGTAGAAGGAGTCAAAAGATGACCAGAGTAGCTACCTCATGGGATGGATCCCCAGGCATTCTGGGCCCAAGATGTTGTCCCCAGGGCACCCTGCTAGACCTATAGACTCTTGGAGATAACACCTGCCTGTCCTCGAGGCAGCTCTCTTCATTCTCCAAATGGGGTAGCCCTACTATACCTCACTCAAGGTGACCTGAACTTTCAGGGGGACTGGTGACAGAGAGCTGGTGGCCAGCTCAATGTAAAGCTCTAACCCTAAGTCTAAGTACTTTTCCTTACCCTCTCCTGACAATCCTGTTATCCAGAGAAGGGGGAGCTTAGAAGCCTTCTAGGCCTGAGACCCAGGTGATATCTTATACCAACCCCACAACCCCCCTCCTGTCACAACTCCTAGGTTATTTCCAGTCATACTAAGGCCTGGGGCAAAAGGGCCCTAACTGAGGTCAGTGGTGCTTGTCTCCTCTGACCTGGAGGCTGCATCTGGGATGCACAGCCTTTCCTGAGGGGTAACTGTGGCAGAAACTTTTGGGTAAACCGTTTCTCTAAGGGAAATAAGAGCCCTGAGACCTAGGATATCCTATGTAGATTCAAATACACTGTTAAATCTGGTCAATGTCAGCTTGAGAAGGCAACAGACTCATGTTGTGAAATGGATGCTAACACTAGCCTGTCCTCTACAAAGGTGCCCTGGCGGAGACCATGACTGAATCGGGCACAAGATTAACCATGCTTTACCAAAACCAAACAAGTAGGTGTGACTGCAGTGCCACCTGCTGGATGTCTTTGGAAGATCTGTAAATGGGTGGTGATGATTCTGGGACCATATTGCTGTTTTGGTTATCAATTCTAACCTCACCATTCAACCTTGGCCATGGTTCTCTTCTCTCATCTTCATCCTAGATGTAATAGCACCTGCCCAGTCCCTTTGAAGGGAATATAATACTCAGCGAGGATCAGAAGAGACGTCCCTAGGAATATTCCTATCTGTGTCCTCTTGCTCAGGGGACGTGCTGGTCAAGCTGCCAATGGACTTGATCATCCCTCGGTTTCTAGTCTCCTCTGAAGGCAAACGTGCTCTTATATCCCATGCCAGTAGGACCCCAGGTTGCATCCTGCTGTCACTAGGCCTGGTCCCTCCCATAGATAGGTCTCTTCCATCCTTGACTTAGTATCTTCCTTCCCTTAGGAAAAAGCCCAGTTGCCTCCTGGTGTGAGTCTTATAACCAAAGACTGTTCTTCCACCAGACTCCTCCCCACACCAGATCTACTCAGAGCCCACTGGTTACAGGAAGAACCCATGGTAGACTATGCTAGGCTCTTCCTACCTTGACTGAACTCAAGTTCCATGTCACTGTCCTGTCAGCCATGGGCCCACGTGACCTGCTAAATCGTCCTCTCAGCTGAATTGTTAAGGCAGAAAGTATTTTACCAGATTTCTTCTTGCTGCCTGAAGAATATAACATTTAATTTCACATCCTAAATTGCCACACGCCCCTTTAGGCTCAGCCCCGAAGAGTTTGGTTGAGGTGCTGATCACAAACCCAGGAGATTATGTCTTGTGAAGCTCTCTCTCCCATTAGGGCTCATTACCTGTCCTGCATGGGCAGGGTATCATGAACAGTTCTGTGAAATGGATCTGCCCCAGGCCTTAGTTCTTCTTACTGTTCTGTTTCCTAAGTCTCAATACATCTACTGCTTTGTTGCTTGTTTAATTTTAAAACCAGTGCACGAGGCTTGTAACTGTCTCAAGAGTTACACATATAATTAGAATGAGGAGGGCCCTGTACATGTCTCCACCAACTATCAAGACAGTAGCATTACTAAAGTTTCCTGTGGCCACATACATCAACCTTTACCTTCTACTGCTGGGACCATAGAGCTGGGTGTTTGAGATTCTCAGGGACTTAGGGTGAGAGCACCTTCTGTGCTGCTCCACATAAGATTCCATTATCTCCTAGTAGACTGGTCAGGGCCCACCATCCCTGCAGTGCACAGCTGTGAAGGCCAGCTCCCCAAGGCAGCCAGGGTTGCCTGGGCCTCCAAAGCTCTAGGAGACTCTGGCAAGTATAGAAAGGTAGATACCTGACTCTGGAGAAACAGGTCAACTTACACCTGAGGTACTTGCCCTTAAGAAGGGAGGGGATCATATGGGTAGAGAAACCCAGGTGGTTTTCACCAATACCATGCAGGATTAACAATTGGCAAAGATAAGAGCACTGAAGAGCCTGGCATCTGTCACACCGACCCCCAGCTCCACAGAGAGCTAAACGTGTGTGAGAAAATGTAGAGAAATATGCAGCACGTCATGACAGAAGGAACTCATCACGAGTGAAGTGAGGCTGAGGTCACTCTCCACCTGAACAACCTCAGTGCAGGAAGCTTTGAGGCGCGGAGGCCAAGCAGAAGAGAACAGTTCATCCAAGACGCAGTAAGTGTACACGGTCCCCGATTCCTCCCAAGTTACTTTCTGGTGCCCCCAACCTGTTGAACCAGACTGGGAGCCTGCAGAAACCAATATGGCTGGTGAATGGAGGTGAGATGGCCAGAGCCTCCCCCACAGAGATCTGCTCTGCAGTATTTGAGGAAAGGACCAAGCAGGGATGAGGCCATACACGGGCTCATACAAGGACTGAAAGAAAGCCTTCTAACAGACAGCAGGCAGAGGACTAACAGCAGAAGGCAGCTGGAGCCAGAATAAACACTGATCTGTTCCTGATGAACGAATCTTAAAGCCAAGATTCAAACCTCTAAATATTCCAAGTACCACAGCATCGCCTGATAGCAAGTGTCAGAATCCCAATGATCCAAACTTCCTGCCAAGGAATTGCTGTGGATCGAATTCACAACAGATAACATTAAATCAGATTTCTAGGCATTGAGAGAAACAAAGTAAACGAACCCAAAAAACAAACAATTGGAACTGACCAAAACTTGCATTCCTGTTGGATTTGGCAGACAAGAGTATTTATAAGTTATTGTAGCTATATTTAACTTTTTGAATAAGTTAAATAGAGATGGAGAGAATATAGAAAAGATCCAGATGTTTCTAGAGAATGCAGTAGAAGGCTTGGCAAAAGAGAAGACTAGTAAGCTTGGACAGCAAAGAAGCAATTAATAATGACACATAAAAGAGAATATTGAAGAAATAAAAGAAGCATCAGTGATCTATAAGACAATGTAAAGTGACCCAATACACTTATAATTATAGTCCCCATTAAGAAGACGGGAAAGAATACCTGAAAAAAAAATATGACCCACCAGACTAGAGAGATGGCTCAGCGATTGTAAGCACCGCCTGCTCTTCCAGAGGAATTCAATGCCCAGCACCCCCATGTGTGCCTCAGAACTGTCTCTAACTGAAGCCCTAGGGATCCTGTTTTCTGGCATCCATGAGCAGGGAACACATGAGCAGGGAACACATGTGGCGCACACACAAACAATAAAGGCAGCACCCATGTGCATAAAGGAAAAGTTTAAAAATTCTAGAATTCAGCAATTTCTACATTTTCAGTAACTCTCAATTCAATATATTCCCAGCAAACGGCATATGTGTGACTCAGCCTACACAGACACATCACAATTCAATGTCTCACAGTCTATGGCAAAGAGAAAAAGCTAACAGAAGTCAATGAAATTGGTCCATAAAGCAGCCTGAGGTTGGGAAAGACAGGGTTAAAAAAAGAATAATAAAGAACAAGAGACCTTGAGCTGGAGGTGACCTTGAGCTGGAGGTGAGGCTCAGCCGTTAAGAGCACTTGCTGGTGTTTGGTTCCTGGTACCCATGCTAGGCAGCTCACAACCACATGTAACTCCAGTTCTAGAGGGACCCAATGACTGTCCTCTACTGACACCTGCACTCACATGCACATATCCATACAAATACACACACATACAAATACACACACATACACATTATTAAAATAATAAGGAGAAAATTTAAAAAAAGAATGCCTGTAGAGATGTCTTACGGAGGACCCAGGTTTGGTTCCCAGAACCTACGTGTCATCTTACAGCCCTCTATAACTCCAGTTCCAGGGACTCTAATACCCTTTTATGGTCTTTGCGGGTACTGCATACACATGGCACATGAACACACATGCAATCAAAATGCCCACACATAGAAAATAACAATTTTTTAAAATTCCAAAAAGAACAGCAGATTCTTTATTTTTCTTATAATACTGTCGTCTTGGAGGATGCGTACGTCTTTCCATTTGTCAGGCTTCAGTTGCTTCCAGCAGTGCTTTGTGCTGTTCAAGTCCTACATGTCCTTGGTTAGATTATTGGTCTTATTAGTGCTTTTATATGTTGTTTTGCGTATGCTATGCTGTCTGTCTGGCCCCACAGCCTTTACATTCTCCAACAATGCTTTGAACTGTGAGATTCTGTTTATTTTTTACTCTTTGTGGACCACTCTTTCTTGGACTGCTGTATGTTTTGCTTTTGTATTGTTTTGTTTTTCTGAAATATGGTCTCACTATATAGCTCTGGCTGTCCTGGAACTCACAAATCTGCCTGCCTCTGCCTCCCTGAAGATTGCAGGGATTAAAGGCCTGTGCCACCACCAGAGCCTAAGCCTGTCAGAGTTCTAAACAGAAACAATGTAACAAGAAGATGTGGAGACAACATGTTTACATATAAAAGGGGAAAGTCAAGCTAGAATTTCATACCCAGACAAAGCATTCTTCAAAAACAAAGGCAAGGCTGAGTTTTGAGTTTCGTTCTAGAGAATTCTGAAATCATCACTCTAACCTCCATAGGAGAAACAAAACCACACAGACGATCAACTTTTCTTGACTCCGAGCGATGTTAGGAGAGCCCACAGTAACACCAGTCCAGTCAGGGCTAGGGTTGAGTAATTGTAAACTCAGTGCACACTCCTAGGCTCAGTATGACCCTAAACTAGCAAAGTGGTGATGCCTGAGTTCGGGCTAGTCCCACTGTTAAATTGCTTGGGACTGAAAAATGTTGTGCCTTATACTGCTAAGACTCAGACAACTTTCCTGAGCTTGGTTCAAAATGGAGGACTCTCTTTCCTTAGCAGGGCTTCCTCTTCTCTGCCTGATCTGGGGACTCAGACCCCCAATTGTCTACCCGAGGAATGTCTCATAGTCCTTGGAGAAATTACAGGTTCAAATTCCTGGAAGGCCTCTCCATGCAAATGAGGAGTCTCTAGACCCTTAAAGCCTTAGCCAATGAGACTTCACCCTAAGAAGAGCCCCCTCCCACTCTCCAAGGTTCATATATATAGCCCTTGATTAACCCCGAATAAAGTGTGTGCATGCAAGCTGTTTTGTTGAATACAGTCTAAGAGAACTATAACACTAAAATCCTTGGAGAACACTTTCCCCAACCCCAGCTCCCCACCCCTCTAACCCCCCCATAATCACTGCCAGACTGGGATCCTGCTGACCCATCTGTTCTGGACTTTGCTTCAGTCTTTCCTGCCCAATGTACAGCAGTACCTGGACACCCAGAGAGAATAAACAGAGAATGGAACCACAAAAGGTTTAGAGTATTCTACATTTTTACAGCCACTGGGTGCTTATAGGATAGATGAGGGACATCATGTCTCTAGGGCCAGTGCCATTCATTGAGCAAGGGCACAAACTCTGCCCACCTCCATCTACCTTGCAGCAGGAGTCTCCTTCCACAGGGAACACTGAAGAAGATATTGCCATGGAGGAACAGGAAGGGAAGAGGTTCTGAAAGAAAGGCAGAGAGTGCTCAGCCAACACACAGCTGAGGTCCCTCAAAGAAGTCAGCATTGGGAAAGGCGCCCCCAGACCTCAAGTTCCTGCCTAAGAGGGGGTTTACTAAACACATGTAATAGTTACCATCCTACCACATGATTCTAAAAGGGGCTAGATTGAGATCACACCACACAGAGATTGTCTCTAGCGAGGCAAGAGGAAAAAACACAAACTGAGGGGGAGATATTAAGGCCACCTCTAATGTAAAGCTGTGTACCCTGAATAAGGAGCAACCAACAACAACTGCTTTAAGCCAGCCTGCTCCTGATTGTCCTCAGGTCTTCACAGCACCACCTGGAACAAGGAAAGCTACTCATGGCCAAATGCAAGGACACCCTCTCAGCACTTGCTGTCCCCCACAAAGGACCCTTTCTATCCAAGAGCAATACTGAGCAGGAAGAATACTCCCAGGAAGCAAAGCAACAATCGAAAGCGGAGTGTTTGGGACATGACAGATGCTGGGGCTGCCAGCAGAGAAACTAAAATAGCTTTATGTGATCTGTGGAGACAGTAGACAGCATAGAAGACACTAAGAGTTATTCCAGCAGAGATGGAACCTGGAAGGAAGGAAGATCCAGATGGAAATACGACAACTCGGACAAAAAAAGTGACTTCAATGCTCAGCAGATTCACACGGTGAGGAAGTCAGAAAAAAAGCAAAGACAGGCCAAGGGCCAGCTCTAAACGGTAGTGTAGAGTCATGTAAATGAAAACAGGAGAGCCATCTAGGGAAGCAGTGGGCGTATTGCTTTCAAAGTTAACAATAGACTCTAAAACAACAGAGCCAAGGAAGTCCAAGGACATTGGGATAAACACCAAAATAACTACCTGAGAACGTCCACCTCAAAATTCTGAAAATCCAGTCTCAGTGGAGAGTACTTGCTGTCAAACCTGATGATCTGACTTCAATCTCCAGAACCCACATGCCAGAAAAAGAGAACCAACTCCCACAAGGTATCATCTGATCTCCATACATGTACTATGACATCTATAAAGACATATATACACATGCATGCACATACATGTACACACATGTACACACACATTTAGATACCACATGTATGTACATGTAGGTACTTTAACATGATACACACATACATGCACATACACACATACATGCACATGCACATATACATGCACATACATATACACACATGTATACACACATATGTATAGATGCCACACATATGTACATGTATGTACTTACACACACATACATGAATACACATATGAACTTTGTAAACATAAGAGCATACACACACATACCATACAGATGTTCACATACACACACACATATAGATCTGTATACACATTTAGATAATGCACATACAGATGACAGAGAATCAAAGGTGTGAAAAACACTGAAATTGGAACAAGAACCCAGTGCAGTGACGCCTTTACTGAGAAACAAAGCTGTCTGCCCAGAATTCAATAGTCAGCAAAATTACCCTTTATTAAGAAGAAAATCTCTCTCAGGCAAACAAAAGCAAGGGCTTCATCACCTCAGATCTTCTCCCCTCTTCTGGGAAGAGAAAATAATGGCCATAGCAATAAGACCTTAGGTCCACACAAACAAACTAGAAGTAACAGAAATCAGTGACTCTGAAATCAAAATTTTTTTCTTACTTCTATTTGCTTTTAAAAGATACTCCACCACCCAAAGCAAAACCAGAAGTAACATGTTTCATGTTGTTAACATAGAAATGAAATAAAAACCATGCAAAAACTCAAAGGAGGTGGAGGAGGAACTGAGGTCTCACGGAGAGTTTCAGTGATGATCTGGACAGACCTGGGAAGAGGGAACCTGAGTTAAGGATTTGGCTATAGAGGACTGGCTTGTGGGCATTGTCCGAGGAAACGTTGTCTTCTTTGCTAACTGATGTAGAAGGCCTCAGCCCACTGTGGGCAGTGTTGTTCCTACCCTGAGCTGTATTTTTTTTCAATGTAGCTAAAGGCTGGAGAAATGGCTCAGTGTTTAAGAGCACTGTCTGCTATTCCAGAGGGCCTGAGTTCAATTCCCAGCAACCACATGGTGGCTCACAACCATGTGTAGTAAGATCTGATGCCTTTCTTCTGGTGTGTCTGAAGACAGCGGCAGTGTGCTCATATACATAAAATAAATAAGTCTTTGAAAAAAAAAAGAACCCTAAATATTACTTTTCCAGACTTCATTATTATAAATCTAAAATTAAAAAGCTCTGTCCAGCTAGGGAGACAATCAGTCAAGTGAAGGAGAAGGCCAAAGAATGGAGGTGGGAGGGATCTTGCACAAAAGGTTAATACCCAGAATATACAAAGAAAAACAACAACAACAACAATGACCCAATCAAGAAAACCCATCACCAGGTGTGCCCAGCTGCTTGGGGTTTAGTTGGTTCCAAATGTCCTCAAGTTGACAACTAAGATTAGCCATCATAGTTTGTAACAAAAAAAACCAAACACAAACAAACAAAAAACAAAGACACAAAGAAAAAGGTGTACGTGTGGGGAGGGGAAAGAATGGGAGAAGCTGGAGGGAGAAAGGGAAAAATTATGTAATTCTGTTTCAATTTAAAAGGTATTTAAATTTTTAATTGAAATAAAGAGCAAGATATCACCTTCATAAAGAAAAGGAAATGTTGCTGAACAGAAGCCAGGAAGCAGTGTTCCTCCATGGCTTCTGCTTCAGTTCCCACCTCCAAGTTCCTCCCCTGGCCTCCCTCCCTGGAAACCAAATAAACCCTTCTCTCTCCACATGGTTTTCAGTCAGTGTTTTCTCACAGCGACAGAGAGAAAACTAGAATATGAGGTTATTTTCTACCAGATGAGAGAAGAGAGAAATGAAGCCAAATGGAATTAAAGCAAACACTGCCAACAGAGATGACAGATCGGACTTCACCAGTATCCATTGTCACAGTGAATGTGAACACAGAGATTGAAAAGCTGCACAGAACCTGAACAAGTAACTTGATACAGCTCTACTTGGAGAGATCCCATCACATGCCACCACCACCACCACCCCCCCCAGCTGCCCAGAACCACTCCCAGGTTTCAGAAAAGCAAACTGGATCCTGGGCCATGGAACAGCCTATGGTTAGTTGAAAATGCAGAACTCACATGAACTGTGGTCCTAGATATATATATATATATATATATATATATATATATATATATATATATATATATATGTGTGTGTGTGTGTGTGTGTGTGTGTGTGTGTGTGTGTGTGTGTGTGTGTGTATCATACATGTACATATGCACATATACATATGCACATACACACATATATCATATACATATATATATACCAATCCATACCCATATATATCATATACATACACATACACATCATATACATCATATACATATATATTGCACACCATACACATCACATGCACATATCCATATAAACATACACATTGCTGGGGCAGTGGGGGCGCACGCCTTTAATCCCAGCACTTGAGAGGCAGAGGCAGGCGGATTTCTGAGTTCGAGGCCAGCATGGTCTACAGAGTGAGTTCCAGGACAGCCAGGGCTACACAGAGAAACCCTATCTCAAAAACAAAACAAAACAAAACAAAACAAAACCATACATATTACACATATATGTACATCATATATATGCATCATATGCATATATGCATACATATACATCATATGTATATACACATACAAGCACACACACATACATATACACCAATCCATACCCACACACATACACATACACATCATATACATATACATAACACATCATACACATACACATACACACACACACACACACATATATATATATATATATATATATATATATATATATATATATATATATATCATATACATCATACACATCATGTACACATACACATATGCATTCAATTAAGGTAGATGAACTAGTGGCCCCACAAGAAGCCACAAAAGGAAAGCTTGAGGAACAGGAGTACTTAGAACTGAATCAAGATGAATATATAGAATGTGAGAGAGACAGAAAATGTGGTGTTGAGAGGGAAGGGCACCTACAGCATCCGAGGCCTGTGTATAACAGAATATAGTTTAATATGCAAACTGAGCTCTCACTGAAAGAAATTGAAAGGAAGAGAAAATTAAAACTAAAAAGAAAAGGTAGAAGCAAAGATTAGAGGAGAAAGCAGTAAAATTTGCAATAGAAAAACAACTATCAATCAAATTAAACTCTCATGGGGGCAGGTCTGGCCCAGGACCCACAGTGGCTCTCCTAATGCCCCTGCAAAGAGTGTGGCCTGGTAGGTACTGAATCTATTCCAGTACCAGGTAAGGAAAGAACAGAAACAGTCCTACCAGAAGGGACCTGATGGGGGAGGGAAAACATGTGGGGAAAGAGGTGAGCTCAGAGTTTACCAGAAAAAGGTGACCTTAACAGCATAGCAGGAGCTGTGGGAAGGAAAAGGAGCTATGTCCTCTGGGGGCAAGTTCTCCATGCCCACCAGGTCCCTTTGGGGGATAGAAGTGGGCAGGTGTGAGCTGTCCATCCTGCACAGCCACAAAGAACTGTCTGCCAGCAACAGCAGCAACGGCAGCAAAGAAGGTAGCAGTAATCCATTCCAACTCAAATGTAAGACCCACGTGTGAGAGAAAAATAGCAGCTCTGAATGTCAAGCAAAGCCCCAGATGCAGCTGTCTGGCTCTGAGCAGGATTGAGAGTTCTGTCTGCAGCTCCCTGTGAGAGCCAGGCCTCTGTGGGCTGAGAGACTCCAGGGTGTGGTAAGCAAGATTTGGGGTACCTTATATCTGACAACTCCACAGGAGAGAGTCGTCCACTTGCTCTGAGAGGAGCAGAAGGCCAGGGACCTTCCATCTAGCAGGGCTGTGGCTGGTATTCAATACAAAACTCAGCACAAGACTACACCAAAAATGGAGGACAAGGTTCATCTGACCTAAGGCTGCTCAACCAATCCCTGCCTTTACCGTTAGGCCAGAGGGTAGATCACAAGGAAAAATGTATTAAATGAAACCCTCTGGGTGGAACCTGGTGGCCTTACAAGGGTTCTCAGGCCCCTTCCTACCTGAATGTGGTGCCCTGGGGTCCTAGGATCAACCCTGACAGGGGTCCTGTGAGCTACTGGAATATAAAGAAGTATAAGAAGGTCAGAACAATGACCCATGAGGATAGTAGAAAGGCCAGGCCCAATGACAAGAGACACAAGGCCATCAACTGGCCACACACTGGGCAGAGAATGACAGGCAGCACCTAAAGCCAGGCCAGGCATTGCCAGGTAGTCATGCAGCAGATGGTCTATCGATGGCCCTGGCACAGACAGCCTGATAGCTGCTCTCTCTCTGACACCAGCTCACAGGCTTGGCAGGCTCTGTCCAAGGTTCCCACTTCCAATTTCCTGTATGTGGCACTGGGAACTGAAGCTAGGACTTTGCTTTTTAATTGGAGAAGGGGGAAAAATAAACAACAACCTTCTATTTCACCTTGGAACAGCAGATGCAACTGTAACTGGGAAGGGATTATTAAGGACTCAGAGGTGTCCAGAATCTATCTATTAACAAGCCTCCAACCCTGAATGCCAGGACCTGAGCCCACTTAGAGAGACGGGATCACAGGAAGAGGCCATCTGAGAGAGGTTGCCTGTGGGGCATAGTGCCTAAAGGGCAAGCAGTGTAGTGCTTGAAGAAGGCGGTATGCTTTGAGGTCAGTGTTTGGAGGTAAGAGGACATTGTGAACGAGGATAGAAAGAAGAGGTTGGGTTTGGACCCCTCCCTAAGGGAAAGGTGGGAGGGCAGCCAGATGATACCAGAAGAAAATGACATAGGGTTTGGTGTAGATGGTCAGCACCAGCCTGTACCAACAAATCCAGGTTGGAATGATGGCTATGTGGAAAGTACACAGGGGCACTGTTGACCATGGGGTGTCCAGGATTTGTTTCTGTGGAAGCCCATTCAGCATCTGCTTAGGCAGCCTGCTCCTCTCTGAAAGCCTCTATCTCTCTTGCACAGGGTGCAGGGTGCACATACCTGAGACAGCTACTTAAGACAAAAGGGCGAGGCATCCCTTTGGGGCCCCAGGATTGCAGGAATCCTGATAGCTGTTGTCCTGGACATTATTGTTCCAAACCCCTGACTTCAGTTTCCCAGGCCCTGAATGAAGATGCTCATGCTTTGGGTCCCATTGCTATATGTGTTATATGTCATATGTGCTGGAGTTATCGGCAGCCACAGAATTGGGGTGGGTGTGGGGCCAGCAGCTCTGGCTGCAGTTCAAGCTGATAGGAGAGATATGAACAGGACTATGTATCTTCAGGCACTTACAGAACACCAAGAAAAAAAAATTTAAAAACAACAATCAATCAAACAAACAAAACCCCTCTTAGGCCCTAGGGGGCAAAACCCCAAACCCCATCTCCTACTTCCAGGACTCAGTTCCCTGACCTGCTAGGATCTGCATACTGGGCCAGAAACATTTTTCTTTCCAGAGGTTGGACCACAAGGAAGTCAAGCCAGGTGACTCTGTGGAGGTTAGGCTCTTTTAAGGTCAGGTCCCGTGCAGGGGGAATCCATAGAAGACAGGCCCATCTGAGTCTTGTGGAGTTTAGGCTCTGATATGTCCCAGGGAGGGACATATCAGGCAGGTAAGGGGTGGAGGCCCTCTGGGATTGGCTAAGAGTGTGAGCACCCAGTCTGTGTATGACTCCAGACAATGAGAGAGAACAGACAGCAGGCCCCGTGTGATCCCCTCAGCTCATCTGAACTCTTACCTCTGGCTTGGATCTACTAAAGAGGCTGAAACCATATCCTGAGGGTGGCAAGAGAATGCCAGAGAGACAGGCTACGTAACTCCCCAAAGTGAGATCCCCATGGTACGTGTGGCAACAGCCCCCCCTGGGGTAAATTTGCCTCCTCTGAGCTCCTGTGCCCTTACTCACTGGTGTGGCTACCTAAGCCTTGTCAGCCTGGCTGAGAAAGGCAGGAGTGGGCAGGTAGGCTCTGCCTGACCTCCTAAGAGGCAGGTTCCAGGAGTCTGGATTTTTCAGAGAACTGGTTCATGTGCGACTAGTGGTAGTAGTCTTCTCCTGGTGAGCACTGCCACCTGGTGGCCTTGCTGGGCATTGCCTCAACTCCAGCATTCAAAGTCATCCTGGACATTTATCCCAGAGAGGTACCTGCAACTGGCCTGACCCATAGTAGCCCTATTCCTCAGCCATCCCTAGATAGGTGACTCCCAATGTACCTCAAACCATTCTGGCTGGTGGTTCCTTCCCTGCACATGGGTAGTTATACACATCACATCCCTTCTGGTGTGTAACACCCCCTGGTCCTTCAAACCCTACTCAGCCTGCTGTGAATGTGCCCTCTCAGGAGGGACCGTTCTTTCCAAGGTGATGGGCAAGTACCTAGGGGTCTCAGTGAATTTTGGGGTCACAGTGTGTTTTGCATAGATGTTTGCTTTGTGTACAAAGGTTCACAAACACCCTGTATGTTACTTCAGACCTGTGGGGAGTTGGTGTGACCACTGAAAGGCCATCTGAAGAAATTGTTCACTCAACTCTAGATGAGGTCCCTCTGCTAAATCAATAAACTTAGCCATAGACAGGAGACAGGATGAAGATGGGGTATCAGGAGAAAAATCACTGGCAGCAAAATAGACTTGATGGATATATGTGTGTTGGGGACAGGAAATACCCTATGCAGGGCAGTGCAAAGATGCCGTGATTCCTCCTCCAAAGCCACATTCTTACGGTGTGTTGGATGTGCTTCTGCTCCTACACACTGTTCATAAATGTCCTAGCTCACTGCTTCCCATCCCCTGGTGTCACCTGATCATGGGCTTCCTTATACAACACAGTCCTGGGCTCAGTCTATATGATGGCTATTCCTGGTTGTCAATTTGATTACATCTGGAATGAACTACAATCCAGGAATGGAGGGCACACCTGTGATCCAGATCTTGAGGCTGGAGGACAGGTTTCTGACCTGGATCTTGACATGGAGATCTTGAGGCTTAGGCCCAGGCAAGGTAGTACACGCCTTTAATTCCAGGAGGGAATAAGCAGATCTCTAAATTCAAGGTCAGCCTGGGACAAAGCAAGTTTTAGATTCAGGTGTGGTGGGACACACCTTTAATCTGGGCCACACCTTCTGCTGGAGTCCTCACATAAGGCCATTGGAAGAAGGAAGATTTGTTCTTCCTCGACCAATTGCACTTACTTGCCAGCACATCTGTTGGAACCCACATCTACAGAAGACCAGCTTAAACAACTAGCCTCATATGATTCCTGGACGTCCCATTCACAGCTGCCCATTGTTGGGTTAGTTGGACTACAGACTCCACTCATAACAATAAAACCCCTTAATACACATAGAGGCACTTATTCCATAAGTTTTGTGACTCTAGAGAACCCTGACTAAGACAGTCTAGGTATCTGCTTCTTATTCCTTACCCCTGCCAAGCCACTAAACCCCAAATGGTCTTTAGCTATCTAAGGGACCCGTAAGATACCAGGGTGTGATTGCCTGGTGAGGGTGAGGATAGGGGATACTCCCAGAGTGTCCACAGCATGACCATCCAAGAAGAAATTTGGCAGAATGCACTTGCCTGCTACCCTACAAGGATATACCTACAAGGATATACCTACAGAAAGCCTGGGCAGGGTGCCATGGCCAGAACAGGCTGCTGAGAGCCTGGGACAGGTGTGGCTATACCCTGAGGAAACCTCCCTTTATGCTCTGCTCTGTCTGTGGTCACTGGCTGACTGCCCAATGTCTAACCCAACCATGTGGCTCTGATGTATGGGTCAGGTGTACCCAAAGGCGACACGTTTGGTGTCCCCAGTCATCTTTACTCATTCTCTTAATAATGACCTTCTTCTTCTAACCAGGTACACGGTACCTAGTAGGAATTTCCCAATCTTCTGGGTGCACTAAAAATGTACTGCCCTTACTACAGTGGTCATATTAAGTAAGGCAGGTGGTGCCCTAAAGGAGAAAGTCAAGCAAAGTAAAGGAACAAGACAGCAGATCTCTATATACTGGGCTTCTCTGTGAACAACTCTCGGTTATTCAGAGCTTCTCTGTCCATCACAGCCAACTCCTAACTTCTAATATAATCCCACAGAGACCTCTAGGCTCAGAGCAATGAAGCAGGTACCACTGAGATCAAGGTAATCGTGACCAGAAAGAGGAGCATGGGACACTGGCTATGCCCAGAAAGATGGAAGCCAAGTGAGTGGGGCCACTTAACTGTTTCCTAACTCAGACTGATCATAATGGCTAAGAAACAGAGGGCTGCACTGGCACCTATCCATTAAGCCACACAATATGTGCCAGGAACACATGGCCCCATAGACTCTCTGGAGATGTCCTGAGCCCCTCTTGAATACTATGAAACCCTCTTGAAACCTACCGTAGCCAGGTTCTACCAACCTTCAGGCAGTGAACAGACTGGGTGAGTACCCACTTCCTCTACACCTCCCCTTGCTGAGGTTCAGGGTAGCCAGAGGATAGGCAAACAGAGGTCTATGTAGGAGCCAGAGGAGGGGTGAGGTGTAAAAGGAGAAGACCAGGTAGGCACTCAAGAACAATAAAGTAGTCAGGATGACATCAGAGGCTGGGCTGTGTGCAAGCAACACGCCAAGCTTGGCCACATAGATCCCTGCTGGCCCAGGAAGTCACGAAAGGCAGCTCACTGTTGAAGTGTATGGGATGGGTTGTCCCAAACAAGAAGCACCTGTTATCCCGGGATCCCATTGTCCTGACAATTGAGCTCATTGAGGATGAGAGCTTGTGCTGAGTCAGACTGGTTCCAGAGTGGATGTCTGGTGTTTCCGTTTGTGGCTATTTGAAGGTATCCCTTAACCGTCCTGGTAGAATGAGGATGGTACACTTGTGCCCTTCCCTTTGGGTATCAGACTACTGAATCAATGGACCCCTGAAATTGGAATGTGCTTCAGGATAATGGGAGAAGGAAAAACCTGAAGCCTGGTAGCAGCCAGAGAAAGAAATTGATTTCACATATCGTTTCCTAACAACTCGCCAAACCGTCTTGAAGGAGAGACTGGAGTTGACAGAATTATGGGCGGGACCACACTTTGACCAAAACTGTTTGTTTACACATACCTCTAGCTCCTATTTAAACCTAGGCCTAATGGCAAGACATTGAAAATGGATTTGGTATATGATGTGAGTAGATTTCTGTATCTTCCCTATGTGGTCATATTGAATAAGTCTTTGTGTGCTTTTATTCCTTCCTGACAGATTAACCTATTGAGGATGGGTGGCCAGGCCTAGGATATTAAGATTTAAAGGGCCCAACCCTTTGCCTCTAACAACTCTGGTAACAGCTCCAGGAAATACAGAGCCTGGGACTTAAGAGTCCCAAAGTCAAAGTGCTGGGTAGTTGTACTTCCCGAGTCTAGTGCCCACCCTTATACCAGCTGCCAGGAGACACATGCAAATGAAGAGGCCAGTCATTCCAGGTTGAATCACTGTGTTTTACTAAGTGCCCAGGTCCACTGGGCATCTGAACTTAGCCCTGCGGCTGCAAAACTTCCCAGAACCATCTGCATGCATCCTGCTGCAGGATTCTGCCCCAAAGTTCCCTGCGAGCACACATTGGCCCGCCCACACAACACACACATCATCCTGTTCACGTTGAGTAAGTTAGCATCTCAGCTAGTCCGTTAGAAAACTAGATTTCATTCCCTGGGCATCTATCCCTAGAAGACAGCGTCGTATGCAGATGGCGGCACGCTGGCCCAAAGGAGGAGGCCAGTCGCTGTGGCCCAAGGGCATGTACAAAATGGTTAGGGTGCACATCAGTATGAAGGCATTATGAAATATTCTTTGGAGCATGAACAAAAGTGCAAAGACAGCCAAAGGCAACAGCGCAGATGGGGAAGCTGCAGCCGCCATTGCGGCCGGGGGACAGGACTGCAATGGGCAGGTGTGGACCGGAAGCGCAGGGTGCACTGCACTGTCTGTGGAGCTGTCCCAGGCAGGTAGATGACATCAAGGGGTCACAGCTTTGAGCCCCTCCACGTGGGACTACTAGTGACAGCTCGTCATGCCAGCACTCCTCTCCAGTTGCAGGACCTGGAGATGGAGTCCAGTGTCTGTATCAGGCAGAGGCAGGGGTGACCTTGGTGAATGTCCCTCAACATACATTAAGGCAACAACTCTGTAAAAGCCGGTCCCGGTTGGATGTGCAGTACTAGTCATGTGCACTCCTGCCTGAGAGTCCCAGAAACACAGCCTAGAGACTATCCCTTCTCTGAGAGAGGGTTTGACACCAGGGGAACTTCAGGATGGGTTGTGGGACAAACCCAGATTCCTTTGTCAGCTAGGGTGCCAATGCCAGCATCACAGACAGAGCTCTGAACGAACGTAAAACCCAGGCATCTCTGGATGTTTGGTGGGCCTCCTTCCTAGGGTGTAACCCTTTTTCTCTACCCCATTTCCTGGTGCCCCTCCCAAGGCATATTGCCGGAACTACCTCACAGTCAAGCAAAATTCAGCAAACTGTGGCCCAAATTTGTTCACTTCCAGGGGCACTGGGCCCCCTAGGCATGTGCTGAGCACATGTGAAGATTCCTCAGAAGGAAGAGGCACCTGGGTCTCCTCTAGAAATCTTCATCACCATCTTAACACCTCCTCTGAGAAGCTCTTGCCCGCTTAGCTCAGCTGGGGGAGCCTAGGACAGCCAGACAGACTTGCCTGCAGACTTTTCCTGGACCTCTTTCCCCAAACCCTTGGAGGTCTCAGGGGAGAGGACTGACCTCTGCTCCAGGGCAGCAGACGCCACATCAGTGTTTGATTACAGCCATGTGAGCCTGGACTTCAGGGGTACCCTGTATAGATTATGTACTCTTAACTCCGATCTACCCTGTTGGGATACAAGGTGTTCTCAGACACCTCTGAGCCCCCCACCCCCAGTGGGCCCCATTGTTCAAACGACATCTTTTCATGTTTATTTCAAGAGGGTGTGGCCTCTGGGAAAGACCTAAATGTTGTCCTGCAGATGTTGGGGTGTGAGCCATGGGCAACTGAATTAGCCTCTGCTCTGTGCACTGCCTACAGCAAAAGACACAAGCTGCGTGTGTCAGAACAGCATCCCCATCCCAGATTCTTACATCTGGGGGAAAGTCTGAAGACCTCTCTGGGCTCAACTCTTTTTACAAAAAGCAAGGGTGATCTTCACAGTGCCCCTGATATAGGATAAATCCAGTAGGGGAGGCAGAAGGCAGGGTGGCCCCCTCTTCCACATTCTGAATATGGAGCCACCGGCTTGAGGGGAGTAAGAACCTTAAACCAGTGAATTAAAGGTGGAAGGTCGTCCTGGATCTCCTGTGTCTAGGATCTGAGGATGACTACAGTTCAGAGTGTCTCCTCTGAGGAGGCCCATGTAGTGTCTAGTGACTCTCCAACTTCTAAATGGGGCTTTCCAGTGAGGGCCCTAAATGTGAGAGCATAACCAGGAGCTGACTTATGACCTCAAATGGACACTTGATCTGCCAAGACCACAGGTAAGACAGCAGATGGGCCCTCAGCCCAGGTATTTTGGCCCTGTTAGACAAGAGTGCACTTTCCAGAGGCCACAATCGAAAGGGACAGAAACTTAAGCCAGGAAACGCCAATCACAGCCTGGCACAACAAGGCGGGCATGTGTACAGGAGGACACTGGGAAATGGCCAATACCAAGATTAACCCAAGGCAAAGACTGATCTGGACCTCAGTAGGAATTAGAACTACCCTCACCCTGACCTAGCCACACCCTCTCAGTACCTGCAGCCAGCCACTACTTAGTCCAGGGAGAGGGCAGTGCGGAATTCAATGGTCTCTAGGTGGACTCTCTACCACCGTTGCTCAGAAGTCATAGATAACCAGGACTCCTACCCCAGTCAGTGTTCACCATTTTAGAACATTCACCATTAATTCTTGTGCACCCTGCCCAGGCAGCTTCCATCAGGAAGACACAAGAGAAAAAGTGTGGTGTGTGTGTGTGTCTCTGTGTGTGTAGACACACACACACACAGACAGATAGAGAAAAGCCTACATGTGTGTGCACATTATACATACAGGTTACTCATACATATGTGTTCATATATGTAAATATTCAGGTATAAAAGTGGGTACCTGCTGTATGTGAAAATGTGGAATAGGATGTAGCTTATAAGCCTATATGTTCGGATGTATGTTCATGTGTGTATGTGTACCTGTTATGTGTGATCTGACAAACTGTGTGTGAGCTTGCATGTGTAAGTGTATGATAAGAAGTACGTTTGAAAGTACACCTGTTGTATGTATACTTGTGTGTGCATATGAAAATGTGGTAAGTTTTGGTGTGAACTTATGCGAATATACATGTGTATCTAGTGTATGGGCATGTGTTGGTGGGCATGTGAGGGAATGTGTTAGGACAAATGTTTTCTGAGGAAAATTTTGCCATGGGGCAGCCGCTGGCCTTCAGCCATACTTGGTCACATGTGCACCCAAGAAAAGTGCACAGATTTCTTGTAGGAGCCTTTGGCCTCCATCCTGTCTTGCTTCTTTGCAGGTGGGGATGGCAAGGCAGTGGATATTTGTGTTTTTTAAGCCCGGATCTGTCCCTAAGAAAGGCTCCGTCATCTCTCACATCAGGGCTTCCATGTCACCCCTTGAGATACACTCCCTTCCTCTGTGTAGCAAACATGGCAGACTTGACCAGTGTTCCTCATTTGCAGAGAAGCCATGCCTCCTCATGCCGTTCTTGCTGTAACCTAAGTAAGGACTTCTGATAAATTCTGTGTGTCCAGGGTTTCTGGGAATGGGGTGTCTGTCCACCTTCTTCATCCCACAAAACCTCAGCTCAGGGTACACCAACCCAGCTCTGGTATCCATGGCAGCTCTGGGGACAGGACTTGGAGCCAGGTATGAGGCAAGACATGCTGTATGGAGTATGTAGGACAGATAAAACCTCTCTCCCACATCTCCTGAGGCTGAGATAGCTACGGTCTGCCCAGGTGCAGGGAAGGAGTCCTCTGGTTGTTTGTTTGTCCAGGCAGATATGTTTGTCCCTCTGCTCTAGACTCTTCCTGTCCTGACACAGAGGAAGGAGCACAGACCCAGGCTCAACTCTTGGAGGTATAGCTATTCTTCCTGTATACATCTCTCAACTCTTGAAGGTATAGCTATTCTTCCTGTATACATCTCTCTTACCAAGAAGTTCTTGACTATGGCACTGCCTTAGAGAACCAATGTGTACATATTGGAACAAACATAGACAGGCTCCACACTTGGATCCTAGCAGAGGCACCCTGAGGTGAGATCCTAGTCGCCCTGTTATGGAGAACATGTAGGTTACAGCAGACAACAGACATAGCTCTCCAAATACCCAGGTCCCTGACAGAGACATGACTCAAGCTCTCCTCAGGGACGGGGTACCTCCTGCTGAGCATAGCCCCCCCCCCAGCTGCCTCTACCCCTGCCAGAACACACTTTTCAAAAGGGTGAAAGAAGTAGATAGAGCTCTGCCCAGGTATAAGCTCTATAGCACTTGCCCTCAGTGACCAGGAAAACTGAGAGCAAGTGACTCTGGAGGCCCTACCCCAAAATGTTATATCACTCAATGCCAGGCGCCTCTGGGCCAGATATTATGGGGCTACAACTGAGGGCTCCATTCTACCTTGTCTCTCTCTAAAGCTGAATGCTTGATGGTCCCAGATGCCCACTCACATGATGGAGAGAGATTACTCCTCACCAGAGTAGAGGACAAGGTGTTCCTAATTCCTCAAACACCCAGGGGCCACAGACCAGGGACCTATTAGTGGATAAATGACTGGATGGCCAGCTTCTGTGGGAAGGATCCTTGACCAGGCTCAAAGGCCATGCTCTCGTGTAGAAAGAGCTGGCAGTTTGAAGACGTCATGTCATTTAGCCCTGCCTGAATCTGTAGAGCCAAGTGGGCAGCAGGCAAGGAGGTGTCCTGGCTAAGGACAACTCTGGTCTGCTTATCTGGTGGTTCTCTTGAAGTGCTGGCCACAGCCTGGAGGCCAGTGCCACACCAGGAAAGAGCAGAGGCCATGAAGTGTCAACTCATACCTCCTGGGCTACAGTGCCAGGGATGAGCCAGCCAGAACCTGCTGAAGAAACCTTTTCAGAAAAGGCTGTGAGTTGAGTCTTCCCTTAAGAGGTGGAAGTCAGGAGAGTCTAAGGATCGATTCTAAGCTCCAGATTGGTCCCTAAGGCCCCACCCCTTCCTCTGCTCCAGGAAAAGGGTTCTGACCTAAGGATGGCTCCCATGGGAAGATCCACATAACCTGGAAGAGGGAGGAAGATGTTGGCAGCTCTCTAGCTAGGTACTCAGGGATGAGGGGCATTACCCAACCACACGCAAACAGTGGGCCTGGCAATGCTTTACTGGGGCAGTCAGGGATGGAGGGATAAGCAGTCAGGTGTGAGAGTGGGCCATTTCTAGCAACCTACTATACCTCTGAACCTCCAGCCTAAACTGAGAGACCCACAGGCCCCAGGACTAGCCATCAGCAGGAGACAGACGTCCCCGTGTACTTGCTCCCAGCCACACCCCCACTCACAGGTGCTAACCATCACCCTGTCCCTCCCCACTCACAGGGCAATTTGTCCCCCAAGAAGACTAGGCAGGGCTAGCTTTGCTGCCATAGGTAGCTCCCAGGGCCTCCGGGGCCCGGCCTCAACCTCCCTCTCCTGGTTGGAAAAGAACTTCTATAAAATGTTACTGTATGTGCTAAAGAGCCCTGCCTCATTTCCACTCCACATGAACCCTGAGAGCGAGATCCCATGAGCATCCTCACAACCCACACTACTCTATTTCACTCTGTCACTTTAAGAAAGGCCCTGGAACTCCAGTTCTAAAACTGAACAAGAGTGGGTGTGGCATGGGGCCAGCAGCCCAACCCAGACTCATTTCCTGGGCCCTGCCCAAGCCACATCTCCAAAGGGGCCCTCACCAGTGGCAGAGCGTGGGGGAGGCCCACATGGTGTGCAGAGGTCTGAGTCTGTGTCAGACTCTCCCTCTGCAATGTAGGGCCTGACCTTGGCACATGGTGCCACAGCTGCATAACAGCTGCCCAGGGCATCCAGGTTCTCCTTGGACTGGGAGATACTGAAGCCGCTGAAGGAGCGCTCCAGCTCCTCGTGGTCCACCGAAGGGATGGAGATGGACGTGTCGCTATCCCGCAGGGCAGCCTCGGAGGGCCTGCAGGCTGGGGTGCCCTCCAGCCTCAAGAACTCGGTACTGGCTCTGTTGCCCCCACCATAGGCAGACAGCGACCGCTCGTGTGCAGGGGGTGGTGGGATGCGTACCAGTGAGCCATGGTCTCCCACAGGGGAAGTGCCATGGCGCTGGTGGCTCTGCTGCCACGAGGTGGAGGGAGGACACTGGGCAGGGGGGATGGCTGGGGGTGCCGCGTAGTTCCTCTGGCCCGTAGAGCTGGTGGATCGGACGATCTTAATAATACAGCCATGCTTGTCTGCATGGTCACGGCTGTCCTCTGGACTGTGGTAGGGTGGTGCCGGCTCAGGCTCCTTGGCCCCAAAATAGGCCTCTGTCTCTGCTGGTGGGATGCCCATTCTCTGTGTATAGATGCTCACCAGGAAGTCTAGCTTCTTTTCCATGGACAAGACCTGTAAGAATGGCAGCTGCTGGGCTGGGCTGGGCTTTTGAGAAGACCCAGGATGTACCCAGGTGAAAGGGGACAGAGGAAGGGACCCCAGAGCCACCCTTCCTCTACCCCAGACTCCAACAGCTCAAACTCTGAGCTTGCTGGTCAGTATGTGTGCCTGAGCTCAGGCCAGCCCACAGAAGGGTCTCTTGTGGTGGCTCCTAAAGATTCATTTCCAGGAGAGTGGGGATGGATATCGGGAATGGAAAAGAGGGTGAAGAAATAGGCCATGTACAACTTCTGGCAAGTTTTACAGTGGTTGATCCTGCTGAAGGACCCTCAAGTGCAAATCATGACCAACAGTTACCCCTCTAGGTATTTCCAATCTCCAAATACTAACTATGAGAAGAGGAAGAGTGGAAGATGACAGGATTTCACAGGGAATCAGGGGCATCCCACACAGCTCTGCACCTCCTGCCACGAGGTGGAGGGAGGACACTGGGCAGGGGGGATGGCTGGGGGTGCCGCGTAGTTCCTCTGGCCCGTAGAGCTGGTGGATCGGACGATCTACCCTTATGCCTGGGTTGCTCAGCTACCATAGACTAACAAAATAAGACTGGGGAGACAGCAGAGGCCATTCCCCTCCCAAGCCTCTCCCACCTGTTTCTCCACTTTCCCAAGCCGTCCCATCATGCTGGGGTCTTCGGGCAGCTCCGTCTCCGCTGGGCCTTTGGTGCGGTCCTTGTCCGTTATTGTTGGGCCCCGCCCCACAATCTGGTCCACTCTAGCGGGAATAGAGACCCAGCCCCCAAATATGAGTTTGAGAGGGTGTGACTAGGCCCTTGCCCCTTCTTCCTGGGCTAACCCACAGCCCCCCAGATCTTGGCTCCAAGCCCTGTCCAGAGCCGACCGGGGGGCAGTAGGTGCCAGGCAGATGGACACTGGTGCCTCGTGATCTCAAGCCGCCTCCTGACACCGTGGGTCCTGTTTCCTATCTGTTCCATTCCCGTGGGATCTGGCACATTAACAAGGAGTAAAGGGGAAAGTCTCCCCAGGGCCCACTGCCCACTCTTCCCTAGCACGGCCCTACCCTCATCAGTCCTGCCTCATAGCTCTTCCCAGGCCTTGACTGGTGTCACAGCAAACTGAGATCCAGGGGATCAGAGGTGGTTGGTGGGTATCCAGCCGAGGGACCAGAGTAGGAGAGGCTGTGTCTCTACCCAAGTACCCACTCCCAGACAGCTTTACTCCAACATTAATGTGCCACGGAGTTCCTTGAACCCCAACGGGTATGACAGGGACAGTGTTAAATGTCTGCAGCAAGGACAACAGAAGCAGTGAGAGTGTCAGCTTCATGCATCAGGACAAGGAGAAGGAGACAAAGGCCACATAGGAAACTGCCAGGGTACAACCAGGGGAGAGATGAGTGCTGCCAAGAGGTCTTTGTGGGGTCGAGGTGTGTGTGTGTGGTTGTGGGGCACATGCACACAAGTGTGCTGATGCATGCCAGGGTAATGCATGTGTGCTCACATATGGGGGCACGCTCACACCCATGTGAGCAAATGTGTGCACTTGTAACTGTTGTGCAAAATGAGAAACTCAACTGAGAAGATCAGTAAAAGATGCTATAATACCAACAAGAAGGGAAGGATTGGGTTCCTATCTGCCCCAGTGTGGCAAGGCAGATCCATGACCTGTCATACGGGCATGTAGGGCTGTGGCAAGGCTGGCGAGTGTCCCAAGAGAGAGCGTGGGCTGGGATCTGCAGGTGGCTTAAAAATAAAGAACCTATGTAATGTCTGTAGGCCTTACACACCCAGAGTATGCCTGAGTGAGGGCCCTGGAGCTGAACCGTGTGGCTCACACACAAAACACACTCTAGCAGGCATGTGTCAACAGGTTACCCCCTACTTTCTACAAACTGGGGTGCCCTGCCTGCTTCTGTGGCAACTCCAGAGGAAGGTTCAGGCTTGATCAGCCAGGGGCAGCCTCTGCATGCTCCATTGGGCTCATGCTGGGCTCATGCAAAAGAGGGTGGGAGGGACGGCAGGAGGGACCTTCTGGCTCCAAGCAGATGTCAGTGGCAATGGTAAGGGCACAGGTTCCCTGATGTCCCAATGTCCACACGGTCCAGGCACAGATGCACAGCCCCTTCACTCCTGCCACATGACGAGCCGTCTGCCTGGTGGATCTCAGGGTGGGCCTCAAGTTGCTTCATGGTAGCCAGGCAAGAGTCCTCTAAGAATCGTGTACCACTTCCTTCCCTGAGGTTCAGGCTGGGGCATCAGATTTAATCCCCCAGACGTTTCTCACCTTTTGGATTAAGACCTTTCCTGTGTGTCTGTAGCTGCAACATAGGAGGAGGCTGAGGAGGTTCTGAGACGTAAGTGGCTTTCCCAGCCCATGGCCTGGATGGCCAGTTGCCATAACTAGCAGCAAGACCCACGGGACTAAACAGGCCTCAGTCTTACTGGCAGATAGTCTGGATGTCACCTGACCACGAGCTGTTCCCTACCTGCTCCCTCAGGGTTCCTCTCTCATGAACTAATACACTCATTATATTGTCCTTTGACCTCATGAGCAGCAACCCTGGCTCAAGGGGTGGACATATGCTATATCTGCCAGTTCCAATTTTTCAAATTCTCTGAGCTTCCCAGCTTCTGTCCCCACCTGACAGGGAAGTGTCTGTCTGCCTTCCCTGTGCCTGCTCTTGAGAGGTTTACTTTTCCTGGACAATTAGGTCTTCCAGAGGGGCACAGGGAATTATGAGTGGTCCCAGGGTAGCCAGAAGACCTTGAAGCCTGTATTAACCACGTCAAAGCTGGCTTTTGCCCTCTGACTGCTTTCTGGCCCCAATCTGCCATCTGTCAATCAGCTGAGGGGCAGGGTAAAGTGAGCTGTCATCTTTTTTATCAATGACATCAGTGATGGTGATGGCATCTTGAAATGACACCAGAAATGACAGAGTCAGTGTGGTGCTGGGAGTCCTGTAGAGATTTTCTCATTTATTTCTGGCAATGCTGAGAACTGAACATAGGGCCTTAACACATGTCTGGCATGTTACCCTAGGCTAGGTAAGCAGAGATGTGCTCTACCACTCAGCTACATCCCCGACTTCATATATTCTTCTGGCAGGAGAATCTCACATCTAAGGAAGGGGATCAGGCAAGCACCCCCATCTGCTTTTATCTACACAGAGCCAAGGTCAGGACCATGGACATGATATGATGGTCACCCCAGGAATGAGCAGGTGTGAAGGGCCTGAGCTGGTCAAGCTCACAGTGCTATATCCACTGAGGTCCTCTGCTTCAGCAGCCTTAGCAGATGTCATGGAGAAATCCAGGGAAAGGCAGTTCCTGTAGATGGAGGACTCAAGGTACTGCCTACCAGCCCTGGCAAGGAGTAGCCTTTTCCCTAACATGCCCTTTAGGAAGAGAGAGAACCTGAATGTGCCCTGCCTTGTGGAAAGAAGAATGGGAGGTGCTACCATCATGCGGCCTAGAGCAAAGGGGCTGGCCATTCAGACAGGGCGTGAGGAGGCAGTGCAGCCTAACCTAGGTGAGTACTGGGGTGACTCTCTCGAAGGGGCCGTGGGTCCTTTGGTAGGGTACTTCTTGTGCCGGGGAGTTGAAGGGGGTGGGGGACCCACAATCATATCTATCCTGGCAGCATAAACAAGAAGAGAAACACCAGCAGAACACATCGTAAACAACTCAAGGCGAGCTGCCAGGCATGCATAGAAACAAGGAACTTGACGACAGTGATTCTTCTGAAAAAACATACTCAAAACAGAACGGTGGACCCACACTCTGGCCTTCACATCTGCCAGGTTCTCCCCAAATCCCAAGCACCGTCCAGCCTGCCCAAGGGACCTCAGGTAGGGCACAGGATGGCTTGGTGCTGAGAACTAAGTCCCACAAAGGAATTCTGCAGCTTTGGAGCAACAGGACCCTGCACCAGAGGCCAGAAGCATGAATCCTCATTAGCAGTCTGTTTTGTCTGTTTCTCAGACAGAACGAGAAGGAAAAGGGAACTATGGAGAGAGGGAGGCTGTGGAGCAAAGAGTTGTGGGGATGGACACGGGGCTAGGCTAGAGTCTAGGGATTCTCACTCACCCACAAACAGCACATGCACTGCATCTACTCCTGGGAAGGCAGTGAGAGGCTCCAGCTTCAGTTGCACTCCATTTCTCTGGCCGTCACTTATGAGAGCAGCTCATAGCCTAGAAGCCCTGCCCCTGACATTGGCCATTGCTGCAACTTTCTGTGAGTCCCCCAGGCTGTCTCTATTGTCCTTACCCTCTGCCTACCCAAAATCCATGGTCCACTTCCAGGCTTTAAAAGCAGGGTGTGTCCCACCTTAGATGGATAGGCCCTCACAGGGGTCACAACTGCTCACATGTATGAATGATGTCTGTGGCTAAGGGTATGTACCAGGAACATGGGAGGTGGGGGCAGGCTGGAAGAGTTGTGAATATAGGCTGTGCACACACCTGTATATGCCTGCAATTGGGGAATGCACACTCGTATGTGTTGTGCATCTGAGCATATGTTCCTGTGAGCTGCTGAGGGTGGGTTCAGACAACCATGGACATGGGTCTGTTTGTGTACACCTGTACATGTTGAGTGCATGTGTGTGTGGCCTTACTCATGGGTACACAATGCATGTATTTGTAACTTCTGGAGTGAGCTATTCTCACACACAAATAACCCAGTCATTGCTTTGATGTGCTTCCTACTCAGAAAGTATCACTCCACCATGAGGGAACAGATGATTGTATCTGGGAGGAACACTTCCAGGGTCTCTGGTCACTGCCTAGCAGGGCCCACAGAACCTCTGCTTTCATCTTGTCACAAAAACTCTCCCTTATCAGCATGTATATGCATACCACACACATGCATACACATACACACATAGGCACATACACAGCACAGCACATGCTGCCTCATGCACACACCCATACATCATATGCACGTTTGCACACATGCATGCACTTGAGCTTTCCCATGAGTATATTCAGATGCCCACATCTATACACATTCACACGTGCGTATACATATGTACATGGGGACACGCACATAGACACACTTGCCACCACAGTGCAAGTGAGTGGAAGAGAAAAGGGGGAGCAGAAGAAATACTAAAAACAGAAAGTGTGAAAACACAGCAGAAAGCAACAAGAAGCCAACAAGGTGGGAAGAGACCTCCAAAGCTGGTACTGGCCCTGTTCTGCACACCTGTCACCCAGCCCTTGGTGCCCCTTGTGCCATGCCTGGTTTTGTCCCGGAGGGCCCTGTTCATGCCCAGACTGGACAGGCAGGGGCTCTTGCCTGGACTGCAGGCTCTTGATGCGGGACAACATATCCAAATGTCCAGCCGAGTACTGTTCGATGACGTCCATCACATCATATGGGCGCAGACTCTCTTTGAACTTTCGCTTAGATACCAAGAACCGCATAACACTGCAGGGATGGACAGATCATGAGTTCCAGACAGAGGCTATTCTGTCAGGGGCCAGTTCCCATATCCCCCTGCCTGTTACCCTCAGAGCAGCTCCAAGACCACAGTCCCTGGGAAGTAGTATCCATTCTCAACTGGGTCACCCATTCACCCTGCCCCTCCATGGTCCACTTGGTGCTCAGGCTTAAGACAGGTCCTATCCTCCTTGGAACGACTGGTATGGATGGGGCAGTTGTTGATTGTCTGAAAACACCCCTTGCCCATGTCCCCCATTTCATCCATACAGTCAGGGGCTCTCAGGTCTAGCCAGCTCTACCAGGACTCCCTGAGCCTCTGGGAACGAGCTGACAGGTACAGAAGCTGGGGTGGGTGGAGGTCCTCCTCTAGACTCCTTGTGCTTTCCTGGTAGCTACAGCCTTTGGTGACTTGGCAAGACCCCATGAGGCCACTGAACATGACCCTCTCATGCAGATAGAGCAGGGTTCCCTTACCACACAGCTCTGATGCTAACTTTGAGGCCAGGGGTAAGATCTTCAGTCACAAACTCGCAGTTACAGCTCTTGTTGTCCTCTACGATGTCCTCCCCAGGGAGGCTTGCTTCTGGGTGGAAGGAAGCACAGGCTATGAGCAGACAATCATGACAGGATGCAACCCCCAGCCTGAACCTCAAGGACCAATCAGGCTTCCCCCAGGATACCCCTTCAATGCCTTTGATGCACTGGAGTGCCCCACCCCCACCCCGGTGCCTCTCTTCGGCTCTCCTTTCTCAGGTTCTTCTCCACAAGCTATTGCCTGGACAGCTTGAGAGTTTAAAAGGATATCTCTGCCAACAGATACATGGTAGCCACATTGTGGTCACTGTTCAGCCAAGAAATGAAGAAAGCTACGACACTGGACAACACGAACGATCCTTGGGACACCATGCACAATGTGGAAATGGCCACCATGGACCATATGAGGCTCAATATCATGTGACATGCACAGACTGGAGGTAGAGAGAAGTCGGCATGGAGCCCAGTGCTGGTCTAGAGAAAGCCATTATGGTGCCTAAAGGGATTTTTTTTCTCCATTACCTGCAGAGGTGGCAAGTAATGAAATTTCAAGATGCCAGTGAATGGTGTGTGTTAAAGTGGTTTGTCTTACATGACATCACTTAAGAGAACAGGAAGGGGGAGCTCCTCACTCCAAGAGATTTCCATTTGTGCCCTATAGCCAAGTATTGATGTCCTTCCCCCAGCAGCCACCAGCCTTGGAGAAGGTGATGCTGTGCTGACCCACCTTCTGAATTCTGCCGGGATGCAGCACCCTTGATGCGGAAAGCCTGGCGTGCGCGGCTGCGGTCACCGAAGCTCCAGCTCTTGGGCACCTTGCTCGGGCTGTCATCGAGACTCTGATCCGCACTGGGGGACCTCCGGACTGTCTGGGCCTGGGGAGACCCCTTCCCCTTGGCAGCCACACCTCGGGGGCTGGAGAAGACACGATCTTTCAAACTGACCTTCTGACTGTTCCCAGGATAGTGGACCAGCGGACAGAAAGGGCAGACAGACAGACATACAGAAAAACAGCAAGAGAAATCACTCTGGAAATAACAAGTCACATTCGCAAGTCTCTTTGCAGCTGATGCCCGCCCACAAGCCAGGAGGGATATGCAAGTCCAGAGAGTAACCAACCACACCGGGGACAGGGAGCAGTGGCTGGTGAAGCACAGGGTAGAGGTGAGGAGCCGCACAGGTGTGGCCAGAGCTGGGAAGGCAACGGCAGGACTCCTAAATTATTCAGCTATCACTGCAAGGTGCCAGGGCCCTCTTTATGCTGTGCTGTCTGTTCTCCTAGACATCCCCAGACACTTGAGTCTGGATCTCTTCCCTGGACCTTTGTGTGTACCAGCCCAACTGACCACCTCTCCTGTTGCCCATTCCAACTGCCCCTGGAGAGCTCCAACCATCGTTATATCTCCTGTCCCAGGACCATCAGAGATCAGGACTACAATTAATGCATCTAGATCTACCTTAGCCCTAGCATTTTCTGAGTCCCAGAAACTGCCTAGTTTCTATGTGGGGCTTATATTCAATACTGTCTGGTCTCTGGGATTCAAACCCCTCCTCTAGGATGTTTCTTGGTGAACAGCAGAGATGAAGTTATTATGAGGCTAGGCTTTCACTAATATAGGACTGGTTGTCCCAAGCCTTGGCCCCAGATGATGGCTATAGAAATGGAGAGATGACAGCCAGCCCCTAACCAATGTTCTTTCCCACTAGGCTGCTGTCTCCAAACTAGAAGGTCCTAAGACCTCTGTCACCCCATGTTTCTTCCTAACCCCAGAGTTCAGTGGTTCACTGTGATGTAGACAGCAAAAGACAGAAGCTCTGTGAGTAGCTTGCTCCAGGAAGGGGTGATTGGTATCCACCCTTATTCTGGGGGGGGCAATGTGTCTCTGTCCAGGTCAGTCAATCAGTTTTCCCATTGATGATCCCACCATTGCTTGAGAGGCAGAAGGCAGGAAGTCTCTTGTGAAGTGGGACTCACTTGTTCAGCCAAATAGGAGCCACAGGACTTCCCAGGGTAGCTTCAGACGCGGCCCATGACAACCCCTGACAGTATTAAGGGTAACTCCAAGGAAGTTGCAATGGTCAGTATTGCTCAGAACTGAACTTCACCTCCAGCCACAGTGTCCCACAAGGGGCCACCAGCCAGAGAGACGTGTCTAGCCGCATACAACACAGAGTTGACTATACAAGAGAAGATGGCCACAGTGCTAAGTCAACCCACCTTGGCCTGTGGATGGGGCCGGTGGTCCTCCCAAACCCATTTGGACCATCTGTGCCTGCTCAGACTCTCTAAAGAGGAGGAAGGAAGAAGAGGAAGCCAGGGACACAAAACCCACACAGGGAAACTGAGGCAGCTTCCAAAATGCCCCATGTCCTGTGAGCATCAAGAGCCAGTGGCATCTGCTAGCTTTGGGAAATAGCCCAGAGTCCAGACTTCTGTGTGCCACTAAAAGACCCGAGGTCCCACAACAGACATGTATGTGGTGGCCAGGGACACCCAGAATCCACATGACTTTCTGACCCCCTTCTAAGTAGAAAGTTGTAGTTGAATCTGAAGAAAACTGGATATTCAGGGATTTGTGACTTCTAAGTGTTCTTTTCTCCTCCTATGGGCCACTAGATGACAGGAACTATTGAACACTCGAGATAATGTGTCTTTCACCGTTCACTGGGCGTAGGCGAGGTAGAAGCTAGGCTGAGGAAGCACACGTTTCCCAATAGCACTCAGGAAGGGAAATGAGACGTCGCTAAACATCCTGGTGTTGACCAAGTCACAGAGCTGACTTCCTGATGGGGTCCCAGGACTCACTCACTGTTGTAACAACTTACGATCAGTTTACATTTAACTCTGGTTGCCATGCATAGTGAGGGGCAATGGCTGCTGATGGATGGCATGTCAGGTTCTTACTGCCTCCTGACCCCTGGCCTCTGCAAAGGGTTGCAACAAGAAAGACTGAGCATGTCTCTCCAAGCAGGTCACTCAAAGTCAGCCACTTTCTCATCCTAGTGGTAATTTCTTCCACAGTCGCCAGAAGGAGTTATCAACCATGCAAACCCGGCCTGGAATCTAGCCCTACACAGGACTGCAGCCCACAGCATATTTGTAGCTTCCAGGAAAGAGTCTTGGTCCCTACTCTTAGTCTGGTTCTTCTGTCTACAACTCTCCACACTGTCCCTTCCTCTGAAGGAAGCTCTGACAGAGAAAGGGACAAAGTGGTTTGCCATTGCCAGGACAGAGTCCCTGTAGTCTTCCACATCTCTAGGGCCTGGTTGGAGCTTAAGGGACTCCCTCTCACCCCGAAGCCACCAAGCCAAGATCAAAGCAAGCATGGGGTAGGAAGGTCTCCAGAACTCCCCCTAAAGCCAGCAAGAGCCCATGAACAGAACTACCCAGTACGTGAGGGGCATCATACCAGCCAGAGGTCAGCTCAGGAAGAATCTAGAAAGCAAGCAAACCCCAGCCTCTTGCTTTCTGTCACAATCTCCAGAGTGAAATTCAAAAGGAAACCAGCCATTAGATGGCCTTTGCCCTAGGCACAGCAATGCAGGGAGCCGGCATCCATAGACAACTGCCCAGCCTGTGCCTGGGCCGAGGATGCCCAAGGGATAGTCCACAAGAACACAGAGGGCAGGGCTGACTTCGGCTGGGCTCCTGTAGGCCCATTCTTCCTAGCGCTTCTGGTCTTCAAGCAGCCTGGCCTTAGTCTCTTAGTCCTAAAGGTTCAACCTGTGGCCAGAAGCACCTGGTCACGTATGCTATGGACAAGCAAGGCAACTTCAGCCAGGGCCTGAGCAGGCTGCCTCCCGGGGCAGTCCAGACACCCAGCTCCCTGTCTGCAGGTGCAACATTCTCCCCACAAGCACCCGCCTCCAGTGCACAGAGCCAGCAGAGAGGCCCGTGGGGCGGGGAAGTGGCCCTCAAGCCCCTCTCCCGGTGGAGAAGGACAGGGAGCATGCACGGGTGCAAATGCACAGCATGCTGCTCGGCACAGCTGGACACATGCACATGATGGGGGCTCCCCCATGCGGGGGCCACCACCGCTGCCTGAACAGGGCTGGGTTGTTCCAGCCAGGAAAGGGACAGGCATGGGAGGGTAACCAGGAGGCAGGGGCCCCAGAGCAAGCAGGACAGATGCCTTCATACATGAACAACAGACAGGGGAATGGAGAGGGAAGGGTGTAGTCAAGGTGCAAAGGGTTAGGAGGCCTTTCAGCATCCTGTTTCCAGTCTTCCCTAAACCAGGCCTGCAAGTCAGAAGGGGGAGACATGGCCTTTGGCTTTTGGGGGCCCTGAAGAGCCCAGAACACAGCGAGCTGCCTCCCTCAGTGAGGTGCCGGCTAAGGGTCGGTCCTTAATGCCTAGTAGAGGTACCAGAGTGGCCGGCCCCAGAGGAAATGTTCCCTGAAGGATATTGGACTGTTTCTATATCAGTAACCCTGGCCAGCCAGCCCCCTGCTCTGGCAGGAGGGGGCTCCATCTAGAGTCAGAGGCCAGGCGCCCAGCTCTGCCCTGTGTTTAGGCATCAAGGGACTCAGAGCTGGGTGGGCACTGTGCCGGCTCATCCTGAACCTCTAGTAAGCAGGGAGGGCAGGAGCGTGCAGCGTGGTCAGTCCGTGCGAGCATTGCGTGGTACCTAGAGTGTCCGGGGCAGCATCCACACAGGCACCCTCGGCACGGTCTGCCTTTACTGGAAATGAGGAGAGTATAGTTAGTCCTGGGGGCGGGTAACAGGACCGGAACAGAGCAGGTAACTGAGGCACTGTGACCACCTAGGGAGTTCAGGCTCACAGTCCCCCAGCTGCAGGGACAGCAAGAAAGGGGAGCGCGCAAGTCTTCTGCTGCCTGGGAAAGAAAACGGTTCTCTATTTTTGGAGAAAAAGGATCCCTGTGTTTTTCCTCCAAAAATACCCTTTCCTTCCAAAGCCAGAGTGTGGGTTCATGTTTTAAGAGATGTATTATTTTTTGCTATACACATGCCAACAAAAATAATAATAGTAATAACACATGAACCAAGATGCTACAGGAGGCCAGATGTGGGTGGATAGTCTAGAAGGTGACCACTGCAAAGCATGCGCCTTTTAGGGAAGGGGGAAATGTGCAGTTTAGCTTTACAAACCAATTGGCAAGCGGCGAGGGTTTGCCACACCAGCCTGTGATCTGTCAGTAGTGGGCTTTGATTTATTCAGGAGGCAATGGCTGTCCCCAATTAGAAGGAGAAGAGGCTTGGGGACATAGCCATATTTAGAAGGACTGATCAAGTACATTCATTCATCTGGGATTCCACGAGTCCACATTCTTGCCATGGCCTAGGCTAACAGAAATCCTTAGCAAAATCCCAGAAAATAGTGACCCTTTCTAAGAAATCTCCCAGACTCTTGAGATTTGTTTTCCATTAGAACATGAAAGCATGTTTAAGTTAAAAAAGAAAAAAAAAAGGAAAAAAAGGAAGGTGAGAGAAAGACAAACAGACAGACCAGACAGACAGCAGACCTCAGCCTGGTCTATAGAGGGAGTTTCAGGACAACCAGGATTAACCAAAGAAACCATCTTGAAAAAAAAAAAAAAAAGTAAAAAGTAAAACAAGAAAAGAAAAGAAAAAGAGAAAATTACAAAACCACATCTTTTTTCCCCTCCAGGCCTTACTTCTTCCTGCATAGTTATAATAGCACTTCACAAACTTCATCCCTGAGGAAACCAACATATAGGACCATCTCACATCAGAAATAAACAAGCCCTAGGAAGAAAGTACCCAGCAGTCCATTTTCCCCATCAAACGCTTTTTTCAAACACAGCCACCGTGTTATGTGTCACCCAATGCCCTTGCCTCCTCACTTAGGCACAAAGACACACTGCTCTAACTGGCGTTAACAGAAATCAGAATGGGAACTTGGCTCCAGAGAGCACGCTGCTGACCAGGCAGGCTAATTCTGAAACTGTTCATGCGGGATTTCGAGCACCCTGAAGACTTCTGTCCAAGCCTCCACATAGGACAAAGGCTGGATGCTTGCTGCTGACCTACCACAGGGTAGTGTATCTGGAGCATTCTCCATGACTTGACCCAGGGTTAAACAGCCCACTAAGCAAATGAGCACCTAGCTCCTAGGACCCCCAGCCCATAAGTCCATCCTGGGAACAGAAGACAGAAGCAGTCTACTTCCAACACCTTTGACAAATGTTCCTTTTGTTCCCCAGCTCTATGGCTTCTTGAGAATCCTGGGCCTGAGGCCCAGGTCTGCTATAGAAACCATGTCTGATAGTTGTGTTGTCTAGTTTGGTAGCCACTGACCACATCTGGCCACTGAGACTGGGGAATGAATTCCAGCTGTGCCCATTTTAATGAATGTCGTACGTGGCTTGTCATTCATGTCTGAGAAAGCATGGCTTGAGGGCCTGACAAGATCTGGGGATGAGGAAACTGCTCTCCACAGCTTTGCCTGATTGGTGGCTACCAAGGACCTCAGATTTGGGCTGGTGTGACTATTCCCTCTGATGCCATTTTTTTCTGTGCCATCCGCAAAGTGAAGCTATATCTTATCTTCAAATGCTTGGCCAATCTCAATCACAGGCAGATACCAACTGGGCAGCCCACGAGGATGCCAAACCCAGTGGAGGACAGGCCCACAGACGCTGGCTAAGGCCAGACAGGGCAGATGGGCACCAAGACACACAGACACCTCCATCTGTGAAGAAGACTAGACCTGTACGGACAAGAAGGGCAAAGCCATGGGCTAGGGGGTTCCTTTAGGCACAGGGTAGGAGACAGTGAGAAAGACGACAAGCCCACAAAGGACAGTCACGGCAGCTGCAATCACAAAAAAACACTGTTAAAGCCCAAGTCTGAGCTCCCACCTGTCCTGACTCCCCTGACCCAGATGCCCCCAGTGTTTACAGCCTAGTCACATGGGTCTCCTGAGGAACAAACCACCCCATGCACCTTCATCACGAGGCGCAACACACCAGAAAGGTACCTTTAGGTGGCTGAGGGGAAGGTCCTGGGTTCACACCACCCACTTCCCCAGAAAGATAATGTCAGCTGGTCCTGCCAGGGAAAGTATAAAGCTGTGTCCAGAGCCGGACAGAAACATGGGCACTGACTCCTGCTAGACTGGCTGAATCCAAGGATAGCAAGACTCTGGGAAGCCAGGCTTGCCCCCTACACACACCCACACTTAGCATTTAGACAAGAGCCCAGGGATAGGCTCACCCCACTATTTGTCTCCTAAGTAGCAGCTTCCTGTACACTTCCTATGTTCTTGGTGCTAAAGAGGGGATTTAGCTGCTCCTGGAAGAGGCTAGAGATACTACCCCACCCGCCATTACCTCGGTAGCAGGTATACATCCCAGTGAAAGAGTGGGAATCCTCACTGACAGAAACTATTCCTCCCTCCCTCAGCACTTAGCTCTCCAGGTTCCCTAGCCTCCTTGAGGCTCCCAGTGTCTGTGCAAAGGACCTGTACACCCTTCCCAGGGATGGCAGATCTGCTGCCTCTACTGAGCATTTTGGGAGCAGGGTGTCCTGGAAGGACTGGGTTGGTAGTCATTAGTCCTCAGGGAAGGGTGTGGAGGTACAGGCAGGCAGGGGCCACTGACACGCGGGGAAGACAGAGGAGTGGCAGGGCAGAGAGCAGGGGAGCCACGGAACATACCGGAGAGCCAGGGGGCTCCCGGGGTCCTCACCTTGTCAGAGTCCTGCTTTCAGGATCAG
This sequence comes from Mus minutoides, assembly GCA_902729485.2. Taxonomy (NCBI): domain Eukaryota; kingdom Metazoa; phylum Chordata; class Mammalia; order Rodentia; family Muridae; genus Mus; species Mus minutoides. The sequence goes on along the minus strand of LR753441.1, from coordinate 190,491 downwards.
CACCTCATCCCAAAGACAGAGCAGACGAGAAAGGGGCCCAAGAAGGGCAGTGACAGGGATTAAAGCACTTGGGGGCAGCAAGATTTTCCAGATGGGGGCAGAAGAGGAAGAGAGAGAGAGAGAGAAAGGCTGAGAGGAGACTCACGCAGAGAATGCTAAAGCTACGGCAACAAGCGCGAGGAGCTGCTAGAGGCCAGAAGCCTCCTGGGCAACTTGATCCCAGTCAGGGTACAAGGGTCAGTCAGTCAGGGTAGCATGGAGATGAGACGAGAAGCCTCCCGACCCATCACCATCAGGGCAGTCTTGGTCCACCTGGTGCACAGCCCTGGTGTCCATAACCAAAGGGACTCCCAGCCCCAGGGTCACTGGAAATAGTGCTGTCAGAGGGGCAGACCAGAATAGCCCTGATGGACAGTGAGGAGCTGGAGTGGATACCCCTGGGCACAGTGAGGCTGCCAATACTCTCCTGTTTTACCCACTTCAAGGCCAGGTGAAGCTCTTTTACCTTCACATGTCAACAACCAATGCTACACTAGATGGTCTCTTTTCAGCTAATTTTCTTAGTGACCAGGGTTTGCCATCATTGGCTGTCCCTTTAGCTGATTTGGGAAGCTGTGCCAGTCTTTGCAATTCAGGACACCACCTATAAATTCTCCTTTTGTGGGATGGGAGATGACAGTGCTGTTCTCCGATGGACAGAGAACGGGTTCAGTCAAATTCCACCCTCCCCTGGACAAGAGCAGTTTGTAGATATTCTAGGTATTCCTGGTATCCGGGAGGGCACAAGGAGTCAGGCCAATCTCCTTCTGAGACCTAAAGTCTATGAGCCATATACACACTGTATCTTGTGGACAGGTCACTGGGGGGAGGGACACACTCAGTCTAAAGGCCTTGAATACCCAGGCAGATGCACACTGAACTTGAAATCCGTGAGATGGTCTTTCTTTACTTATAAGTGCTAGGACAATAGTCTCTTTCCTTTCTCTACCAAGCAGAGCTGACACTGGATCCCCATCTAACTAGCCTGAGCAAATGGTACCTTGGAGACCATCAGGAACCAGGAGAGAGAGAGAGCATGAGAGAGAGCAGCAAGGTAGAAATATCCTTGGAGGTATAGGAGGGGCTAGGGCACCTTAACCTCCTCAGGAGGACTCTGGATACCCAAAGGCTAAGAGGTAGCAAGGTCCCTCTTCTCTTCTGCCAGTATTCTGAATACATTCTCCTCCCCACTAGAGTGATGGGAGGGGCCCCAGCTGGGACTGCAAATTTCAGCAACATACCTGCAGAGCACACAGGAACCAGCCTCAGGGTTCCCTGTGGGGCAGGCCCATGGGCAGGGTTTGGGAGGATGATCCAAGAAGCCCTACCCCCCAAACCTCTGTTCTGCCCAAATCCCTGTGAGGAGGCTATAACTGAGAAGTGACCCTTGGTGTGCCAGGACACATAGTTACTTGCTGTACATAGAAGTACACACAGGGCCCTGCCCCTTCACACATGGTGTATACACAGAGGGAGCAAGGCAAGGTGGGCACAGCACACACCAGGGCGGCTGGAGGCAGGAGGAACTGACCTTGGTGATGGCTCTGGCTGTGGCTCCTTCCTTCAAACAGAGGAACAAAGAGTTAGTAGCTACCCCCTCTGGCAGCCCCATGGCACATACAGTGGCCCAGGAAAGGGGACCTCCCATGGCCCCCTCTAGGATCTAACCTACTTAGCCCTCTGGGCTCAGACCTGACACCTATGCTTACATCCACAGGTTGGGTTGTATGTAATGGAACCTGGTACAGAGAACCATTCTCCTAGAGTACCTGTCCTCTTTTTTTTTACCCAATTTTTTATTAGGTATTTTCTTCATTTACATTTCAAATGCTATACTGAAAGTCCCCTATACCCACCTCCCCTTCCTCTCCTACCCACCCACTCCCACTTCTTGGCCCTGGTGTTCCCCTGTACTGGGGCATATAAATTTTGCAAGACCAAGGGGCCTCTCTTCCTCTTGATGAGGCACTACAAGGCCCAGGAACAAGGCTGGGGGAAGGAAGGGGCTCCCAAAGGAACTGTGGTCTTCTGACCCAGGGGGCTCCTTTATTGGGTATTAATGGATGCTAATTTCAATACAATCATACCAGTATAAAGTTACAGAATGAAAATGCAGCTGAAGAAAGCTCTTGACTTAATGGAATTTCCCTCCTCCTGTGCAATTTTTCAGTGATAGCAAGAATCAGCCAAGGACTTTGCCGCAGTCCGTGGTCATGCTTGTTTTAAGGCCAGTAGTCATTCCCAGGCTTCAGAGCTATTTTGGCCATTATCTGCTTTGCTGGAGTTGGTTCTTTCTAGTGGTAATAAGTAGATGGTGACTGGATCTTATTTAATTAAGAAGGGAAGTTGAGGAGTGACCCCTGGTACCCTCAGGAGGGCAGTGCCAGGTCAGTCTTTTGTATAATGAGTACTGAGATCCAAGCAGCCCTTGGGAGCTCAGACAGCCTGAACAGTTGAGGGCTCACTTTTACCCATCCTACCAACCCTAACTGCATTAGACAATTTCCTTTCTTGGCTCTGGAGGTCACAAATCCAGTTAAGGGGTGGATAGTTAGTCTTCCAGTGGGCTCAGGAAATGTCTGCCTCTTCCAGCTTTGGGGGTTCTACATCCTTGGCTAATAGCTTGTCTCTCAAGTTTCTTCTTCCATCTTCCCCTTGTGTACATTCTGGCATCCTGGCTTTCCTCTCCTGACCTCTATGCAGACAGTTAGATAGTGGCTGAAGCACTTAACTTAAAATCTGTGCAAGGGCCTTTTTAAGGGTCACATTTACAGACATGCTTTGAGAGTTAGTGCACATGCACCATATTTGTGTGTATCTGAGGTCTAGAATATACCACCCATCCCTAAATTCCTTGAGTCTCAACTCACTGCAGCATCAACTCTGTCAGAAATCATTTAATTATCTGTTGAACCACATAAAGGAGGTTAGCAAGACTCCGTGGTTGTCCTGGGGGAAAGCCCTCTACACACAGGTATGAGTCTCGCAAGCAAATTATTCACTTACTGGCTATAATGGAGAGACCAGCACAGGTGATAGTTCCTCTCAAACTTGGAAGGTTGATAAAGGATCTCTGGCTACCAAAGTTTGAAACTCAAAAGGCAAATTCTATTCAGAGTCAAGCTTCAATAATAACTAACCCCTGACTCTTAATCTCTACTTCTGCTGCCCTGAGGGCAGTCCACGTGGCTGTAAGTCACTGTACTAACATCCCTCCTATTTGTAACAATCCACAATGTTGCCTTCATTCACTTGTCCCACCGGCCCATGGTAGAATTCACCAGACAGGGGAGTCCTCTGTAGGACCTTGAAGAGGCTCAGGATGAATGGCATGTAAGGAGAGACATGTGTGCAACCAAGAGGTAGTCCTAGAATGGAATCCATTAGACAAGAACATCCTATTGAGGGCCTGAGATAGCTGAGGAGTGGATATCAGTCTACTCTAGAAGAGTTCTTTCCATAGCTCTCTTGGAAAAGCTTCTTCATTTCTGACTTCCATCAAGATGATTGATTGACTGGACCTGAGTCTCACACCTACTTTCTGCCCTATATGCAGCCAGTGCTCTGTAGCTGAAGTGCTTCTCCTCAGGAATAGCCCTTTACTGTCTGGACAGGTTAAGAATGTCCCTAGATCTCCAAGTTCAAGTTTCTCATAGGGGTTCTCAACTTATTTTTCTTCTGAAATTTGACAATGAACATCAAGGAGAAATTAGGCTGTATTCCTCGTAGTTGTCAGGAAACCTCCCTCAACGGCTGAACACCCAAACCCACCTCTTAAGATTGTGCAACAGGGGAAAACAACTCAGTCAAGCCTTTAATACTCTACAACAGGTACAGGTACTACCTGTCCTGGGTTTCAGTAACACATTCTTTGCTGACTTCTTTCTGAATGGTATAGATTTCCATTTAGTTTGTATATGAAGCATCTTCTTGAGGTCTGCCCAAATAATGACATAATTGAGAAGTGATCGAAGCAACCTCATCCCTGAGTTAAGTCATTCATGAGTTCATAAAGAATAGGCTATTCACAGGGGCAGGGGATGTACATAGAGACAGATCAGTGGAGTGTGCCTTTGAAGGGTGAATCATGCCCCTGGCTTCTTCCTGCCTCTCTCTTCTTCCTAACTGTCACAAGATGAACAATATTCACCCATTACACCTTTCTGTCTTGCCACATCCTGCAGGCAATGGAACCAACCAACCATAAACTGAAACCTCACTTCTTGGGAAGACTTTCCAGAGCATCTTTGAACATCCACACTTCCACTAACCATCCCTTCAAGATAGTGTAGGTTTGTTCTAATATGTTCTTCAAACCTCTCCCAGACCCAGTCATTACCCAACTTGAAGCCCACTGTCTCACTCTTGGGTGTTTGTTAAAACAGCACCCCATTTTGTCAGCTCTAAATCTGAGTTATCTAGAGCTTCAGTAACATGACAGCATAATCAGGTTGTTAAATCCACACAAGTTACTCTCTGACAGTCCTGGAGTAGAGACACAGAAGTCAAGGTGGCTTTGGCTTATGGCTATATCACGACAGTCTTTGCCTGTGACATCATTTAGTTTCTTCCCTGTTGGTTTCTCCAAAGTTCTCTCTTCTTAAACGGAGATGATGAATGGATCCAGAATCCACTCAGAAAATTCAGGTGTACAATGGTCACTAGAGGTCACATTAGCAGGCTCGGAAGTACCCACATATGTTTAGGAACAGGGCCTACCATCCTGTCCTTCCAAAGGCTCTTTGGAGATAAGAATTACTTGGGGCTCTATCCTTATTCTCCACTTCTGTGGAAAGCAAGCCCTGGTCCAAACACCATGAGTCACAAAGTCTGTAACCGAAAGACCAGCAGGTACTACTGGGAACATGCCACCACTCAACACTACTTCCCACCTAAGCATGAGCCATGAATGAGTCACATGATGCTTTTATCAAAGACCACCCTTCCCCCACCCAATTCGTGCCCAGGATCCTTAATCCAGCTAGCAGAATCTAACTAGTCTTTAGGACTAGTAGTCAAGCATACCCCAGGGCTTTCTGTCACTGGCCTGTTCTAGAGGCTCTCAGGAGACCCACGCTGCCCACTCTCCCTCAGTGTCCAGCCTTAGCTCGGGAGGAGACCTGTGCTGACCTGAAGGTGAGGCCAGATTTGCTCTTGAGATTCCTCAGCAGCTCCAGCTGGTTCAGAGGCGGGATGAGTCTGAGGCAAGAGAAGGAGAGGTGAGTAAGCCTAACCCCCTCAGAGCTGAGGCTCAGCTCTGTACACCCACATCTACTCCATCCATGGGAGCAAACAGCAGATGCCAGAGCATGGGTGCAGAACACCTGAAGCTCTGGGCTCAGTGCCTCCACCTCTCCCAAGCTCCAGGACTGTCTTTATCTCCCCCCAACCCCTTCTCATGTTGTTCCTGGGACCTGAGGCCTCAGGCACAGGAAATGGACAGCATGCCATGAGGGCCCAGCCCTTCAGCGTGGAATAGATCAAGAGAGCAGAGTCCAGATAGGGTACCTCTTCCCAACCTCTCTTCTGCTCTATTTCTCTGACCCTGAAAATTTCAAGGAGCTGCAAACAGCACCCCAACATATTCAAGGTCTCAGACCCTTGAGTCCCTCTGCAGAGCTTCTTTGCCTCCAAAGGCTGGAATGGTGCAGGGGGAAAGTGACAGAAAAGGGCTTTGCTGGGCAAAGAGAAGCTCATTTCCAAGACTATAGGATGATTACCCTGAGAAGAAAAGTCTGATCTCATCAGGCCCTCATGCTTTGAGGGCCCTCAGCATATAGTGTGTCTCTGTTCCTGTTCCTAACGTGGTCACACATCGCTGGCAGCCCACGCTAGGCCTCTGCCTGCCTGCCCTGGCATTTGGTCAGTCCATTGCCACAGACAGTATTGGGGAAGACATGTTCCCATGTGGAGGGTGAACCTTGCCGCCCAGGGGTAAAAAATGTTCTTGTCACGTCTCACTTTCTGCCTTAGACCCTCAGCTTCCTCCTGGCAAATGCCTGTTCCATGAAATCCCCACCTTGTTTTAGAATAAACACAACAGTCCCTTGGCTCCCGTGACCCCAGGCCCTGCCACTCATTTCCCAATTCTGATCCTACCTGCTCCAGGACACCTTTATGCTGCAGATCCTCTTGTGTTTCTTTCAGTGCTGGCCTCCCAGAGTCCTAACTACACACCAGGCTCCTCAGGACCCCCCCCCCCCACCTCATCTGGTCTTTCATTCTTGACACGTCAGCTAAAAAGCACAGAACTTGGGTTCTTATGCTTGGGCTCCTGCAGCAGTGAGCCACCTCCTAGACCAGCATTGCCAGCCCTCCTCTCTGTCCTAGAAATGTCCTGTCTTCCTGTGTCTGTTCACCTCACTGGGACTCTAGACTCTCACCATCGCTCTGCCCCACCCCCACTCCAGTAGGTCTCTCTAGCATACCCAGCAGCCTTACCCTTCTCCCACATTTAATGGCTCCCCAGCCACCTCTAAAACAGAAGGGCAGCTGAGTTCACTGGCCAACTCGCTCTTCACTCCAATCTTGTTCCTCCAGGCAGAGACACCCTACACCCCTGAGCCACTGCTGTCTCTGGTTATCTTCTCCTCCCCTCTCCTTTTACTCCCATAGGTTGCACAGGCTCTGGCAAGGGTAGCTACATCTGGGTCTTCTTTGCTTCACAGCCACAGACCCAGGGTCAGACCTAGAAGAGCTCTGAAAATTCTGGTTTAAAACAAAATAAAACATCACGAGCCCTGTGAGCTTCTCTCTCCCTACCCTTTTTTGCCTCCCTTCCCCCAAGCCATTTATTGTCCTTGACAGGTCTGCATGAAGCAGGGGCCTAGCAATCAGTTAGCCAGCTAGTGCCATGAGGGCTGACCCTCCACTTTTTCATCCAGCCCTGGGGCCTGGAGCAAAGTCTCTGGCACAGCCCTCTGCCTTGGGCTCCCACACTCACCACCACCACCACGTAGGCCAGGTTAGACACATGTAAAACCAGCCCTCCCAGCCACACTGGATGCATGCCCAGGACACACAAAGCAGCAACCAGGGGCAGACACATGGAGTAGGGCCGTGCACATAGCTGGTCACCCCTGATCAGTCACAAAGGATTGGGGGAGGAGCAAGCCCAGGAGAGTATGGACTAATCCGGGAATACTGTTGGTCTCATGGGACAACTCCAGCCACACAGACTGGAGGCTCTGGGGGACATTTTCTTTCTGAGTGTGGTGCTGGCTGGAAAAGATGGGCTGAGGAGAGCAACATGACAGGGCAGGACACGGGTCTTCCACCTGATAGGAGACTGGGATCCCCAGGAGAGGCAGGATATTGGATGCTACTTCCACAGTTACCTGTGCCTCTGGGGTCTGGGAATATGTCCAAGGGCCTACTCAGGAATCCTTCTATTTTGAGAGTCAAGTGTTTAATCTCCTAGTCCAGTTCCTATAAAAGGTAGGAGACAGGTCACAGCTCTAGAGAAAAGGACCTATACCTGCTATTGGACCAGGTAAGGAAGGGCTGACCAATTTTGTAAGGCTATGCTGGTATGGGAGTCTTCCTCCAGCATAGACCTCACCCAAGCAGGGTAAGGAGGTGGCTAACCTTCTACATGTGTGGTATGACTTCCTGAGTAGCACAGCTACCTGCACATGAACAAAGACTGTTTTCTGCCTCCCAAATTGGCCCTAAACACAGCAAGAGGGAGCCACCACCCAGCATAAATGGCTCTGTTCCCTGGGCCTTCATGCTTTCTTTTTCTGTGGTATAAAGACTCCAGGGTCATGATGGCACTCAGACGCTGGAAGGGAGAGCCTAGAGCAGATGTCCACAGTAAGATTCTAGTCTGGGATGTGCTCCTGGTCCTAAACACAGATCCCTTAGAAACACAGTTAGTCCCACGACCGACACTGCTCATAAGCAGAGGCAGGGTTAGGGAACCACAGCTGTAAGACACGGCAGGAAGCAGGCCAGAGAACAAGACACACTGAGGACAAAGGACCCAGCAACAGGGAAGCAGAAGCTAAGGAAGCAGGAGTCAGGGAGGCAAGGTCTGCTCACACTGGCCCCGAAGGCACTGCAGGTTAACACAGGGATTCCAGGCAGGAAGGGGCCATCAGGTGACAGGGTTTGACGATGGTAGCATGATGACTATAGGGCAGGTGCTCTAGGATGGGGTATGAGCTCTGGAGGGCTTGCCCCACCCCAAACTCAGACAGACGAGAGCTACACACATCTTCCATCCCATGCATGTCCTACCTGGAGGCCCCATAGGTCTGAGTTTGTGAGCTTTCAAGGGTTTCACACACACATACACACAAAGGGAAAAGAACCAAATATTTTAAAAGAACGGGATAAGAAAAAGAAAATGAAAAAAAAAAGTCAAGGGAAGTAGGGGGAGACAACAGAATAAAGAAAATTAGCCCATAGCTCAGTCCTGTCTCAATGCCCTGCAAGGCGCACGGAGCTTGAGGCAGGGTCAGGTGAGGGCTCAGGGCTAGAGAAGTCTTAGGTGAGTGCTGATGGCAGAGCCATCTTTGTCCCAAGCAATGCCTTGCCAAGACTGATGCAGGCAGAATAGTCTACGGCCTATCTGACCATTGCTGGTTGTCTGATCTCTGAAGATGACCCTCAGCCCAGGAGTCCTGACAGAGCTCTGTGCTCATGCTACATGGGGATGGCTCAGATAGACAGAAACATTTGGAATGAAATCGTCTGACTCAGGTAGTGAAGCTGGGGGGACCTGGTCTGATATCTCTCTCTCTCTCTCTCTCTCTCTCTCTCTCCCTCCCTCGCTCACTTCGGGCTTCACTGCCTTGCCTCACATTTTCATCTAAGCTCAAGCTTTGTGCACACAATTCCCAAGCGTGTGCTGCCACCTGTCTTCTGGGCAGTGGCTCCCAGAAAGGGACTTCCTGACCTTTCCTTGCTTTCCAGATTTTCCTGGGGTGTCCTGTGTTTTGTGTTGCTGAGGATGCTGGAGGCCCCCTTGATAATATGACTTTCCTAGCTCTAGACTCCCACTGTAGTCTGGGTTATTTCCTACATGCATGCACACCATAGTTGCCCTGGTCTTTGCTGGAGAACACAGTCACCTCTGTACTTCTTAAGTCTTGGGCTGCTAGAGGCTTTTCAGCCTCCAGCACTAAGGCTAGCTTTCATTTCACAGAACGTCTTGGAGTGGGGATTACAACACAATGTACCCAAAAGAGGAATGGAAAGCAAACGATGGGTACAAGACTAAGAAATAAAAGCCACAACACCGTAAAACAAAGAACAAAATCAATATTGTAAAATAAACCACACAGAATCCTTTGTGGAAAAATACATACACTTGAAAACAAATACAAATGAATGGGGTTTAAAGAAAAAATGTAAATTAAAAAGCAAACCACCATGCAGGGTGGTGAGGCTGGGCCTGGTGCAGTACCTGTACATGGGGACAGTGACTGTCCGCTCGTAGTACTGCCACGTGGAGTGAAGGTCGGTGCGTGAGAGGTTAGTAGCATAGAATCTCCAGGCAGACTGCAGTGGAAAGAGGTGAAATTGTTGTGGCAGAGCCGAGGCTACCCATCTCCAGGGACCTCACCCACATAGAACTGCAGCCCCATGCCTGTCCTCACCCCACAGCGTCACTTTAACCTTGTGGGACAAGCATGCTGACCACAGAAGCTGGTGGGGTATGAAAGATACTCTGCTTCTCACTCAAAGTGAATTTGCAGTGAGCCTTGGTGATCTTCCCTTCTGTCTTCCTTGACATTGCGTGGGTGACTTCATTGCCTCTCCAGTCCAAACAAGTCTTACTCCCAACCCCAAGAGACCTGGGAATGGGGACACGCCTGGGAGGACTGGACTCCTTTTGCCAGGCATAGTTGTCCAGCTTCTTCGCTGGCTCAGGCCTTTTCCCATTCTATATACTTTTTTCTTTTTGTATATTCATCATAATCCACACAACATGAAGTCTACCATTTTGACGCCTTTAAAGTACACTTAGTATTGTGTGTCCATAGCAACTATCTATCTCCAGTGTCTTACCCTTAGGGAGGCAGGCCCACACATAAAGTAGACACTTCCGTTCTGACCTCCCGCCAAACCTCTTAGCATCAGTCTTTCAGTCTCTATGGATTTGACTCTTTTGGAAATTTCCGATCATGGAATCTCATGATTGTATGGTCTGCCTGTTAGTGTCCTGCATGGAGGGAAAGGCTCTTGAAGCTGAGGAATGTGAATTGAGCTGCATCCCTTTGGGGTCTGACTAACACTTGATTATACAGACAGATCACATACATTTTGACCACCCACCAGTGAGCATAGCTCACACATATTTTGACTGTTATGTGTACTATAAACATGGAGGATTTTGGCTAATCACCTGTTTTGGGTCCTAACAAAGGCATGAACATGTGAAAAAGGCAACAGTGTTATGTGTTATGTGGGTAACAATGTGGGCAACAATGTTATGTGGGTAACAATGTGGGCAACAATGTTACATGTCATGTGGGTAACAATGTGGGCAACAATGTTATGTGGGTAACAATGTGGGCAACAATGTTACATGTCATGTGGGTAACAATGTGGGCAACAATGTTACATGGCACGTGGGTAACGACTTTATGTGTCACCTTTCTTTTCTGGTTGGTTTCTTTATTTGGTTGGTTTCCGCCCCCCCCCCCCTTCCTTTTTTCTTTTGGTGCCAAGGGTAGAATCCAGCCTTGCACATGTGAGACAAATGCTCTACCACTGAGCACAACTCTGATTATGGCTTTCTGAGTGGTGGCTACACCTTACATCCCAGCAATGGTGTGTGAAAGTTCAGTGGCACTAAGTTCCCACCAACGCTTACTTTCCATTTTTAAAATTTTAACCATTCAGTCAAGTGTCAACTGGCATTTCATGATTTGATCTTCATTAATCTAATGGCATCTTTTCACATGTCTGTGGCCATCTGTCTCTCTTCTTGAAAAAAAAAAATGTTCATTCAAGCCCCTTGCACCAAAACCCTCTGGGTTGTTTGTCTTTTGTGCTTGAGCTACTGGGGTTCTTTATATATTCTGGGTATTAAGCTCATTTCTAAACCTTTCTCCCATTCTATGGGTTGTATTGTCACTCTTAAATGTCCTTTGAGGCACACATTTTTTATTTTGATGATCTTTAACTTTTCTTTTGTTACTTGTGTTTTAGTGACAAATATAAAAGATAAAAACAATAAAGCTTGCTTACTCCTAGATAGTTTAATAGATTTAGCTCCCACACACCCACACCCACATCTCACTATATATCCCAGCCTAGCCTCAAACTCAAGAGCTTCTCACAAAGCCTAGCCAAACATCATCTTTTTCTTTCTTTCTTTCTTTCTTTCTTTCTTTCTTTCTTTCTTTCTTTCTTTCTTTCTTTCTTTTTTTTGTTTTTTTTTTGTTTGTTTGTTTTTAGAGACAGGGCTTCTCTGTATAGCCCTGGCTGTCCTGGAACCCACAACTCTGTAGACCAGGCTGGCCTTGAATTCAGAGATCCGCCTGCCTCTGCCTCCCAAGTGCTGGGATTAAAGGCGTGCGTCACCACTGCCCAGCTATCATCTTTTTAAAAAAGAAAAATTAAAACCAGCATGATGACTGACACATGTCTATTATACAGAACCAGCATGATGACACATGTCTATTATACAGAACCAGTATAATGACACATGTCTATTATACAGAACCTAGGAAGCTGAGGCAAGGGGCCAGCCTGGGCTATAGAGACTCTGTTACAAGGAGCATGAGTGTGAGGCCAGCCTGGGCTAGAGAGACTCTGTTACAAGGGGCATGAGTGTGAGGCCAGCCTGGGCTAGAGAGACTCTGTTACAAGGGGCATGAGTGTGAGGCCAGCCTGGGCTAGAGAGACTCTGTTACAAGGGGCATGAGTGTGAGGCCAGCCTGGGCTAGAGAGACTCTGTTACAAGGGGCATGAGTGTGAGGCCAGCCTGGGCTAGAGAAACTCTGTTACAAGCAAGTAAACAACAACAACAAAACAGATTTCCAGTTGCCTAATACCATGTGTTGAAACAGTTCTCAGAAAACTTGGTGCCCTATCTGAAATCAGTTGACACATGGGCTCACTGTTCTACTGGTACACTTGTCCTTATATGAAAACTACACTCTTGTTTTGGGTCTTTCAGATTTATTCATTTATTTAATGTATGCGTGTTCTGTATATACACCTGTGTCCCAGTACAGATGATTGCAACCCACTACGTGGTTGCTGGGTAATTAAACTCAGGGCCTCTGAAAGAGCAGACAGTGCTCTTAACCTCTGAGTCATCTCTCCATCCAGAGAACTAGACTGTTTTGATTGCTGCAGCTTTGTAATAGATTTAAAACCTGAAAGTGTAAGAGTCTCCATAATTTGTCCTGCTTCAGTGCTGTACTGGAATATCCAGAGTCCATTGTAATTTCAAAGTCACCTTAGGATTAGCTTTCCCATTTCTGCAGAAAGGGGGTGGAGGGCACTGGGCCTGTATGCCAATGTTTGGGAAGAACATTTGAATGAGATTATGTCATCCAGTCCCTGAGCATGGGATTTCTTTTTACTTACTTTGGTCTCCATCAATCTTTCAATAACATCAAGGACTACATGAGGTCCAGGCTGGCCAGGCTGACTTCTACAGAACGCTTTGAGGCACAGAAGACCTGTTACCTCCTCTGAGACTCTGCCTCCAAGTATTTTTCTAGTTGAGTGCCAGAATCATAACCAGGTGATAATCCTCTTGAAAAATCGGTTTTTCTACCCCTGTACCTACATGGGGGCTACTGGGATCATTGCTAACCAAAGCTTTGGCCCCAAATGCCTTCACCCTATGGTCATGCGTCATAAATGGGTTGGAGATGTCGTGAAGCTCTGGGAACCACCCTGAAATTCACAGTGGGGAAAACTGTGTAGGCAAGACAAGTAAGGAGGTGCTTGTAGGTGAGGCAAGAACAGCTATGCTATTGCTCTTTGGTGGTAGTAGACTCACAGAGTGCTGTTGAATGGCTTTTGCATATATTGGGGTGGTACTCAATTTATGCTGCACCCTGTTAAACCTTTTGGCCCCATGGACATGCAGTTATTTCACTTTTCAAATGGGCATTTTGTTCTTTTTTATATATTTTGAAATTACAAAACAATATTCATATGTTTTATGGTGAAAGCTATATAGTACAGACATAAACGGAAGCTGGACGCAAGGTTGAGACAGTAAAGGCCACATCTTTTAAAAGAAAAACAGATACAGAGACCACATTCACCTGGCAGGAAATCCTAGCTAACTCCAGAGTTCAAGAGGAATCTCTATCTTCTCCATGCATGTTCAGTGGCCTGCACACCTTACCTGCCCCTAAATGGTAAGACCACCTGAGCAAGCACAGAGCAGGAAGGCAGAGTATCCACAGTTCAGGCTGAAGTGGCACAGATGTGCCTCAGGAGCCACTTGCTATCCGACTCACAACCTCTCTAAGCTGTGGGTCTCACAGCTGCAGAATAGGTGTGATGAGACACTTACCTCACAGGACACTGGGAATGACCTAGATGGTTCCTGAGACAGTATGACCTGAGCCAAGTGACCACTGGAGTTAGGTCCATCCAGCAGCAGTACCATGAGTCACTAGGTGTCACCTCAGATGTATAATCTATTCTTATGCTGAACACAACTTTGTTTTTCCAAACATAGGCTATAGCCTATCCATATACAGGGAAAAGCATGGTACAGCCATTGCCAGTGCCAGGATCCTGGTGGGCTCACTTCTAGGTGAGGTAAAATCAGGACAGGGACTAAGAGTCCCTAACAGGGACTGAGGCTCACCTGGATCAGACCTGCCGCAGGGTTCCGCCGTTTCTCAAAGTGTTTTTGCCGATGCTGCTCTTGGACTTTCAGAGCAAAGCCGGATCCCAAAATGCCCTGCAAGTCACTGAGGTCAGACCACATGCTGGGACCATGACCCTCTTCTCCCTTGCCTACAATACTTGTGTTTTGTGGGTGCATCTTCCTACATCCTTGGAATTACTTAGCACTTCCAGGCCCGGACAACCTCTGGTTAGCAGAAGGCTAACCTAGTGGTTCCAATCAGGAACCCTCCTAACCTGCTCTGTCCACCAGGCAGCTGCAGACAGCTGCCCTCTGTCAGTCCCAATGCAGTAGTCAATATACCCACCCCACTCAGTATGTGGTAAATGAGAACCCCCACTATCTAGAATCATTCAGATGGGAAAGCCACAGAAATCAACAGAGCTATGTGAGAAGGCCTGATCTGTAGACACAGATGCCTAAGGAGGCTGCAGGAATCCAAACCAGAGCAGCCTTACCCTGGTCTAGTCTGGGGCCTCTCTAGGGACTGTAAACCCCACAGGAACATGCTCCTGTCCAAGTTCACAGTTGACAGGTGGGCCGTGGCCAAGTCTTACGGGGAGCCTCTAAAACTCTTACATCTCCAGAGCAGGAAGGCGCACAGGACTCACAGCAGGAAGAGCGAAGAACGAGACACCAATGAGGGTAAAGGTCGCTGCCAACAGCCTCCCGTTCCAGGTCTGAGGGTACTTGTCCCCGTAGCCAATGGTCGTCAGGGTGATCTGAGGGGTAAGGGGCTCTGGTCACTTGGGCAGGCTGGCAATGGCCTACCACAGAGGTCACAATCCCAGGCCAGATGTTCCTGCTCAAAGTAGTTTAGGGGAAGCTAGACACTGATGGCCATTCAGTGCTGCACCTACAGGAGGGCCATCCTTCCTTCATCATCCATACTAGGGCAAAACAAGGTCAGGGTCAGCATAGGCTTTCCTTTATTCTACAATCCCCAATCTTAATTCTACCCTAAAAGGGGAATCATTCCCAAGGCTCCCCTAGTTCACACTTGAGAGGGTAGACTACACAGTTTGCATAGGGCACCAAGCAAGGAGGGCAGTTTTCATCCAGATGAGTTGCTGGCATTTCTAGCCCCTGCTCTGTGCTCAGAGGAAGGGGCACCAGTTAACCAGTAAGTGCCACCAAGTCAGGGGACAAGATCAAGGAAGTGCAAGCATTCCAGGTCCACAGAGTGTTAGCAGTCAGAAAGGCCTAGGAGAGCAGGATTCAGGGAGAATGGGGGACAGTCTAGGAGATGGTTGGGCCCAGGAGGGGAGGAGGCAAGGGGTGGTGGGCAGAAGGTAGCCAAGAAGACAGATGGGTAGTAGTGAGGGTGCTGCATTTTAGAAACCCATGGACATTTTAAAATACAAGGATTATTTTGAAACAATAAAGATAAAATGTTTGCTTCAGTTCTGAAAGAGAAGGAAGGCCTAGGCCAGAGAAAATTCTGAAGAAAATGGGCTACATTGCTCACAGAACCCTGGGGCCAGCTGGTTACAGTTCAGAACCAAGCTTACTCCCTCTCACGGTACCAAGCTTACTACCTCAGCAGAGCCTGGGCATACACACTCAGACAATCCAGCTATTCCTGCTCTGTACCTATCACACAATCTCCTCCACCAGTCATTTCCAGCCTTAAACTCCCATCACTCCCAATAGCCCTACTTCTTCTAAAAGGACACAGGGTTCCAGACCTGTGGGCATTAGTAAGATCTCAAATAAACTGCCCTGTGGCTTCACCCCAGGGGCAGTTGTCTGACCCTTCCCCAGTGACTCTGCAAGCACAGCACCTGCCTAGGTCATCACCTCATGGCTTGTCAGGTGACAACAACCTCTGCCTGAGCCTTCAAGGAGTCTAAAGCATTGGGGTAGGGGCTAAGAGAAACCCATTTCTATCTCATTAGAGTAGCTCTCAGGGCTAGTGTGAGCTCCAGAAAGCAAGATCAGAAAACAGGGGCCTAGGAAACCTGTCTTCCATGTCCATGTCAAGCAGAAATTCAAAGATAACCAATAGGCCCTTCTGGGAAGGGGCAGTGAGAGAGGACTTGTGGAGTATCCTAGGCAGAGTCAAGGATGAGGAGCCTCAGGCACAAAAGCCACTTGGGCAGCAGCAAGTCTTGGGGAAGCTTTAGTTAAAGTCACTGTCAGTAGGCTGCAGACCACCTAAGAAACATCCCGGAGAGTGAGTTGGGGCCTTTCCTTTCCATTTGCACTCTGTGTGCGTGCGTAAGTGCATGCATGCGTGTGTGTGTGTGTGTGTGTGTGTGTGTGTGTGTGTGTGTGTGTGTGTATACATGTGTGCGTGTGTGTGTCTGTGTGTCTCTGTGTGTGTGTGTCTGTGTCTCTGTGTGTGTGTTGTGTCTGTGTGAGTGTGTATGTGCACATGTGTGCATGCACACATGCACACACACATGTACCTAACTTCTACACAGCTCCTGGAGATCCAAACTGAAATCTCCATGTTTCGAAGCAAGTACTTTACCCACTGAGCCACCTTCACTTTGAACTATCCCTTGTCCCTCACAAAGAAAGGATTGACTGGAGACGGAAGGCCAGCAGCAAGTACCTGGAATGGTGGCAGTTGGTCTTGGGAATGGAAGGCGGAGATAACAATGTTACCTCCACCCTCATACTGCTCCAAAGTTAAGAGGGCCTTTCAAACTCCGGAGCTGGGGAGCCCTAGGATGGCTCTATTCTGGTCATTACTCTTAGAGCCTCAATATTCCTCCACCCTAATCTTTGTCCCACATAGTCCATCACCAAGTGGGAAATTGCAGGAAGTAAGGGGGAGAAAGGAGCCCAGTCTGTCGCATCTACCAACACTAGAAGCACATCAGCCTCAGTTGTCATCATGTCCACAGCCAGCCACCAGGTGTCCTCCAAGAGACATGCCCACCCAGCCCAGCCTAAAGGTAGCTAGGTCTCTCCTTCAGGTCCCAAGGGGCAGGGTGCATATCCTTAGGATAGCAGTAACCAGAGGATGTGGAGGAGAAAGGAATGGTGACCAGTGACCAGGACTTACCAGACCCCACCAGAGTGCATCCGCGTAGGTGTCAAAGTGGTCATTCTCACCCTTCTCTGCCAAGTACACCAGAAATGAGGCCAGGATGAGGCAAAGGAAGCCAATGTACCAGGCAGTCACCAGCTCCTGCAAAGGCAGGAAGCCATGTCATTGTCCCTCTCAGGCCAGCCTGGAAGCAACTGTGCAGCTCAGGGACTTGGAGGATGGAATCCTCTCCTGATGCCAGCAAGGAACAACTAGAGCAGTACTGGTCATGGATGGCAACGGGGCTTGTCCTGGAGAATGAAGAGTGCTGCCAGCTGTACAATGCAACTTTCAACTGACTATTTCAGACCTGGGAGCAGAGCATCAGCAGTCCTTTAAACACTCTGTCTATGGCTGGGGAAGCACATACCCCACAGCCAGCAGCTGGGGTCCCAGCACTGTGGAGATATCCCCAAGAAGGGGTACAGGTCCCAACAGGCATATACTCCATTCCCAACACTCTGGGTGTACAGTGCAGAGACAGGGAGAGACCAGGCCTCCAGGGAGGTCAACTTCCCCAGAGCCCAGTGTCTGCCCCCACAAGACCATGGCTGACAAAAGGGGGGCAGGTAGGATAGAGAGCATTTGAGTCACTGAGAACATAAAGAACACAAAAGTCCCATAGACAACCTGGCAGAAACCAGGACTTGGCCACTGAGGACTCTTTCAAATCAGAAATATGTTCCTGCAGCCACCCAAGTACTCTGGTCTGGAGCCACCACAAGCCACAGCTTAAACAACCCCTAAGCAGGTGATTCAGGCAGAGTATCGATCCAGGCCCTCAGAACCAGGAAGGGAAATGCTCAGCTACAGGGGCTGCCAGCTACAGGAAGAATTGCTCACACTAAGAATAGAAAATAGCTTCTGAGGACAGGTGAGAAAGAGTCGGCCATGGGATAAAAGGAGAGGCTCATTTATATCTTGCCTGGTCCATGACTACCTCGGCTTAGAGCAGCTTAGAGCCTTGAGGTCATGGTAAACAATAGGCCCCAGGCTGGGCCAATGCTGCTCACCTTGCTGTGAGCGTAGACCACCGATCCCAGGAGCTTCCAGGTGCCACCCCTCCGGTCCATACGGATCATCCGCAAGATTTGCAAGAACCGCAAGCTCCGAAGCGCAGATGTGGCAAAGACATTGCCCTGGGAGCCAGCAGCCAGCACAGCAATGGAGGCAATCAGCACCATGATATCTGTGGAAGACAGGCACAGATCACAGCATCTACTCCCCGGGACACCCAGAGCATGACTCAATGGACCCGTAGACATGCAAGGTCATGTGGGGCCCTGGGAAGGGTGGTTTTCAGTGCCCACCCTGCCTACCTGTAGTGTCCAGGAGAAACTGCCCAGCACTGTGTCTCCCTCCCAAGACCTAGCCCTGTCAGCCATCGCACCTCCAACTCCAAGTCAGTGATAAGAAGGAACTTCCAGAAGGTCCTACCCTCTCACTCAGCCCATTATGGACAAGACAGAAGCAACTCTTTCCCCAGACCCAACTCTGGTGGGCATGTCCACCAGGCCTCACCAATCACACAGAACGGCTTCCTGGCAAACTTGAGCCTGCCCCTCCAGCCTCGATACCGGCAACAGCAGCCTGCAGCCCAGATCCTCACAAAGTACTCAACACCGAATACCACGATAGTCACGATTTCCTGGGAGGTGGGAGGAACACGGATGAGGACCCTACCAGGCCTAAGGAGGGCTTCCTTTATACTACATGACACTTTTTTTTTCGAGACAGGGTTTCTCTGTGTAGCCCTGGCTGTCCTGGAACTCACTTTGTAGACCAGGCTGGCCTCAAACTCAGAAATCCGCCTGCCTCTGCCTCTCGAGTGCTAGAATTAAAGGCATGCGCCACCACGCCCGGCTACATGACACTTTTGGGACAGGGATGGATAAAGCCCCAGGGATCAGAAGCTAGAAATCAGAGCTTCAGGCTTAGCTCAGACCCCACAGGGCTCCTAGCTCATGTCTGCCAGGATTGAATCCCTGCTATAAACAGATCCTCCAGGACTTACTGCTGCCAGCAAGTCCTGGCCTGTCAACCACCAGAGGAACCTCTCTTCTCACCTCCCTTCTGAGCTGGATTGGGAGGCTCTAGTGTCAGTGTGAGGGGTGGGCACAGGAGGACCGAGCTGAGAGACTTCCCAGCCATACCAAAAGGAGAACAGGTTCCTCTAGAATTCAGGCAGCTCCAGGGCAGTGGGGCAAAGTGGGTGGAAAAGCACTCTGGTGGGATCACTCTTGAAGGGCCACCTCCGTTACCAATGGCAACAGAGGAATTACAGTCCCGTTTCCATGACACCCACCCCTGTCCCATCACAGGGTTTATGTGAGTGAGCATCATGGCCTCCCACCCCTTCACCCACATCTTCTGGGGAGCACCACACACTTCAGTGGGGGCACCTGAGCACGGAGACTCCAAAGAACAGGGCGAAAAGGGAGGGGGGATGGTGAGAACTGCTGGGTGTTGTGATATCACTTCTAGGGACCAGGAGGCTGGGAAGGGGCTTGAGGTCTCTACCCTACAATGCTGAGAGCAGCAGTAGCTGTGTGTGCAAGAAAGAACACTAACTACTCTGCAGGAGACCGCGTATGCAGAAGGCCTGGCTCACTCCGACCATCAGGGTTGAAGGCAGAAGCAGAAGCAGAGGTCCAGGGTTGGGAGGCAGACTCTGCAGAGATCTATTTCCCAGCCTTCAGGCCTCTCCCATGCCCTGCCCAAGTGTGGAGCTTACCAAGATGTAGAGGGCCCCCTCGGAGCTCTTCTCATACTCCTTGATGGTGGAAAACACAGAAAGCACAAGGCAGGAGAAGACTAAAAGGAACCTGCAGAAGGCGAGAGACACTCAGTCATTGGGCCAGCCATGGTCAGTGTAGCCTGTGTCTATTAGCTAGCATGCCTGGAACTCAGAGGGCCCTCAGAGCACAGCAGGGGGGCCAGTCCACACCCTGTTTTCTGCTACCCAAGACTCCACAATCACACCAATTGCTGACCAGCCTTTCCGTATCCTTGTCTATCTGGTTTTAGCCCAGGCAGCCTTAGCTAGTGCAAAAACAGTAAAAAGAACCAACTCCACACTGCCTGCCCTACAGAAGGCAAATATTCATTCTTTTTCCTCGTATGCAACAATTCCTTCCTAGGTTCAGAGGCAGAAACATTCTCTTCCAGCTAGATCAGGGTGCTGATCAAGAACTCAGATTATCTTTCTGGCCTTTCCCAGGCTGCCACGGTTTTCATTTGTCCTTCCTTATAAGCTCTGAGGATTCCTGCTCACCAGCCTGTGCCTTCTGCTGTAATTATACCTCTCTCTCTCTCTCCCTCCCTTCCTCCCTCCTCCTTTTCCCTCTCCCTCTATCTATCTATCTATCTATCTATCTATCTATCTATCTATCTATCTATCTCTGCCTGACCCTTCTTGGCCTGCCAAAATTCAAAAATCTCCTGCAAGATCTCTGCCCCTTTTGTGGCTATGTGCATCCTCTGTAAAGTGGGATGCTTTCTCTCTTACTCTATCTACCCCGGAGCTCTACAGAGGACATGTGCCATAGTCCTGCCACAGCCATACAGCTTGTGGCCTTTGATAAGGGATATGTACGTGTCAGAAGCCTACTGGCTCTTAGGCAGCTCAAGTGATAGTAACATTTTTCTGCAGATGACAACCTGTCCCACATCTAATACATAGACATCAGGTCCTGTGCATAAAGCATGCTTGGCCACAGACCCCAAGAACGTCACATTCATCTGAACCACAAGCACTCTTGCTCAAGGAGTTGCTTGTGCCTGCCCCCACCTGCCAGCAGTCCCGTTATCTTCAAAACCCACACAAATCTCCCTCTCCACCTAATGTGTGGACCTGACCATTGTCTCCACCAATTAGGTCACTGTTTCCCTCTTGCCATTCTCTGATACCCTCTGCTGCAGGACCAGGGTGCTGTCTATGAGAACATGCCCCTTTCTAGTCTAGGGGTGCTCGTGGGTAAAAGCGTGGTTAACTGATGCCAGCTGAGCACCCACACACAGCTGTGCCTGCACCTCTGGAGCTGCAGATGGTGAAGCCCATTGCTGAAGATAATGCATTTGGATTCTGCTCCTGCATATTTGAGACCTCTGACTTTTCTAGGTTGTGAGTGGCTGAGGGTCAGGGTAGGTCTTGCTCCGAGCTCACTACTCACTGTAACGGTGCTCTCTACTTTCTACCTGGCCCCAGCCCTTCGCTTTTAGACAAGCCACAATGAATGAGACATAAGCAGAAAAACAAGGAGCTAGGGATCCTGCTTAGTTGGCAGAGTACAGGCCTAAAATACACAATTTCCTGGGTTTAGCAGCCAGCAGAGAATAAGCCAGGCATGGTGATACATCCTTATCACCCCAGCACTCAGGAGGTAGAGGTAGGAGAACGCTGAACCCCCAAAGCTGGGCTCCACATCCTGAGAGGAACCAGCACACAATATGCAGGTCCAGTAGCCTGCTGTCTGGGTGAAAAGCCCAGGTCACCAGTCTGGCAGCCTTAGACCCTCAAGGTTCAGGTTCCACATTCCCATCAGAAAGGTAACAACAGTCCAAGCAGCTCATTGATGGAGCCTGGTTCACACCAGTGATTATGTCCATCCTGTGCTATCAGCAGGTGTCCACCTGGCCACCTGAGCACAGTGCAGGTCTCACTCATAGATGCTTACTATCCCATCCCCCATTTAGCAGGCTTCCCACCACAGAGGGTCCTGAGGCCAATCCCATCTCCACTCTTCATGATTTGAAGTGCCAAAACACTGTAGACAGTCTTCTGTGCTATGGTTGCTGGCTAAAGTATCCATCACATCTGAAAACATAGCAACACCAAGACCTGTGCTTGGCTCGGGGATACTCGCACAGTCACACTTATATATACAACTGACTTTCATGGGTAAGGAAGAGACAGGAGGACTCAGCCAGATGCCTGGGAATCCCAGCTAACTTTGTGGTCAAAGGGGAATGCCCTGATGATGTTCTAGGAACGCCATCGGTAGAGATTTAGGGCCAAGTGCTATGAGAAAACGTTTCCACCAGAAAACTGGAACTGGGGCAAAGCATCTCTGAGATGATCTAGAAACTCCCAAGAATCTATGAGGGTGACCCTAGCTAAGACTCCTAGCAATAGGGGCTATGGAACCTGAAACAGCCATTCCTTATTACTAGGCAAATCTTCCAATGGAGGGATTGGGACACCAACTTAGCCACAAAACCTTCAACCCACAATTTAACATGCCTACAAGAGGTGCTGGGGTAAAAGTGGAACAGAAATTGAAGGAGTGGCCAACCAATGATTGGCCCAGCTTGAGACCCATGCCATGAGAGAGAGCTCACTCCTGACACTATCAATGTTGTTATGCTATACTTGCAGACAGGAGCCTGCTGTAATTGTCATCAGAGAAGCTTTTACTGAGCAACTGATGGAAACAGATGCGGAGACCCAGGGGCAAACATTAGGCAGAACTTGGGGAATGCTGTGGAAGAGGGGGAGGAAGGATTGAAGGAGCCATAAGGGTCCAGGACACCACAACAAAACATAGAGTCAACTTACCTGGGCCCATGGTAGTTCAAAGAGACTGAACCACAACCAGAAAGCATGTATGAGATGGACCTAGGCCCTCTGCACATCTGTTAACGGTCATGCAGCTTGGTCCTCTTGTGAGACTCCTAACAGCAGGAGCAGGGGCTGTCTCTTCTGCCTTTGGATCCCTTTCCCCTAACTAGGCTTCCTTCTATAGCCTCAGTAGGGGAAGATACACCTAGTCTTACTACAACTTGATATGCCAAAGTGGGTTGATATCCATGGGAGACCTCCCTTTTCTGAGAAGAAAGGGAGGAGGAATGGATGAGAGGATGGGAGGTGATAGGAAAGGGGTGGGAGGGAAGGAGGGAGGGGAGCTGCAACCAGGATGTGAAATAAATAAGTAATTTTTTAAAAAGAAGAAAGAAAATGTCTCCATTACCCAACACTGACCTCACCAACACCCACCTAGGACCTAGCTGCTCTACTCTCAAAATAACAGGTACTGGAAAAGCCCATTTAGGCAGATGAATACACCATGCCAGGGTCTGTACAATGTGCCAGCAGTATATTCATCCAGGAGGATGGCGAGGGTCTAATTCCCTGTGTCTTTCTGAGACTGGGCCTAGAGAGATACACAAAGTATGGAGTTCAAAAGTTGAAAGGGACAAAAAGAAGACCAGCTGTTGTGAGAGACAGCATAACCTATCACTCAAATCACCAGTCAGAAGTCAAGACCCCTTTTCTCCAACAAGAGCTAAGGATACTCCAGGATCTCTCACTTCATGTTCCAGCTTGAATCAGTCCACAGCAACAGATATCCAGCAGCACTCAGAGAGCATCTGTCACCAGGGGCCTCAGCCTCAGCCTCAGCCAAACCTCCAACAACACTGGACCTAAGAGACCCCACAATCTTCCTGGGCATAGGTCCCAGGGCTATAGCTCCTGAGAACATCCAACACCAGAGTATCACGCTTCCAAGCTCCTGAACAGAGGCAGTGGCAGCAGTGACCGGTTGCTGGCACAATCAGAACAGCACAAAGCCATGGTTACATTTCAAAACTGCAATTAATTTTCTTTGCTCGTTAGCCAATTTATTCAATTAACTGAGCCCTGGAAAAAAAAAAAAAAACAGGAGAGAGAGAGAGAAAGGAAATGAAGTACAGACATCTCCTTTGCCTTCTAGCTCTGATTCTGACTGCTTGGGGTATCTTCTCCCAACTTGGTCAGGGAGGAAGGAATGGAAAGGAGGGTGGGGGATCCCCATGCTCTGATAAGGACCCTGGATTGGTGATGAAAACCATGAGAAACACTGAAGGTTCCTGTAGCAAAAAATATGCCAGGACCAGCTTAACCCACAAGGCAAGGTAGAAGCCCAGAGGAGGCTTCCCCAAAGAGGGTTTCCTGGGGCCAGATCCTGCTGAGTCAGGAGGAGCAGCAGGCTTGGCTAAGAGAGAAGCAGGGAAGGTGGGTTTTTGTTTTGCTTTGTTTTAACAGAGAAAAGGTTTGGTAAGAGTAAGCATGTGCTGGGCCTGGGTCCAGAGAATTCAGAGTCAGGGACAGAGTTACCCTAACCTGCGCTACAATGTATTCCTTTATGTTAAAAACACTGCTGCTGAGCCAATGATATCGCTCAGCAGGAAAAGGAGTTTGCTACCAACCAAATCTGATGACCTGAGTTCAATCCCTGAGATACACTTGATAGAAGGAGAAATCAACTTGACACATATTTGTATGCCTGCCTGGAAACACATGCATGTGCACACACACCAAATAAGTAAATAAATTTAATTAAAAACAACTCAGCTTTACTCCTAAGGGTCTCTGACCAAGCATCTCAGAACATTCTGGGGGCATTTTTGAATGTGGCCTGATTACCTGGATATACAAGGCCAGTGACTAATCTTGAGGGAATAGGAACCTTGTTCCCCAGAACACTCTCCCGTAGCCAGCAGGTTGTGTATCATCCATGGTAGAGGAAAGCCACTCTGGAGCCCTGCCACTCCAGCAGCTTCCAGAAAGTGCCGCCATGGCTCCTCCGTTCCACGGTTTGTTTTTTAAGTTTTCAGAACAGACAGAGCAGATGGCCCCCTCCAGGAAGACTGGTGCAGGGGAGGCTGCAAGGGACACGCAGGAAGAGTAGCGCCCACGCTGCTCCTGGAAGCTCAGAGAGAGACAGGAAGGAGCTCCTCAGGCTGTGTGACCAGGCTCCTCCCCAGGTGGGAAGCCTCCAAGGAGAGCCTGCTTAGGCTAGCCACACCTCCAGGCCCAAGACAACAACAGTCTGGCCATCTGTAAGCACCTCAGTGACTGGCAACTGTCCTTCCAGCACATCCCATACTTATGTCCACTTTAGAGATGAGGAGGGGCCACTGGGGCTTTAGAAGGCTGGCAGGACTCTGTCACTTCCTACCATGTATCCTCAGGAGGTGTACAGCATCTAGCCTCCATGAGGTGGGCATTTCACAGGCTCACAGCCTCGAGCCCCAGCAAAAAGGGAAAAATAACAACAGGAAAACAGGAGGTCACCCTCAGATCTGTCCCCTACTCAAAGATAGCCCCCTCCAGGCTGAGCCATCATGTGTCAGTGGTCACTCAGTCAGAGGGGAAAACTGGAATGCCTACCCCGTCACTTCCTGTCCTGCCGTGTTGTGTTCCTTGACACTCACGGCAATTGCAATGGGGAGCCAAGAATCACCTTCTTCCCTTCTGGAGAGGATGGAAACTCTGAGAATATTCATCCATCACAGCCACCAGTGTTCAGAGGGGCCTGGAATCATCCATTGGGACAGGCCTGGCCATCAGAGGAATCACCCCCATAACAAAATATTCAGACTTTGAACTCAGCATTTTTCTTTACCAGATGGAACTGGGGGATGTAGGAGAAGCAGTTTTAGGGGCTCCAGGCCATGAGATATCCTCAGCTCTGGGGCTTGGCCACATCTCCCTACAACACCCACAAACCAAGGGGCCTTGAAGCCTTGGATGAGAAGAGGCCTTTCTCAGTCTCCATCCCAGCTGATGCTAAGCCTGTAGGCTCAGAAAGGACAAGAGGCCTGAAGCAAGAATATGGCTGGTTTTCCTGCAGCCCAGAATTACAAGGGGTTTCAGGGCTAATTATGATAATAGATTCAACTTCAGGAGGCTTCCCTGGCAGCAGTTGCCAAGGAGACCAGCATCACAAGCAGCTGGTCCCCAGCCCCAGATTCCAAGAGCGAGAGAGGAGCAAGTCAGGGACCTCAGGCAGTCCTTAGCAACCCACCCTGGCATGGGGAGAATCTCCTAGAGATGGAGCAGACCCAAATCTCAAGATGCCACAGGGAGATTAGAGCTCCACTGTCTTCAGCTAGCTGCAAGTGGGACTTTATAGGAGGGAACTCTCAACTTTAGGCAGAGGAAGATCACTTGAACCAGGGCCTTGGTACAAAAAAAGGAGACAGGCAGAGAACAAAAGGTTTGGGGGCAAGGATGCAGGGTCAAAGGGCCCTCAGTCAGGCCCAGAAGCATCCCATAATGGTCATCTGGTGCCGGCATGTGTTGAGATGTAAAGGGCACAGGTTTGGGTGTGCATGTACCTTGTGTATGCCAGGAAGGCTGTCACACCAAGGAGACGTTCCTTTCCTTCTGCCTCTTTCTTCCTCCTGCCCCCTCAGTCTTATAACTGGGAATCTTTCTCTTCTGGAAAAACAAAACAAAACAAAAAAGGCACTGCCATCCCCTTCCAATCCTGCTTCACACACCAGCTGTCTCACTGTCAGACCCTGGGAACACACTCCTGCCTGGCTCCTGACCCAAAGGCTGACTTGAGCAAGCCAAGGTTCACCGTATCAATGCATATTTAGTAACAAAAAAAAAAAGCCAGGCGTGGTGGCGCACGCCTTTAGTCCAGCACTTGGGAGGCAGAGGCAGGCGGATTTCTGAGTACAAGGCCAGCATGGTCTACAAAGTGAGTTCCAGGACAGCCAGGGCTAGACAGAGAAAGCTTGTTCGAAAAACCAAAAAAAAAAAAAAAAATTAACAAACATAACAGGTAAAGGAAGCTAGGTAAAGATCCCAGCCCTGCTCACAACTCTTAGACTACTGAAATCTGGTTCCATGAGCTGAAGGTCTCTACTTGCCTTTATGTATAATTTATGTCAGGGGTGTAATGACCTTAAAGGCAGGCAACTGTTTCTGCCCCCACTTACAAATAAGAAAAGGAGGGGCTCCAGGACACTTGCATGGCCCACACGGGATCCAGCTAGAGCAGGCAAAACTACTTTGTGCAGGAACCCACAATATCCACAGAAGGATATTGTATGTCCACACGGATCCCCTGCAGAAATCTGCCCAGCCAGGATAATCCCCATTCCTAAAATGTTGGGCCTTTCCAGTTTAGGACCTGGATTACAGTAAAGCCTGAAGAGAAGACCCATAGCGAGACCATACACATACCCTCTGGTTAAGATCACACATGGCTCCCCAAGGACCTACTGCCGCCTCGTCCATTAGATACAGCCAGCGCTGTAATCTGGAATCTAATTTCTTCCCCTAATAAACTGCTCTGCTGCCAGGACCTACTGCCTCCTTCAATGTCAGGAGTGAAGCAGAGCTGGGCTGCTGATGGCTGCTTCTAATAAAAAAAAAAATCACACACAGTTGTGCATCCCCTGGGCCTAGACAGAACAGAAGCTACATGCTATCTAAGGGCCTCTCAGCTGGAACGAGTCCGCTCACCCTGGGGGCAGTATTGGCTTGTCTGACACACTGGATCCCCTCTACCCAATGAAGTACCACCCATAAGGCCCTGGGAATGTGAGAGAAAGTGGCTCGGGGGAGACAGACAAGGTCCAGTACACACCAGATGCTCAGGAAATGCCTCAGACCCTGACAGACCATGGCTAAGGAAGACCTAAGTCCTTGGAGACTCAGGTGCTGATTCAGCATTTCAGGCCTCTCCAGATGGCCTCCGCTAGCCCCCATCTTGTCTCCATCTCCAAACACCACAGTCAGGAGGTATTTTCAAGGGACCTCTCACCTGCACTGACTATTGGTCACAGGATGGCCAAGGAAGGTTATCTCAAAGATGGAGGGTGCTAGAGAAGTCTGGAGTTTCTACTCTCTCTGAGCTATCCCCACACTATGCCATTTAGCTATTCACTCCATCAGAAGCCCAAGACTCACAAGGACCCCCAGCCTAAATAACTGCTATAGACACCATGAGGCCTCCCCCAGAAAGGCTAGGTATCTGCTACAGGCACAGGTGTCTAAGCTGAGACCGTGGAGTGCTCATCTGGGCAGGAACACGCCATCTCAGCACAGGGAAAGCCCTTCCCGGGTACCACCTCATGACCTGGCACCTCCTACATAAGCTCTCTGGAGACTGAAGCTCCATGAGGTTAATTTATTCCATTAGTCATCGTGGGTGCTGGACAGAGCCCAGGCTACATCAGGTAGGACTGTCCCAGCCACGCCAGGCCTACACTGCATCCCTGCCTGTTGAATTATCTAAGAAAGCAGCTATACTGCAGGCTCAGAGCCCCCAACCTAGCATCCTTTACTATCTCCCAAAAGTTTATCTCACCCCTTCCCTTCTTCAGTATGCTCCGTTCCAGTCAACTGTGCATCCCACTGAGACCATAGGAGACTTGTCCCATCTCAGTCCCAGGAGCAGCCAGAGAGCTGTGGTGGAAATGGCGGTCAGCTTACGTCTGCCCTGCTCGAAGCTCTACGCTGGCCCCAGTGCCCTAAGAGTCTTGCCATACCTGGTGTACCTAACTTTTCTTCTGGCTCCTTTTCTGTTCTTTCTCAGCCTCACCATGACACCTCCATTCCTTGGGGCTTTAGTGCACCTCCTTTTGATACCTGGTAGTAGAGCCTCCACACACACAACCCAAGGCCATCTCTTCTTCACTCTCCTTCCTCAGGCATGCTCACTTTCACTGAGGACACAGCCTCATCTGCTCTGCCCTCTCCAATGCCCAGGAGGCCACTGCCACACAGGGAATCACAGGAGGAATCACACAGGGAAAAGCACAGAACACAGGGAACACCATGATCCCTTTGTAGGGAATATTAAGAACAAACCTATCATAGACAGGAAGATATCAGTGAGGACCAGAAACTGGAAAGGGGCCCTGTAAAGAACTGCCCATAGACAGGTGTCCTTGATGCTACAGAGTACTGATGGCTACAGGGCACTTGTAAAAACTACCATTCATTTATTTACTCCAAACGGCCAGGGTTAATTTTGTCTCAATTTTAAAAGACAAAAGGCAAGCACCTCCCTGGCAGAGTAAACTATTTCTCCAGAGTCATTACAGCTATGCCGTAAGCAATGCTTCCTCTGTGCCTTGGGGTGTCTTTGCAAGACAGCCTACATACCCTGTACCCAGAGACTCTCCAGCCCATGAGCACTGGGTCCATGGGGCCATTCTGAGAAAATGGAGATTAAAAATGAAGGGTGGTCTCTGAGGCCTCTGGGGCAAAACCAGCTCAGTCTCTCCGGGAAGGCTTGGGTATAGATAAGGTGTTTCCAGCTCATGAGAAGTCCTCAACAACTGTGGGCTGGGTACCATCCCTTCCAGGACATGCTCTCTTCCACCACTGAGCTGGGTACCATCCCTTCCAGGACATGCCCTCTTCCACCATTGAGATGATGCTGTCCATGGTTGGTACCAGTCCCCTCCCTCCTCTGCTGTTACCTGGTACACAACCTCCAACACAGATATTCCTGGACTTAACCTAGCCTCCTCCCCCTACAGGCTCCACCTTGCAGCTTTGAAAGCTAATATATATGAGCCCTAGTAAAAGAAATACTTCCCAAAAAAAGGAAAGAAAAGAAAAAAGAAAAGAAACACTTCCCCTTAACTGCTGGGATAAAAGCTCACCATGGAACCTCTCCCCTCCTCAGTATGAATCTCCATCTTCTTTCATGGCTCAGGAGGCCCATCAGGTGCTCAGAGTACCCCAACAATGGATCTCCTGACAGGGTAGCTCACAGGCCTCCCCACCCACTATCCCACATTTGATGGACAGGCATGCCCATGCCTCCTGCCCAAGCTGTGCTCCTGGGCTGGCCCCAAAGTTCACAGCATTAATTCCTGATCATTTCTAAATACTCTCTCCCAGCCATGCACAGCCAAAGACAGAAAGCTCACCCCTCAAACAGGACCTTTTCATGAGCCTCTCCTGGGCTACCCTTGCTACTCACCAGCTTTCCTAATGATCTGGATGAACATAACATGAGACAAGGCCACAATCAATCAGAAGTGGCCCCCCTGAACAGGACATTCCTGTGAACAGAGGTATGTGTAGACATACAGGCATACAGGATCCTGACTCAGACACTATCCTAAACTGACTGTTTCCATGTGAACTAGATGGAGTTCCAATGGTCCATAGGAGAAGACATATCGCAGAACAGCTGATCTGTAAAAAAAAATCCCAGTGTGCCATGAACACAGGAGAGAAACCAGACAAAAAAAACAGAGTTATGGAAATCAGCAGGAGGCACAAACACACCTCTTCTTTTCCAGCATTTCCCCAATTTCCTGCATTGGGCATGTAATAAAAAGAAACAATATCCATAACCAAGTGCTTCTGTAAAAGACAAAGCAAGCTGGTCATAACAGAGCCTGCAGAGCTATCTGCCCACGCAGTTTCCTTCTGCATGCTAGAATTCAGCACTTGGGTAATTTAACAAGGTGTCACGGAGCACCATCATGGAGAAGGTTGTTTTTTTTTTCCATGCTGACCCAGGAAGAAGGAAACCTACCTGTGTCTTTGTCCCACAAGCCCTAGAACCCTCTAGAAATAGCTCCCCAAGCTCTTGCCCCTTCCAAGCCTAACAAAGGTAACCCAAGCCTCATCTTGTGAGAGGGCGGGAGCAGCAATCACACCATGGAGCTTTTCCGCTCACAAGGAAATACCGCTGTGCACTTGAGTCCAGGACCATGGGGTCAGCACCACAGAGGCAACCCTACCTTCTCTTGTCCCTTCCCAATTCCAGTAACACAGAAACTCCTACCTCCTCCTCCCCAAGAATAGCAGGCCTTCTTCTCTGCATGATCCCAGACCCTTGCTCTACATGCTTTCTCCCACCAGAGGCTTTCTACAAACGTAATGAACAGCAAGCAGCGATATCTGTGTATCAAGCCTGACGAGAAATAATGTTCTGGATGAGGACATTTTTGCAGTAGTTTAAAAGCTTCTTGCAATATCTCCTACAGCTCAGAGGTATATGTTAAGACATCTGGGAACCTCACAGCAGTAATGCTAACAGTGGTCAGATCTCAGATATGTCCTTCATTTCCATCAGAAAGGAACCCTTCTCACCCATTAGGTCGTGCTCCTGGCAGTGGGCCTGAAAGTGGGGCCTGGGCATCTCCCCGACACACAGCAGAGGAAAACATCAGAACTGGCAAGGTGCAGGTGGCAAGTGTACAGCCATTATAGATTCCATGGTGGTCTACAATGCACCCCAAGAATGTGCATAAATAACATCTCAAGGAGAGAGAAGCCAGGAGACACAGCTGACCAGAGAGAAGGCCATCCCGGGGAATCACTGCATGGCAAATCACCTCATATGTCCCCAGGTTTTTCCTACATGACATAGCTGCCACATACATGAACTCACAACACATGAACAAGATCAAGCCAGTTAATAATTCCAACACAGAGGAAGGAGAGGCCCCCAAGGTCTCACCCACAGCTGAGTGGTGATGGCTGCTGATGGATGCAGTCACTTGTCTTTGGAAGGTGAGAACTGGTAGGTTGTCCATGCCCTGGGGATAACCCCACACCCGTGTGTTAAAGGCCATAAGGCCATACTAATTGGATTTGGTGGGTTCAAAAAAAAAAAAAAAAGCCAGGTACAGGCAGGTAGATTTCTGTGAGTTTGAGGCAAACCTGGTGTACATATCAAGTTCTAGGCAAGCCAGGGTTACATGATAAGACCTTTTCATAAAATAAGGTAAAAATAAATCTAAAAATTGAAGACAAAATAAAAAGAGATGACATGAAATAGAGAAGACAGTTGAGGAGGGAAACAGGGGGAACGGAGATGGATATGACCAGGACACCTGGTATCTATGTATAAATTTTTCAAAAAATAAACAAACAAAAATTAATGGAGCATCCAAATAGTCTCCCATCAATCCTGGTGCTCCAGACGTCCTTGATGTGCTTCCTCCAGGTATTGCTCAGCACCACTACATCAGGCTCAGAGCCCCCCACACTCATGGCACCGTCCATCAACACAGCTTCTTCTGCACAGGCTTCCCAAAAATGTTTCATTTCTATCTTGCTTCCCAAAACTGGGGCCCCTGAAGAAGTTGGCCCCTGCCTTGTACTCACCAGCCAGTGTCTTTCCAAGTCAAAGCAGAAAAGTAGCACCAGACCTACAAAGTCCCCAGCACAGGACAAAGCTGGTGGCTCTTGGATGGAAGGGGCCAGAAACCAGGCAGAACCTGGAGCAAGGACAGCTCCTCTACTTAGGAGAAAGGAGCGATATCAGGGGATGCCATCTCAAGTGGAGGTTGCAGATCCACCCCAAGTGATACTGTGGAAGTTGCTGACACCGAAGAGATCATTAAGGAATCTATGCTGTTTTCAAGCAACCCCCACTAGAACATTCTAGAATAACAGCCCAGATGGGCATTCATAAAATTATTCCCAATATCAGAAAAGAAATGGAAGACCTGCCGGGTGTGGTGGCGCATGCCTTTAATCCCAGCACTTGGCAGGCGGAGACAGGCGAATTTCTGAGTTCAAGGCCAGCCTGGTCTACAAAGTGAGTTCCAGGACAGCCAGGGCTATACAGAGAAACCCTGTCTCAAAAAACCAAAAAAAAAAAAAAAAAAAAGAAAAGAAAAAGAAAAAAAAGAAATGGAAGACCTAATTCTGACTCATCTGGACACCCAGCTGAGCCCAAAGATAACTGAGGGTGTGTCTAGAACACATCCTGCCTCCTTTTCCCATGCAGAGAAGCCACTGTCCCAGAATCCTCTTTTCCTCCACAAAGGCTCTGATGGCCCCAGCAGCCACTCCCTTTAGCTCACTGAAGACGAACAGGGATGGATGATCAGGGAACATTCTGAGAGCTTCCCTTTGGTGGGCCTCTATTCCCAGACCAAGACCACCTGCTCTGCAGGAGTGAATGGGGGCACCCTGCTATATAGCTCAAGAGCTCAAATCCTTCTCAGAGTGTCCCTCTAGAGTCTCACCCACTAGGTCCCTTGCCTTGGGTAGTTCCAGGAATGAATGAGAGAATAAAATTGGGACTGGGAGACAGCTCAGTTGGTAAAGTCCTTGACACACATGAGGACCTGAGTTTGATCCCTGGTACTTGTATTTAAAAGCCAGGTATGACGTACACTTTTGATATCCCAGCACTGAGGAGGCAACCTAGTGAAAGTCAAGTGAGAGACCATGTCTCAAAAAGCAAGATGGATATAGCTCCTAATTGACAACAAATAAGGTTGACCTTTGGCCTCTATACACATGCACACATAAACCTGCACACATGCAATTTAAAAGAGAGCATGCAGATGCTGGGAGGACTCCTGTTGCCCTCCGTCCTGCACAAGGCAGTAATCCTGAGCAGATTTCCACACTAGACAGTTGTTCGCAAGACCTTGCACTGGGAGCATGGACATAAAGTACAGCATCTGCACACAGCTTATGGGACACACCTGGGGTTCTGAGAACTATAAAAAAAAAATGTCAGCAAGAAAGCAGAAATAGGAGTTCACTTCGTACAGAGACCCCAGTGGGAGGCCTAGCTATACAGGCTAGGCAGACACATGGCAACCATGAGTCACTGTCAAACTGATCTTTGGGGACAGTCACAGGTCGACTCACCACCACCACCACCACCACCCTGCATTTCATCTCAAATCAGATAAACTGCTTCTGCTGTTGTTAGGCAGTTGGACAGATGCTACTGGGTTTCCTCCTCCAAATGACGGCTTGGTGCCTGCTGCGTCACTGTGAGTGAGGCGCTGTTTGAAGAAGCTCCTGGAGCTGTCAGCAAATTGTTGTCTGAAAGCAAAGCCCAGTTCCAGCCATGAAAGGGGAAGGGCCGTGCTTGGCAGGCATCCACACACAGAGGACAGTGCTCACTGTGAAGGGGGCTCAGCCAAGCCAACTAACTCATCCACGTCTGGTAGAAACCAGATGTCTCCAGGGCTTGCTCAGCAGTTCCCCTGAAGCCTGGGGGACTTACTGGCAAAAACCTGCACACTATTTTTCCATCCAAAATCATTCCTTTCCTCAACACCCAACCTTTAGGGTGCTGTCACGCATGCTACTCAGTTCCACAGAGGAAGACATCTTAAACTGCCAATCAACACAAAATCTCATGGTTCTAGGAAAACAGCTGGCACTCTTGGAGCTGGCCCACTGGCAAGCTTCTGACACTCATAACTCATTTCTAAACCTGTGTCTCCTGTTAAACGGTGGCCCAAATCATCTTGCCAAGATCAGGGTACAGGTGTATCCTGAGGCTTTGTCTAAGGATTGGCTGATGAGCTGTAGACCCTGTCTACAGCTGGGCCAGCCATAGTCCCAAGACTTCCACACCCCACTGGATAAGGTCTTACTCTGCAAAACTTCAGGCAGTACAAGCCAGTGAACATCAGCACTTAAAAATCTTTGTGTCTAGTGACTCAAATCCACACCCAGCCAGGAACGTCACTTACATATTACAAACAAGGAAACTGGAGTCTGGAAACTGGTTCTGGAGCTGATCAATAGAAACAGGGCCATCCAGAGCCCTTAGTCCCAAACCCTGCCATCTTTCACCCCTGAGAGGTAACAAGAGTCCCCTGCTAACCCCACCCCAGTAGCTGTAGCACAAAGGTGCATACTTGGTGGGTGGAGGACACATAGGTAATTACATGGTAAGACAGTCAGCTTTTATTCAGCATATTTGGTTTGGTTGGTTTTTGTTTGTTTGTTTGGTTGGTTGGTTGGTTGGTTAGTTGGTTTTATTTTTGTTTTTTTGAGACAGGGTTTCTCTGTGTAGCTCTGACAGTCCCAGAACTCACCCTGTAGAACAGGCTGGCCTCAAACTCATAAAGATCTGCCTGCTTCTACCTCCCATGCGCTGGGAATAAAGGCATGTGCCACCAAGGCCCAGCTCAGCACTATTTGTAATAAGAAATGGGGCACACACCAAGGTCCCTGAAAAGAAGCATTGCTCTTTATCAACTTTGCCTTACCAGGGGACAGCAGCTGCCAGATCAGAGCTCACTGTCCTCCCAAAATGGGGCCCTCTAATGTCACTTCAGCCTTTAAAGGATATGACCAGGATCTGGGCCAGGACCATCCCTTCCATCCAACAGCAGGGATGCACAGATGGTTCAGAGAACACACCACATCCCTTCCCCATCCTTTTATGTGTCAATTTAGGATGCATATGCTCAAATACAGCTGTTAGTACCCTTCACAGAGTACTCCAAGGAGCCCTTAGTCCTAGGGACTCACCCATTTCCCTAGATTCAACCCTACAGTGAGTAATGGATTCACTGTTCACACTAGGTGGTATGGTGGATCACGCCAGCCCCGTTTTTTCATCAACAGGGAGTCAGAACACCTCACCCAGGACACCCTGGAATATCCAAGATCATGAGTATTTACAAAATCCTGTATATTTTGTTCATTGGAAGACACTAAAGGCCCCACCACTGGGCTCCTGCTGTACTGTCAGACACTGTCATTGGCTCCTCGGAAGCACTCCAGATTCAAGTCATTTCAGAATCAAGGTCAGCATCTGGGAGCATTCCCAGCACCTAGTAATCTCATGTCAAAGTTCTCCAGGCTGGTGATATGCTGTATGTTGTTCTAAGTCTCCATATAGATGGCTATACATGTCCAACTCATGCTGGTATCCATAAAAATGAGATTTTTCTTCTCTCATCTGCAACCCTCCCCGCCTAGTTGCTAATCCATTATTTCTTTACAGATGCAAGGATACTTAAAGATTTACACATAACCAGAGCAAAGAGACTGCAATTGTTCTTTCTCTCCAGTGCCCTTCAAGATATCAGTGAGGGTTAGAAACTGAGCAGGCCTGGGAAGGTGGGCAAACCCAGGCCCCATGAGAAACACAGGTTTCCCTGGAAACCACAACTCTCTGAGGTATTTCCATCTTTTGGGAAAATTCCATAGATTCTCTGAATCTCGATCAATGAGGTTATAGGAAGGCCTGCTACTTGAGAGAAGCTGGGCACACTACACCATTTAGTGATCGGTGTTCTTCTCCTGATCACTGCCACATACCATAAGTCTGAGACCAGACCTAGGTACTCCAAGTGACCATTTCTCCTGTCTGCCTCAGATGAGGATCAGAACTATTCCTCAAATGACCCACCTACTCCAACTTCCATGGCCCTTACCAGCCTCAGAGCGAAAAGCAGTTAAGAAGGATGAGAAGGAGCTGCAGAACAGCCTGGACACTGTTCTTTTGGGGGAAGGAGACCTATCTGGGTCCAAAGCACCCAAAGAGCCTTGAACAAGGACATGGTCCTGGATGCTACTTTTTCTGTGAAATGAGAGGTGACACCTGACTGGACAGCCTATGGCAATGGTTCTGGGTCTCCTAAGGTCTCTACAGGGAAACCTGTACACTATGGACAGAGGGGCCTTGGCCCAAAGAGTTGAGCTATGGGTAAACCCGGAACCCAAAGTACAGCGCCCCCCCATGACTTGGTTTCCCATTTAGTTCTTTCAAATGCCATGCATTTCTAGATGTCCACTGGCCTGGATATTGAAAAGAAACTGTCCACACTCTCAGCTCTCAGCTCTAAGGCAGGCTGCCTCCCAGCTTATACCGGAAGACCTTTTCAGCCTCAGCTTCCCCATCATTCTTCTCTGGCCAGCAGGCAGTAAGTCTAGCATGTGATAGGGGCATCATAACCCAGCAGCCTCTCCCTAAGTACCTGAGCTACTTGGAGCTCCCACTCAGCTCTCAAGCACATCAGATGAACATGACTCCTCTAAGGCCCCCATGATACTCCCACCTCTGCCTATAATCTTGTCTTCCCTGTGGCTCACCCTTTTGGGGGCATGGGGGGGGAGGGGGACTCTGCCTGGGTGACCTCCAGGTTGAGTGCAGAGATATTTCTGAAAACATCTCTCACAAGCAGTCCATAATGGCATTGCTTTGTAAAAGGCAAACTGAAGAGCCCTGTGGCCAGTGAGTCTGACCTTGCCTACCAAGGTCCAAACCAAGAGTGGCCACCTCTTGACTCTGGGCAGTGGCTGACCTTCAGAGATCCAGCAGGACTGGCCAAGAGGCTGGTATGTCTGAACATCTCACAGACCAGGCTTTGATGGCCAAAGGAAGAAGGAAAGTGGCCCAGGAAAACCCAATACTCCTTAAATGAGAAACTCACTTCTATGGGCCTTGGATCTATTCCCCACCAGCTACCTGGCCTCAGGAGGGGCTGTGTCATCCTTACTAACTAATGAACAGACCAAACACTGCCTAACACACAGCATGGCCCAGTCCATGCAGACCAGTAGTCCACACAAGGGTTTGCCACGTGCTCAGGAATCCCAGGCTATTGGACTTCCTAAATTAGATAAAGATCGGTGTAGAGGATTCCATGCCTGGAAACTAGGGGCATGGGTCATAAACGACAAAGACATCAGAGATGTGTCACTTTTCACAATGGAATCAATAGGCATCCTGGAAGATATCAGTTGGTCTTCACAAAGTCCAAGAAGCCAGGAGTGGCTGTTACAACTTTACTGATGAAAGGGGTTCTGGGTCCTAGACATTGTGTCTGGCCCTGAGTTAGCAACCAGAGACTCTATTCTTCTTCAATGCTCTCCCTCCTGCCCCTAATCCCAAGACATCACCCTGAAAGATCCAGCCACAAAGTATAGAAGCCAAGGGACTTGCAGCAAGCTGTATGTCTTCATGGTCTAAACCCTAAAGTCTGGGATACCTCAGGGGGCAGGAGTGGTTCTATGGTGGGTAATGTAGATGGGGAGGGGACGCAAGGACCTCCCACACTGGACTCTTGAGCTCCAGATGCTACTACTTTTAGGGAACAGGATGTAGGCAGCAGAAACAGAGAAACCGACTAGTCATACTTAGGGATAGAACAGGGCACCATAGAGACTACAGACCCCCCCCCCCAAGATTCCTAGATAATGCTGCCAGCCTGGGCATCCACACCCAGCACTGTGGACACAGGATTCTATCCTGTCTGTGTCCCAGGAGTCACCTCAGGCCAGTACCTGGCTAGATGTCTACAGCCAATCAAAGTAGAAATGTTAGGGCTCCAAGACAGGCAAGGAGGTGGTGGTTACAGCAGAAGGACCATTAGGGACACATGGACTCTTCCTTGGAGTAAAGAAAAACATGGGACCTTGGGCAAGGGAGAATCAAATTCACCTTTCTGGAGGGGGTAGGAGCTGACACTACAGGCTGCTCCCCTTGGACAGCCTTACTGGTGAAACCTTTGCCTTGAAGAATTTCAGGACTATCCACAGGAGCACACACACACACACTACTCATAGGTTGTGACGACCCCCAGAACATCATTCTGCAGGAATCCAGGAATTTCCCTCTATGGACATTCCTTGTCCCCAAACCTATCCTCATCACATGCAGAATACTCCCAGGCCCACTCATGGACACATATCCTGCCAAGGCCAGGACAGGTAGGCACCTCGATAGAGACTTTTTCTGAACATGGGTCTCACTCCCATCCCCAAATGATGCTTCTCATACAAAATGGCCGAGTCTTAGTGCTCCTCCTCTGTCCCTGGTTCTGCTGGAATAGGAGAGGCAGCGTCCTTGCACTGGGAGATTATGCATACTAACACAACACACACACACACACACACACACACACACACACACACACACACACCTCATGTGAACATGAAACAGGTTCGACTCTTCCTGGCTCTGCCCCAGGAGTCCCAGACTTGGGGACAGGAGCAGCTCCTTCCAGGCCCAAAGCTGGCAGTACTGGGGGATAATAGTCTTCTCTCAGTGATCTAAAGCCTAGAATGTGTAGCGAGATCATCAGCAGGTGCAAAGGGACTACTTAGAGTGTAGAGAACAGAAGAGTGGATCTCTGGAGACGGGTACAGGCAACTGCCCTCAGCCAGGGCTGAGGTGATGTGATGCTAGGTCCCCTCCCCATTTCTGCAACCCGGAAGCTCAGAGAGGTAGCAAGAGGTTAGGAGGATGGCTGAGAAGAGGCCAATCTTCTGAATTGCCCCTACTTGGATGTCGGAGAGAACCCACGAGGATGCAGAGGGGCGAATGAGTTCAGACCTAGAGCTGAGCCGCCCTCCCTCCTAGCCGGCCCTTTGTTCCGCGCTGCGGGCCGTGGGGAGGGGCCTCTCGGGCTGAGGGGGGCTGGGGCGCCAGTACATCCCGTCCTGCGGGGGGAAGGGCTGATACAACCCAGCCTGGCGGCCGTAACCCTCCCCCCCCCCAAAAATAAAACAGTCCCTGACTCCAGAATGATCTCCAAAGTCACTCTCCAATCCCTATCCTTTGCTTTAACCCGAGACTGCAGTGCCACGACCCAAACCCCACGCCCACGACACGAACCAGGCGCGCGCGCGGACACGCACACCAGGGCCCCTCAGTCCACCGCAGCTGCGCCTGCAATCAGCCCGCGGCCCGGCCAGGGTTTCGCCAGGCCCACCGCTCACCACACTGCGGTCCACTTACACGTAGGCGTGGTAGATGAACGCCCAGCCGCGGGGCCGTTCTAGCACGTTGTAGAGGAAATTCTGCAGCTTGCGGTAGAAGGCGTTGCGCTTCGGGGGCTTCCCGGCTCCTGCGCCGCCCGTCCGCGGCTTGCTCAAAACGCTGCCGCGCTTGGGAGCCTCGGAGCCCGCGATGAGTAGCGCGCCGTCGCGAGTGGAGTCGGGTGCACCGGGGTCCAGCCCCACGAAGCCCACCTTGAGCTTCTTTTCCCCGCTGGTGCCGGGGTACACGCCACCGTTGCGCGACTTCTGCACCATGGTGCCTGCGGCGCCCTATCGGGCGCGGGCTCAGCGGGGGCGGCGCGCGGGGGGCGGCGCGGGCCCCAGCCCAGGCCTCCGGTCCGGCAGCCGCATGTCGAGGCGGCTGCGGCTCTGCGTTCCTACCTGGCCCGGCCGCGCGCGGGGACGCTGCGGCCACCCGGCTCCGCGCGCGCCTCGGTGCCTGGCCCGCTTCCGCGAGGGCTCCTCCCGCCGCCCCGCCCCGCCCGCCTTAACCCCTACGACGCCATCGTAGTGACAGGCAGGGAGAGGTGGTCCAGGTGTCAGCTCTCACAGGACAACCCTTCCTGCTCTCCTGGCCCGGTAATCCTTGAGGGGGAGTCCAGCCCTGCTGTCACCTCTGTGAAGGGCAAAGCACCAGAGTTGACCTGAAGTCGGCAAGCCTTTGGGAGAATCCTGGCCATTGTCAAGTTCGGTGTTAAAGATTCAGCCCACCAGGACCTTGGCTCTTATCATCAAGAGGGCCAGCCATGAGGAAGGCCCAGCACTTCCTCTGGGTGTGCAGGGAAGTTTGTACAGGCTCTCTAAGGGTAGCCAGAGCAGTGCCTAGAGCAGAATCCTTGCCCACCTCCAGGCTTACTGAGCCAACTGGACATGGTTAAGGAGGAGGCACCAGCCTGGCCCACCAAGTCAGAAGAGGCCTTGAGGTACAAGGTGTGTGTGGGGGGGGGTATGGAGGGAGGGAAGTGCTGCCCACTCCCTTACTCGGGCTGGCTTTACCATCATCTCTGGATCATCTTCTATTCAAGTCTCTGTAAAAGAACTGTAGATTTATAAGTCGGGTTGGAGAGATAGCTCAGTAGTTAAGAGCATCGACTGTTCTTTGAAAAGACCTGGGTTTGGTTCCCAGTACCAATATGACATTAGGAACTTAACTCCAGTACCAGAGGATGCAATGACCTCTTGTGGCCTTCTTGAGCACTGCAAGCTTGTGGTACTCATACATACACGCAGGCAAAACATACCCACTAAACATAACGTAAAAATAAACAAATCTCAAAATAGTATTTTTAAAATAACTAAATAAGTGGTTACAGATCGTAGATGGCAACTGGGAAGGGCCTAGCTCATTCTATCCATCCTCCTGGGACAATCAGAGCCCCAACCGGTGGCTGGGGCAAAACCTTTAATCCCAGCACTTGGGAGGCAGAGGCAGGCAGACCTCTGTGAGATCGAGGCCAGCCAAGTCTACAAAGAGAGTCCCAGGACAGCCAGAGCACACAAAGAAAGTCTGTCTGGGGATGGGGGTGAGTCAGAGCCCTGAGGGATAAAAGGTTCTGGCTCCCTAGGAAGGAAATGTGTTCCAAGAGGAGTCACTGGAAGGAAGGCAAAGGTCAAGGTTCTCTAGAGTTCCATAACACCAACAGATACAAAGTTACTCATCTTCTCTTTTGGGGGGAAAATGGGGACACACTCTTGAAGTCGTTATTAGCCATTAGCCCACAAACTTTCTGGTATTGTAGAGTATGACACACATATACACATACCAAGGGGGAGTAAAATTTACTCATGGGGGAGTAAAATTGGTGTAGAGATCTCTGTGTTCCCAAGATCTCTGCTTTCTACCAATGTTTGTACCAACAGCTTTGCCACATTTCAGAAGGTTCGAGAAAGTTACTCCTTCATTGTGGCTTGTAACTCCCTCCTTCCTC
This sequence comes from Mus minutoides, assembly GCA_902729485.2. Lineage (NCBI taxonomy): Eukaryota > Metazoa > Chordata > Mammalia > Rodentia > Muridae > Mus > Mus minutoides. Next base: position 149,389 of record LR753441.1, on the reverse strand, counting down.
TGTTTAAGATGTCTTCCCAGGAAGCTGGCTCATTAATCATGTATGTCTTTTAATACCACGTCTTGCACACCTGCGGGCCTTGCACTGTCAGCAGCTTGGTTACCAGCATTCAGCTGGCCTCCCCAAGATCCAGGAAAGTGGGTTGTGTACACCCAGTCAAACAAGCAACAGGAATTTCATTTTACTTAAAAGTAGATACGGAAAACTTACAGGCTCAGGCCATATTTGCCAAGACTGCATTAACAAGATTCCAGAGAGAGGTGGTGGAAAAATTCAGATGCACATGATAACCCAGCTCCAGCTGGGGAGAGCTCTGGTCCAGGCTGAAGCACTAGCAGCCCACCTCAGAGTCATCCTTCAGCCGGGCGCTGTCCCTTCAGCACCTCCTTGACAGACCGCCTGCGTTATCAGCCTGTTCCTCTCTCCATGACGATGGCTCCCTGCTCTGCTATTACTGAGCTACATGATGTTGCTCATCATGCTCAACAGGCAGAGATGTTGGACCATCAAAACACAAGACCACATTGACTCCTACCATGTCAAAGAGCAGTTTAAAATTTTTGCCAATACTCGCAGCCCTTAAAGTCCTCCTTCATATATCCCTTCCTATACAAAACAATAATTTGGAGACATGGCTTAGTAGTAAAATTACTTGTTTTGAATGCATTATATCCTGGGTCCCATCCCCAGCACTTTTTAAAAATTAATACATTTAGCCAGGCACAGTGGCTCACATATGTAATCCCATCACTCAGGGGCTTAGACAGAAGGAATATGAAGAGTTCAGAGCTGCCGGGCAGTGGTGGTGCATGTCTTTAATCCCATCACTTGGGAGGCAGAGGCAGGTGGATCTCTGAGTTTGAGGCCAGCCTGGTCTACAGAGTGAGTTCCAGGACAGCCATGGCTACACAGAGAACCCTATGTACATACAAATACACACACACACACACACACACACACACACATACACACATATATACATATATATGGTTCACATATATATATATATTGGCTGTTCTTCCAGAGAACCTGGGTTCAATCTCCAAAACCACATGGCACCTCACAACTGTCTGTAACTCCAGTTGCAGGGGGATCTGGCACCCTCATACAGATATAATGCAGGCAAAACGCCAATACACGTTAAAAAATAATCTTAATAAATTGGAAATGTATCTTAAAATAAATCTTAAAAAGAGTAACAGGCAAAACTCCGAGAGGCTTCGTCCAATATATTGTCTGCCTGGGCCTTTCTGAACTTGTATCTTTGTACCCATTGTCACAGAGCCTGCAAGGGTGAAGGGTCTATGAGCTATGGTTATTGTGAGTACTCATGATGGAGGCCCACCAGCATATCACCTCTCTAGAGAGCTACACACAGCAATATGGGTCAGAGGAATGCCAGTGCTTTCTGCATGGAAACCTACCATTCTTTTTATCTCCAGCTGAGATTGGGACTCTGGTCTCACAGATGCCAAGTACAGGGAATGTTGTGCTGCCTCCATGGTCTGTGGTGGCCAGACTGTCAGAACCCTCCAGTGAAGCCACAGAGAGTATGTGCAAACAGTTGCCACCATCCAAAGCCCCTTCTAGGAAGCCCAGCTTTATAGTTTGAGCAAGCCTGATTGTTACATAATAGCATTTACGCCCAGGAGTTCCATCACCCTCTTTCCAAGGGTCAGCTATCACAGTCAGCAGTACATGGGGATCTCTTCCAATAGAGACCTCCTTCCAAGGAAGACAGAGCAGCTGCTAAGGACCAAAAGGGAGAACACTGCCAGCCAGGAAACAGACTCAATTTGGGGAAATGAGAAGAGACAGGTTCTCAGTCACTCTGGCTGGGCAGAGCTGTGGTTGTTTTAATCCTGTAATTTGGACGACAGGAAGTGCCTACCCAGGCAGAAAGGCCCCCCTCAAAGGAATTTTCCACTATTAAGAAGAAAGTCTGTTGGTCTGGATCATAAAGAGCAATGCAGTGAGGGAAAGACAAGATATGAAAGTGCTGTGGTTTTTGTTTTTGTAAATCCGACAGGAACACTTACAGGCTGAAGTCAATAAGAATTTAATTTATAGAAGGGTTTTTTTGTTTGTTTTGTTTGTTGATTGGTTGTTTTTTTAAGGACCTGAGTTCTCAACGAGCTGCCCTAGCCCCTGGCAAGCTGACTAATTACTTCCAGAACTGAACTTGTTCTTCTCAGCCACTGATAATACTTTAGCAGGTGTCCCCACTGTGATGACAGAGATAGTGATAGCCAGGGAATGGTTGGTGGTGGCCTGAGGAGTGTCCAAAGAGGCTCCAAGACAAGCTATCTGGGCTTCTAGAAAGTTCTGTCTGTTCTCTTCTGGGACAGCCTTATGTCCTTGGGTTCCTCCTCCTCCTCTTCTTCCTCCTCCTCCTCCTCTTCCTTCTTCATTCCTGGACCACAACTTTGTAACTAGTACCTCTCCACCCTTCCTCACACCCCAGACAAATAAAGAAGCTGTGTCAATTGTCCCTGTTGGTTTGCAGATAGGTGAGGAATACAGCGTCCTCTTGTCTCAATGAGAGCATGACACAGGCTCTACTGTGGAGCAATCCATGCTCTGTACCTAGGGCTCATTTGTACTGAGTGCTCTCCGTGCTCCATACCCAGGGCTCATTTGTACTGAGTGTTCTCCAGCTCATGGCCACTCACCTTAGAGACCGTGCCTGCCACTCCCTCTCAGAACACCTCAACCTCTATCCCCAGACACACTAGCCAATCACAGCACCCCAGTGCTTCTCACACAACTGCATGGACTGGGCTCTCCGCCTAGAGTGCTATTCCTGAGGAATGGACACTGTGTGTCTGTTCAGGAAGGTCCTGAAGTCAGATATTTCCATTCCATTGCCTTCTCTCCCAACCCTAGTATCTTGTCAGTATGAAACTATGACTCATTTGCCTACCACATGCTCATCTTCCCTGTGCAGTAAGCTTGGCTCAGGACCTTACAGCCCCTCACGGTCCACAGGCTACTCCACAGAATGACTTTCCTATTTTCACCAGTGAATGGTCACATTGGCCTTGGACTGATGTCACCCTGGGAGGGTGTCGGTGGCTGGGGCTTTGTTCTCTAGAGATGCTCCTGCTGACAGAGTGGTCAGCACCTTCCCACACACAGGCAATCTGCTGCTGGCTCCTGCCTACAGCCATCTCAAGCTCACTAGAGTGCCTTGCTTGACCAGTAGGCTGAACAGTGTTATCCAGCCTTGAGCAGGGCTCCTAGGCCTTTGGAGTTCCTTCCCTAACTGACTCTTCAAAGTTAACAAATACTCCACTAAAAGATGACTTGAGAAGACCCAACAGAAGTTTCAGCCTTTTCCTGTGAACCCAGTGGCTACATCCCAGCATCCAGGAAGTTCACCTTCCTTTATCATCAAAACAAAGGTGGTACTATGGTAGGGCCATCCTTGCTACAAAGTGTACCCCCAACCCCCAGGACCCTGTAGCTCTTTCAAGTTGAATGACCTTGAGCAGTCCAAGGGCTGAACTCAATTTGTTTGTGTCTCTCAGATTGATTTGGTGAGGCTCTACCCCAAAGTGATTGTGCGCATTCAGGGCCTCAGGAGAAAAGCAAATGGTGAGAATGGAGTCCCACGCTCCAGTCTAGGGCAAAGGAAAGAGCTAAGGCTAAGTACCTTCTCTGCTCTCCGCCACATGAGACCACAGGAAAGGCCTCAGGCCCAGAGGCAGATCCTGCCATACACCTCATTCCTGGGTGTCCATCTCCAAAAGCAGGACATAGAGTTCTCTGTTTAAGTCCTGGCTTCTGGTTCTTCTGCCACAGCTGCCAACAAAGCCCCCAATCTTTCTCTATAAGAAAGAGAATCACAGCCTTCTCTTAAAACAGGACAAATGGAAAAGCAGCCTGACCTTTCTAGCCATGTTGGCAGGAGGGTACCCACAGTGACTCACATTCCTGTGTCCTCTTCTTATTTCTCCTTTTCCACAGTTCCAATACAGTCCTTCCATGGCTACAGTGGAAGAGGGAAGAGCCAAGGCTGGCTCTTAGGAGCAAGACAGTAAAACATGCAGGGCAGCGAGGTCACCTGTCCCCAAAACTAGTGTAAATCACACTTAATACTGCCACTTCCACAAGGCTGATATCCTGTTAGACCTTACTGGGGAAGTTTTGCTCCCAAAAACAGAGACTGGGGACATTTTTAGTTTCACCATAGGGTGGGGGCAGGTGTCACTAGCATCAAGTAGGTAGAGATTAGGGATGGTGCCACAATGTAAAGACACATCACCCCACAAGAGAATTATCCAGCCCAGATGTCCGTTGTGCTGAAGTTAAGAAATATAGGTTAACCATATCCTTCCTTTTTTAGTTGTTTTAGATTTTCTCTTTTATTTTTTGAGATTTTTTTTTTTTTTTTTTTTTTTTTTGGTTTTTCGAGACAGGGTTTCTCTGTGTAGCCCTGGCTGTCCTGGAACTACTTTGTAGACCAGGCTGGCCTTGAACTCAAAAATCCGCCTGCCTCTGCCTCCCGAGTGCTGGGATTAAAGGCATGCGCCACCACGCCCAGCTATTTTTTGAGATTTTAAGTGCATCATTTCCCTCTTCTGCCTCCCTCCAACCCTTTCATATGATCCTTCTTGCTCTTTCGAACAGCAGTTTTCATGGATCTAGAAGGCACCATGCAAGCTTCCAAAGGAAGGAAGTCCTACCCAGCTATGATGCATATGAACCACAACAATGACCAACAGTACCCGCTAAGGATGCAGGGATGAGTGCTGGGTGCACACCTCTGTGGTAGCCAACAGCTCTATTATTGGAATTAAAACACATTCAACAAGAAGGAAATCATGCTTAGTGTTGGATACCTAACCAACTACCCAGGCCTAGTAAAGTCATGGATCTTAGAGGAGACTCTACAGCAACCATTTTACTAAATCAATGTAATCCCTAAATACACTTGTCTTAGTTGGGGTTCCTATTCCTGCAAACATCATGACCAAGAAGCAAGTTGGGGAGGAAAGGCTTTATTCAGCTTACATTTCCACATTGCTGTTCATCACCAAAGGAGGTCAGGGAAGGAACTCACACGGGGCAGAAACCTTGAGACAGGAGCTGATGCAGAAGCCATGGAGGGATGTTTTTTACTGGCTTGCTTCCCCTCGCTTGCTCAGCTTGTTTTCTTATAGAACCCAAGATTATCAGCCCAGGGATGGCACCACCCACAATGGGCTGGGTCCTCCCCCCTTGATCACTAATTGAGAAAATGCCATACAACTGGATCTTCTGGGGGCATTTCTTCAAGGGAGGCTCCTTTCTCTGTGATAACTCTAACTTGGGTCAAGTTGATACACAGATCCAGCCAGTACAGCACTCTTAATATTTGCCCTTATACCCACAAATAAGGGCGGTTCTCACCCTTTGTCAAGGAAATAGCGCTCTGTAACAGATTGACATCATTACAAAAAAACCACATCAAATCAAAATGTAGAGTTTCAAAGCCCAGTCCTAACAGACAGATCTACAAAACAATTAACTCCTGCACCTAAGGGTAAGGGAGCATAATGGGAAGGGAGCAGAAAAGACCGTGAGAGTCATAGGATCATGGAGATTTCTGTATCTCCTAGTAATGTCAGAAAATGTATCCTTCTTAAAAATGTTCCTGTTGGGGACTGGTGAGATGGCTCAGTGGGTAAGAGCACCCGACTGCTCTTCCGAAGGTGATGAGTTCAAATCCCAGCAACCACATGGTGGCTCACAACCATCCGTAACGAGATCTGGCTCCCTCTTCTGGAGTGTCTGAGGACAGCTACAGTGTACTTACATATAATAAAATAAAATAAATCTTAAAAAAAAAAAATGTTCCTGTTGCCGGGCGGTGGTGGCGCACTCCTTTAATCCCAGCACTTGGGAGGCAGAGGCAGGCGGATTTCTGAGTTCGAAGCCAGCCTGGTCTACAAAGTGAGTTCCAGGACAGCCAGGGCTACACAGAGAAACCCTGTCTTGAAAATAACAAAAACAATAACAAAAAAAAAAAGTTCCTGTTTCTGGTATATAGCCATTTGTAACTTAGCATGAAACTCACTGTCCCCAACACTGCTCTAAGTACAGCAAAGCCGAGAGATGACAACTTTCTTGAGAAAGGAGGGCAGAGTGGAGGCATGTGAAAGAAGAAAACCCAGCCCCAGGAAGGGCTTTGAGGACATCCAGCAAGGGCTGGCACAAGCCCAGCATCCAACTTCAGCAAAGCGACTGCAGTTTCTGTTCTCGGGCTCAGTGTGGAAATGCTCCCTTGAAAGCACTACAGGGCAGTGGGACCTGTGCTTCACGACTGTGAGTTTAACCACTAGGAGTGTTTTGGGGGAGGTCTCTGAGCCTCTGTGTCTTGTAATGGGAATAAGACAACCACCCTCATGATGATGACAGTGGGATGAGATTTGTGAAGATTAGAAATGATGCCTTGCAGGAGAAGTGTTATGTAAGTGTTAAGGTAAAAATAAATGAGCCGGCTCTGGCTGGCTAGGCGCGTCTCTGCCAGGCTCTGCCTTCCTCAGCACTCAGGACAAAAAGCCTGATGCCATCAGGGACGCATCTTGGAAAGGAAAGAGGTGAGAGGGTACCAAAGGGCCGAAACGCTGGACAGAAGCAGCCTCAACCTCTTGGGAGGTGGGACTACAAGAAAGTCCTTCACCCTGCACAGACTGGCCTGGGCTGAAGGCTCTTTCCACTCAGGACGTTGGCACCTAGAACCAAGCTGGGTGGCAGCCTTTTTTTTTTGACATCTTCAGAGAGTGAGATTCTCCCTGCCCCATGAGTCCTTCTCCAAACCCATATACAAGTCCTGCTTATAGCAACATGGCCAGGTCCAGCCACACTCTGAGATCCCCCTATACCCCAGCTCCTTCTGTACTCCCAACTCCTGTTGTATCCCCAGTGTCCTCTGCTATACCTCCAGCTCCTACTATAGCTCTAGCTATGTTGTATTTCTGCCACACCACCCGTTTCTATGCAAGTTCCCGACCCCTGATGCACCTTAGTCCTGCTATATCCCTCAGCTCCTGCTACATCACTATCTCCAGCCCACCCAGTCTGTCCTCTTGTAAGAAAAAGGCCCTTAGGAACTGCAGCGTTCCTTCCTGATCCTTGGTGCTGTAGCATCTTCCAAAGAACAGAGCCAGTCAGTGGCAGGAGGAGGAGGGAACTGAAGCCAGAGAGAGAGTGGCCAACCCCACACTGCAGCCAAGACAAAAGCCTCCTCCTCTGTCCTCCTTTGCCAGTTGGGGACAGAGAATGAACAAGTAGGACTCTGCGTTCTCCCTCTATCCTTGTTTCTGTGATTCCTATCAAATATACAGCCTCCATCTAACACTGACTCTGGTTTGGTGCAACTGAGCTGACCAACCCAGCAGCAGGAACCATAGCCAACACCACACCTGAGCAGCTCTCAGCCCCATGTAGCCTGATGCAGCCTCCGTGGCCTGATTGCTCTCTGTGGCCTTCTTCCTCTTCTCCCAGCCAACCCCAGATGAGACATCAGGCACAGCAGAGGAAGCCAGAGCTGAGTCAGCACTTCCCAGCTCCCCAGACTCCATCTAGTTCTCATTCACCGTCTCTGGGGAATGGATTTTCCTTTCGTTAATAAACAGAGTCTAGAAATGGATGCCAGGCCCATGTATGTGCCAGCTTGGTCCTCCTGATCCACACTATCCCCATCCATGATAGAAACAGCTTCCTCAGTGATGTTTTGGTCCAGCCTCCCAGAAGACTCCCTCCTAGCATACATGTGTACACGCACGTGCACACACACACACACACAAGCATAATCACACAGGCATATACATGTGCACACCTATGCTACTTCTAACATCTCTGAAACACAACCCTACATCTAGGGCTCCACACCTAGGCTACAATGCCCACAGGCCAAGGCCCACAACAAGCACAGACTGGCAAGCACGAATGTTCACAATCCCATTCAGAAGCTCCTATGGGTACCCACAGCTATCGTCAAAGAAGGTCATTACCATAATCACAGAATGTGAACCGCTCCAGGGCCAAAAGCTGCTAGAAGGCTCAATCCTTAAAGGAGGACTCAGAAGCCACCATCCAGACAACAGCCTGTCACCCTCAAGATCCAGGGAAAGGAAAGAAAGGTCCCTCTACAAGCATTTCAGGAGGGTGCGGCATTCCTGTGGAGGCCAGGCAAGAAACAAATCATATTTGGCCAACTCAGCAACCCTGAGGCCCATCAATTCTGTCACGGCCTCATGAATCTTTCAGAGGCCTTCAAAGTGTGCAGGGAGGCTGGTGGTCAGCGTTGGTGGAGCTCACTGTAAATTATTCATTAACCCAGCATAGGAGGGCATTCCCCAGCCCTCACCCTACCCCATACACTGCCTCTAGGAATGTGCCTCAAGATTGTGTCCCCCTCCCCAGACGTTGCCGTCATGGTCACCTTCCCAGCCTGGATTCCCCTTCAGCTAAACGATATCCTCAACCCTGAAACTGTCTCCCCTGCCAAGCCCCTGGGCATTCTCAGATGTGGTGATACACCCTTATTCCACAACCTTTCTGTCTAGCTATCTACTGTGCACCTCAAGCCAATGGCTACAAACCAGTCTACAGTCTCCCTGTGTGTACCATCTTTCCTTGTCTCCCGCTTGCCATGAGTTCCATCTGCTCTAAGTTCCTCTCCATCTCAGTCCTGGCCCAGGACACAGCAGAGGCAGGGAATATGCAATGGTTGCTGTGGGTCACACTTCAAGCCAGTGCTGGGCATCCCTCAGCCAAGCAGATGCACTTCTTACCCCTTTGTCTTTCAGCTCAGATGTATGGTCACTGTCTTCTGATGTTCCTTCTGGCTTAATGGTGGGCAGCCCTTGGAACTCCCCAGAAACCCAGTGGGATGGACATGGGGAACCCTAACTCAGAGGTCAAGGGAATGTCCTGGCAGTCTCAGAGGTGACCACATGTGTTGGGACCAGACTACAGACACTTGAGCTCCTTTGAGGGATTTCTTTCTCCCCCAGTCTACCATGGAGTTCTTAGATAGAGTAGACCACAGTAAGGCCCAGAACCCCTCAGACTTCAGAGAAATTTGTGGCTGCCTTCATTATCACCACAACCCTGAAGAGGGGCCCAAGGATTGAAGACTTTCACTAAAGGTACCTAGGGTACCAGAGCCAATAGGCAGTCATCTACCTATGACTCCAGTGAGGACCAGAACTACATCCAGCCATCCCCAGATCTCCAGGGAGTCCTTGAAATGTGTCCACCCTGTGATGTACTGTGTGCCCTAACACATGCCACTCTGACCAGCTAGCTGGTCAGAACTGGGCCAACCTGTGGTGTTTGGGTAGCCAGGGTTCCCAGAGAACACCATCATTTGCTATAGCAACCAAGGACAATGAGGAGGGTCTGCCTACCAGGTTTCCTTTAACCCCAGCCAAGGACTGTATCTCACATTTGTCCCATTTCAGTCTATGAATTTCCTTATCATAAGAGGACCACCTGTTAAAACAACTTCCTGTGACTGACTCGGCCTACCTGATCCATCTTGTCAATAATGGTGCCCTAGGAAAGACCTAGAATTGGCCAGATGTCTCGGAGAAACCTAGTGTCCTTGGATAGGGTCATCAGACAAAATACAGGAATTCCAAATCACAGTTCCAGACAAACAATGAACTCTTCTTTCTTTCTTTCTTTCTTTCTTTCTTTCTTTCTTTCTTTCTTTCTTTCTTTCTTTCTTTATCTGTCTCAAGTTTTTATATTAAAAAGTATCTGATGTCCCTTTAAAGTTCATATTCTCCTGGGTATCTGTATCCATTAGCCTTCCCTCAGAGGCCTGACACTCATTAGTTCAAACCCATCCTGTCTAGGTCTGTGGGCTGTCAACCAGCCATGGGTAGCCACCTTTCCAAACACATAATTCCATGAAGGTCTTCCTCCCTTCCTATCCCATCATTATGGGCGCCTCTTCTGTTTTGTGGTTAGGTAGGAGAACTCCTTGAACTGTGTGCCCATTTGGGTGTCAGATTGCCCATTGAAGCTGTCTTCATCTAGCATAGAAGCTGAGTTAACTGAAGGTATCAGGAGCCTGACACCATAAACCTGGATCAGCAGCTATGTGCAAGGAAGGGTTCTGAAGATGCACTCAAGAAGGTAGAATATTATCTAGGTTCTCCAGACATGCTCTAGTCACAGGTGTCCTTATAGGAGAGAGATTTCACACTCTAGAAGAGATGAGGGTACATGACCAAAAAGCAGAGACTACAGTGGTTGGGCCACTAGCCCAGACATGCCAACAAAGCCAGGAGGGAAGAGGAGATCTACAGTGGTTTCCCTTCTGCCCAAGGGTGCTGATCACACGATTATGTGTCTCCAAAGTCGCACTGTGGTTGGCCATTTGTAGCAGACCTAGGAGACTGACATAAGGGGAACATGTAGGAATATTAAGAACCAGTACCCTGCCTGAGGCTCCAAAGAGCTTTACTCTGGCTGTGAAGGAATTCTGCTCACCCTACCCAACCTTGACCTGCAATAGCAAGAACAGGCCTTGAGAGGACAGGGAGGACAGCTTCCTAGGACAAGAGTGAGGGGAGAGTAGTCCCACCATCTGTCCTGCCGGACCATTGAAGTCATGGCATGTTCTGGGACAGGTGGGTCAATCCCAGCCCACGTGACATAAGTCACTGACCTCCTGGCTTCTGGGGCTGGTGTTGCTGCAATTTAAGGATTGAGGATCTGGGCCAAGGAGAACTAGAATAGACATGGGGCTGGCTCAGCAGGCAGGAGTGGGAGCAAGATGGGCTTCTGTCAGAATCCAGAAATCTAGGGGGAAGCAAGTGTGTGCCCACTCGTGGGGAGGAGCTCTCAGGTTTCACGGTTCCTTGTGGGGCACATGAGGACACCCAGTCAGTTTTGGTTCTACTCGGTCTGCACATTCCACCTGAGTCTTGCACATCTCACCGAGGCACCCAAAAAGGGCCATAGCCATGAAAGCCATTTGGCTTTTCCATCCTCACCTAGCTGGGGGTTCCCAGCACCCACGCAGCGGCCCCACCCCATGAAGCTTAGGAGGGCAGTTGGCAAGGTCACCTGGCAGCGGTGAGAGGTGCCAGACTGAACACCTTGGACGACGGGACTTTGAGAAACAGGGCCCCAGCAGTAGGCACACACAGCTCTGGGGTCGCTCAGTTTATTGGGAAAACGGGCACTGAGCGTGGTGAGCGCTGGCGCGGAAGCCTGGGGCAGGGGCGCTTTTCCTCTTGAAGAATTTCCACTGGACTTTGATGGCGAGCATCCAGTCGCTGACGTAGAGCCTCTTACAAGCGGAGGTGCAGACATGCGCCTGGCGGGGGGTCGGGGCGGAGGGGCCGCGCCTGGGGCGGGGGCGGGGCCAGTGCCGGGGGCGGGGCTGGGGGCGCGGCGCGGCGCCGTTGGGGAGGGCCACGCCGCGGGCGCCCGCGCTTCACTTGCCCGCTTTCTGCGCCTTCTGTGCGGACTTGGTGACCTTGCCGGCGCCGCCGCTCTTCTTCTCCACGTTCTTGATGACGCCCACGGCCACAGTCTGCCTCATGTCACGCACGGCGAAGCGGCCTGTGGGGAAAGATGCGTAAACTACCCGGACGCCCAGGATGCAGTATGCAGGTGCATTGGGCGTCCGCAGAACAGCTTAAGTTCCAGTAATCAGGAACAGCAGCAAGTATGTAATTCTTCAGTTAGAGCAAACTAGGCTGTCCTGTCGTGAGAGGCAAGGGGATGGGGGAGAGGGAGATCACTAGACTTGCTTTTGGCCGCAGGGAAGTCCCTTAGGCGTTCTTCTTCAAAAAAGAAGTTGTGTGTGTGTGTGTGTGTGTGTGTGTGTGTGTGTGTGTGTGTGTGCGCGTGCGCGCGCGCGCACTCGATGAGACCTCTTACTAAATGCTGCGTTTTCCTCAGTTTGCCATAGTAAAGGAACCCCTGACCCTGCCCGTCAGTACCACACTGGGTTACACCTTGGATCACCCGGCTCACCGAGAGGTGGGTACTGTGAGAAGCTCTCCACACACATGGGTTTTCCAGGGACCATCTCAACAATGGCTGCATCACCAGACTTCAGGGACTTAGGATTATCCTCCAGCTTCTTTCCAGAACGACGGTCAATCTTCTCCTTTAGCTCGGCAAACTTGCAGGCAATGTGGGCCGTGTGACAGTCGATGACTGGCGAGTAGCCAGCGCTGATTTGCCCAGGGTGGTTCAGGATGATAACCTGAGAGCAGAGTTGAAGTTAGCTGAGAGGAAGGTCTCCTGGGACAGGGACTGTGTTAGGTGGGGTGGGTCCAGTCATAGGGTCATCTCCTGATCCTCATGTTTTAATGCAAGGAATGCTCAGGCCACAGGGACCCCACTCATACCCCAACATCTTGCTAAGCATGTAGCAAACTATGAGGCAATCAAAAGATAGCTGTACTGTTTGAAAGGACCATGATAGAATGGATGCATTGTACAGCCAGGACAAAATTGGACCGCAATTATAATGCTTCTATTATGTTTCAATAATACTGTCCTTAAAGTTCTTGTCCCATGAAGAGGTGTTAAAAAGGGCTTCAATAAAAATAGAGAGAGAAGGAGGCCAGCAAGATGGCTTTGGGGACAAAGAATGATACTTGCTGCTGGGCCTTAAAGGCCTAAGTTCAGTCCCTGGGAGCAACAAGATGGGAAGAGAGAACTGATTCCAAGTTGCCCTCTGACCTCCACATGTGTGCATGTGCACACACATGCCACACACACTCACATACACACACTAAATAAGTAGATCTATTTAAAAAAAAAAAAGAAGAGAAAGAAGTCTACAGTGATACCCCAAGCAGTACACTAATAAAAGCCTTTTTATAGACCAAATATCCTAGGGAAGGACTGCCCAGAGAGGCCGTGGTCCTGCTTACCTGCTGGTGACTCTGAGCACCCATTTAGCCTTTGAACTCTGAGTGGCCTTCCGGTGAATGGAAGGCCTTCCTCTTCAGTGCTAGGCAAAGGCCAGCAGCTCTTGTTCCTTGGTACCCCCACCCATCTCTCATTCTGAGGAGGGATGCCCACATTCCCTAGCGCAACCACCAACCTGAGAGGTGAACTGGGCAGCCTCCTGAGGCGGGTCAGCTTTGCTGTCCCCACAGACATTGCCCCGACGGATATCCTTAACGGACACATTCTTCACATTGAACCCGACATTGTCACCAGGCAGGGCCTCGCTAAGTGCCTCATGGTGCATTTCCACAGACTTCACCTCTGTGGTGATGTTGACTGGCGCAAAGGTCACCACCATACCAGGCCGGAGGATACCGGTCTCCACTCGGCCCACAGGCACGGTCCCAATGCCTGGGCCAAGAGAGGGTACTGTGAGATGGCAGGCCAGAGGAGCGATGCAGGGCAAAACATACAAACAGGGAGCCTGAAAATATACAGAGCTCAGGACTTGCTCCTCTCTGAAGGGATCAAGGGAGATAGCCTCAGGGAGTAGACAGGGGGTCCCTAAACAAGCAGAGGGTGAGACAGAGGAGAGTCTCTCCTGGGAATAAGAGTTTCCAGGACTCAAGGATAAGGGACAGGGCCGGGCAGAGAAGGGAGGAGCACCACAAGCACTCCTCCTCCCTCCCTGAGAACCCCTCCCTGTGGTGTGTGGCCCAGCCGGGCGTGGCACTGGGCCTACTCCTGCCCTCCCGGGACTCCCTGAGTCCTGCTGGAGCACTGTGGTTCTGCCACTGAAGAGGCATCTGGCCACAGCACTTCTGACAGGCCTGCTCACACAGACGGTCTGGCTTCCACAGGGATACCTTGATGAGCAAGTGGCTGGCAGAGGGAGAGCTCCAGCATCGCCTGGAAGCTTGTGGGTAGAGTGGCATTATGGGATGGCAGAGAAAAGCCAACAGTCACGCTCTGTGTTGGAGTTAAGCCTGAGCGGGATATTCGCATTCCCCTCCCTTTGCTCGTCTCATATGTGGCTTTGGTTTCTGTTAGCCCATGCGACCTGCATTTCTCACTCCTGGACTAGGATTGCCTCCTATGAGACAGGCACCCTCCACCCTGCAGGCAAAGTGTAAGTCAGTTCAATACTCCCATCTTATGTCCCTAGCTTGTGGCTGCGTGCTGGAGGGGGTAGGGAGTGGGAAAGGGATCCTGTGGAAGGCTGAGTGAATAAATGGATGGGTGGAGGTAGGTGGGAGGAGCCACTGTGGAGGTGAGTGGGAGGGGCCACTGTGAAGGTGAGTGGGAGGGGCCACTGTGGAGGTGAATGGAAGGGGCCACTGTGGAGGTGAGTGGGAGGGGTGACTGAGTAGACAGATGGATAGGGTGGATAGATCAAGAATCAAGATTCCTTGTTGATGTCTTGGTCAGGGTCTGGGGCAGAGCATGCAAGCGCCTGCCCACAAGCAGTGAGCCCCAGCATTGAACCCTCACTCACCCCCAATTTTGTACACATCTTGCAGAGGCAGACGAAGGGGCTTGTCAGTGGGGCGGGTGGGGGGCAGGATTGTGTCCAGGGCTTCCAACAGGGACACGCCGCTTGCATTTCCTTCCTTACGCTCTACTTTCCAGCCCTTGAACCATGGCATCTGGGCAGGACCAAAAAGGAAAACAAATAGGTGCCAGTTATCACAGAGCAACTAACAGCTTAGGAAAAACAAACCAAGCAAACAAAAACAGCTTTTCATGCTCCCACCATTTATAAATGAGACCACTCAGACTGGCCTGATTCCCTAATCGCCCTGGGACCTGATCAACTGCAGCCCTAGACAGGACAAGTACCAGGGGAATGGGGACCCAAGTCTAGCCAATGACCATGTCATGGACAAAATCCACCCTCTGCCCTTAACCCAGAGTTCTGCTCCATACCAAGCTATCTCCAAGCTCAGGGTCTATCACCACGAGCACCAGCACCAGCACCACCACTACAATGGCCTCTCTAGAGGATGACTTCACCCCCCCACCCCCCCACCCCCGCCGGCAGAGCTCCTCATAGTCCACCTGCCACAGACAAGAAGTAAATCCACCCAAGGGGCTTTGTGCCCTCCTGCCTTAGTATTCATGACCAAGTTCCAAGCACCTCGGGTCAACAGATGACTCTCAAAGTATGGATGAGCAGAGCCCCAGAGCACAATAAATCAGTAGGGGTTTATACTGATCAGAGGTGCCCAGGGGATTCTAAAGTCCTGCTAATCGTACATCAGCAAGAACAAGATGGAGTAACCCCTGCCTGCCAAACTCCGTCCTTATACCACCAGGCAGTGGGTCCCCAGTTATCTCCAGAGAACCTACCTAGGCTTATACCATTTTACTCACTGTGGCAGCTGCAAAGCTGGCTATAGCTGAGTGCCCTCCTTTCTAGGACAGGGGTTTCCTATGGATAGACCAAGATCTAGGTCCCAGACCCTCCCTTTTACTCCCAAGTAAGAGTCCCAACCCAGAGCTATAGACTGTCTAAGCTTCAAGCTTCCACATGACCTGCCCAAACACAATCCTCCACTCTTCAGGCTAGCCTCAGCATATGCTTGCTTCCCAGATACCAACCTACTTGAGACCTCAGAGGGAGGCAACTGAAAAAGACCATGTGGCCTTGCTGATTCTGAATAGTATTCAAACCCAGGGCAGTGGCTTGGGAGAAATAAAAACTGGTCTTCCCCCATAGTGAGATCCGGGATCCAACAGGCAGTGTCTGTAGGGCTGGCTTGGTGGAACCATCATTTGCCAGAAAAAGGGCCTTATCTTCCTCTTTTGGCCTCTTACGGAAGCTGAGTCAGAGAACCCCAAATGCAGGTCCTTTACTAGAAGCTATTCTTCATCACCACAGAGCTCACAGAAACCCAGCAAGACCAAAGGGAGTCTGGCCCACCCTGGCCTGGAGCCTTGGAGCCCTGGGCTCTTGGGAAGGCCAGCATTGTCCCCACCATACCATCTCCACTCACATTAGGTGAAGGCTCCAGCATGTTGTCACCATGCCAGCCCGAGATGGGCACAAAGGGCACCGTGGCTGGGTTGTAGCCGATCTTCTTGATGTAGGCGCTGACCTCCTTGACAATCTCATCATAGCGCTTCTCGCTGTAAGCTGGTTCTGTGGAGTCCATCTTGTTGACACCCACAATGAGCTGCTTCACACCCAGAGTGTAGGCCAGGAGTGCGTGTTCCCGGGTTTGCCCGTTCTTGGAGATGCCCGCCTCAAACTCGCCCACACCCGCTGCCACGATCAGCACTGCACAGTCCGCCTAGACAACAGGTCAGATACAGTGAGGCCCTGGCCCTGCCTTTGACCTGGCCCTGCCACCCATATAATAGGGCCTGGGCAGTTATGATGGAAATTCAGGACATCTACCTCAAGGGCAACAGGGGAATCTTCCACTAGACCCTGAGTCAAGGAGGCCCAGACTGGCCATCAACTCCACTGCCAGCAGGGTATGGTCCTTGGATGAGTCACTGATCCTCTCTGGTTCTGTCCTCTCTACCTGTGACTGTCTGACTGCTTTTCTACCCATATGTCACTGTCTCTACTCTGGGCTCTTCTATAAAAATCTGTGTGTGAAGGATATGCCTACATGTCCCCCTTGGTCTGTCTGCTGGCCCTAGCAGAGGTAACCCTGCAGGCACCCCATCTAGCTGAGATATAAGCACTGACTCAGTTACTGAGGGACTGTCTGCCCAACAGGATGGAGAGGACATAGAGATGACAGAGGGGAGGTCTGTCGAGGCAGGAAGTGCAAGAGACACTGACACCTGAGGAGAGCTTTTGGGCCCTCCATGCACACCTGGGATGTGCCGGTAATCATGTTCTTGATGAAGTCTCGGTGGCCTGGAGCATCAATGATGGTGATGTAGTACTTGGTGGTCTCAAACTTCCAGAGGGAGATGTCGATGGTGATGCCCCGTTCCCTCTCTGCCTTCAGCTTGTCCAGCACCCAGGCATATTTAAAGGAGCCCTTCCCCATCTGGAAGGGTAGGGGCACAATTCAAGATAGGACACAGGACTCTGAGGTCACATCCACCTGCCATACCTGCCCTGGCCCATGGGAGCAGCCATGGAGAGGTGACAGGTGGCTTAAAGCACCTTGAACTGAAGATCTCTGTCCCCAAACTCTGCTCTGCCTCACCAGAGGCCGCCCAGATCAACCAGCCCCACCCTCACTCCCTTCCTCAATGGTTGTGGACACGCAAGTCCCCCAGCAGAGGGCGTGAGGGCCTGGGAGTTGCCAAACTATCCTTGCCACCTGAGGCTAAGGCTCTACACCCAATTAGAGATCAATTATCTCATTAGGTTTGGGACTGTTAAAAACAAAACAACTCTCTAAGTTATTTTTAAAGGAAAATTTTTAAAAATGAGTAAATTGTTCAAGGTTTTGAGAAAATCCCGGTTCCAGCTGTTCCTGCAGCTGATGAATACTTCCCAATAACTCTGAGGCATCTCTCCTCCCCACTTCCACCAAAACAGGAGAAGTAGGAACATCTCCACCAAGAGCAAGGCTGGCTGCTCTTTGCAAATTAGTGCCAGGGTCAGACTCCTGGTGAGACTCCTACAGCCTGGACCACGGTTGTGGTCATCAATGCTCAGCTGAACACGACTCCCTACCAGAATCTCACATGACATGTTTGCTTCTGCATTCCAGGGATGATGCCCAGCTTGGAGGGGCTATCCAGACAAAGCCAGACAAAACCCAGCTGGGACCTGACCCAAGTGGCCTTCAAACCCTCGGGTGTCTCCTACCTCCTCCCCTCAGTGTATCCCCTAAAAGGTAAAAGCATCAAGCCTAGACACACAGAATTATGGCTCAAAGCCCCATACACACACAGGAGCAGGAGCTCTGCATAGATAGTTGATGTCCTCAGGCCTGCCTTAGCCCTTATCCAGGAGCCAGCTCTTCTCAGAATGAGCAGGGTTAGGGGCAGAGAAGAGAATCCAGTTACAACCACTGTTCATTCATAGATCTCAACCAGGAACAGGCTACCAAGACCCCACCACCCCACTTCAGGTACCATCCTAGACCAGCAACCCTTCTCGGCTTATCTGGAGAAAGTAGAGCTGGCAAGCCTGCTGCCCATCAATCATCTATTAATAGCATCCTTGAGCCCTGGCTGTTGCTAGACAAGTGAGGGCAGCACCACATCCAGCCCAGCTTCAGCCCTGGGGAACAAGAGGATAAGGCTTACGGGTCTCCCGGCACTGGCCCACTGAGGCCGAGTCCAGAGCCTTCTGGTGGACCTGGGGAGGGCACAAATTCCCCCTCCCTCAGTATGAGACAAATCTAGCAACATTCTCAGAGGGAGACTGCACTGTTCACCCCCATCACCAGACACCCATATCCCCTGCACTGAAGGAGGTAAACTGAGCACTGGCAGCACCAGGCCCACGGTGCTCACCTCTGCTGCCTCCTTCTCAAACTTCTCAATGGTCCTCTTGTCGATGCCACCACACTTGTAGATGAGGTGGCCTGTCGTGGTGGACTTGCCTGAGTCCACGTGGCCAATGACCACAATGTTGATGTGTGTCTTCTCCTTGCCCATTCTGCCTGGGTGAGGGAGGGGCTGGCACTGTGGGGGCTCTGGCTTGGGGTTGAGGGTATATGCTGGGCAGGAACTCTGTGGGGTCAGGGATGAGGGAAACAGGTGATTAGGGGGCCCAAAGAGAGCCCAGCAGAGATACCTACGCCATTCTTGTATTGTTTAGGAGCTTGCCCTGACCCAGTCTTCTCCTGAGGCCCATAGGGAAGAACGACATCCCCCCCTTATCATACCCCATTCAGCCACATTTCATTCATAAGCCACCTGTTTCTCTACCCTATATCTTAGCCCAAATGCTTCGTTAGTGTATAAGTGTTTGGAGAGGTGATTTGGAGGCAAGTTCCTTAGGGAAGGGTTAATCGGGTCTGGACATCACAGAGCAGCAGACTGAGTGAAGCTCTGGAGCAGCCAGGAGCCCTGTGATGAGTCACTGTGCCCAGCTCTACGGTGCATTGTCCTCCCTGTCCTCGATGCCACCCCCCCCCTTCACACACACACACACACACACCAGGGAGGGACACTGCCCTACCCCCATCTGCTGCCACCATGAAGAGAAGGCCAGCACTCCTTAGCCCCTCCTCGGGCAAGGGCGCCATCTTCCTCCCTCTGCCCACAGGCTGGCAGAGGAGACAGCTGGATGGTACCCAGGCATAGGCCCAGAATAGCTCAGGCCCTCCCCACAGGCAAGGGGCAGCCATCAGGGCCGAGAGGTGAATGTCCTCTTCTAGCCAGAGAAATAAAAATCCCACCTGGCCCAGCTCAGCAAGTGCCCTCAGAGATGCCCTGACCCTCTCCCCTACTATCTAGTCCAGGTCCTGTGTCTCAGTACCTGCGCATCTCAGAGGTCAACCGAGAAGCTCAGGCCTGTTGGGGTGGGGGTGCAACCGAGGGTGGGAGCCACGTAGGACGCGATAGGGGTCCTCAGATTTCACCACCTCCCCCTCCCTACTCTGACAAATTACGGACATCCCCAGGGCCCCAAACCACCACGCCAGCACCTGCACGGACCAGCCTGTCAAGCCCGGCAGAGCCCAGACAAGCCCCAAGGTCATGGTGACAGCATGATGGCAGGTTTCAGGAGAAGGCCCCCTCCACTGTCACAATCGCCTAAGGGACTCACCACCCGACTGCCACGGGGACCCACCATGCCCAGTCTAGAGACAACCTCCCCCCGCCCCCAGCCCAGGGGAGCAGCCCAGCTAGGTGCCACATATCCCCCTCTTCCCCGGGACGGGTTCCCAGGGAGGCGAACCCTGGTTGGAAACCTAAGCAAGGGTCTCAGACCGGGATGTGCGTCCTTACCCAGAGCCGAGGACTCAGTCAGAGGGACTGGTGGCGCCGGCGCCGGCGGTTTTATCTCTCCAGGAGGGGGTCCACCTATTGACGGTGCCGGCGCAATGCACTGCGCCCCTGCAGTACGGCAATGCGGTACCGGAGGGGGGAGGCGGGCGCCAAGAGGCTGGCAGATGGGGTGCGAACGATGCGCGGACGCAGGGGCCGCGCACCCACGGACGCGGGCCGGCGTAATGAGGATCCGAGAGGACGCAGCTGCAATGATGCACCGGAGCGAGGGAGAGAACCAGTGAGCGAGAGCGCAGACCAGGAGAGAAAAACAGGCAAAAGGGCGGTGCAGCACGCAGAGGTGGGGGCAGGGAAACAGAGCCAGGAAAGGAGGGGCAGGGATGGAGAGAAGCGAAAGAAGCAGTAGAGAGAACTGGGAGCAGAGACAGTGGTTGCTGGAGAGCAGGAAAAAAAAAAGGTACATCCAACATAAAGGTGTCCCCAGGAAGGTGCAACACAACAGGGAACCAGCAAGTAGACTAGGAGAGAAGAGGCCCAAGCCTAGGTCAAGATCCCTGCAAGCCCTGATGTGGGCATCCATTGCTGGCCCTGCTCATGGTTGAGTCCCGGTGAACATGAAGCTCAGTTTCCAGAGGTTTTCCACGATCCCCGCCACCCCCAGCACAAGTGCTTATTCACATGGACCCTACATGACAGGCCCTTGAGACCATCAGCAAGTCCAGCCCGCAGCCCAACCTTCTTATGAAGCCCTGGAAAGAGGCTTTTTCTACCTATTCCCTTAGGTGTAGGGAATTTACAAAGCCCATTTTCAGATGGTCTTAGCTAAGATCACCAAGAACATCCAAACAGGGTTCAGATCCCCACTCTCCTTCAGGCCCCATGGGTAGGAAGCAGGGAGCCCTTGGGGTTTCTAGAAAAATTAGGATATCCAAAATAGGCATTAAGGGAGTTGTGGCCACCGTGTATCACCAGGGGCTTCTTCAGAGGTGCCTATCTTGTCATTTGACCAGACATTCCCGTTTTCCGATGCTGCCACCTGTCCTCACCAACCAGTCTTTGTGGCTGCAGGTAGGAAGCAAAGGTTCCTTGAGTATTTATGCTGAATGACAGCAGGCCTGCGCCTATTTCTTATACCCTGGTGTAGAGTAGATCTAGACATAGAAGGCCCAGGTCAGGGCCCAGCACCTCCTAGTGAGGCAGCGCTTGTTAGGGGCCCCTAGAGATGGGTGCCCAATTAGGGCAGCTATCAAGTATGGGGAGAGAGTAAGGTGAAGCCTGAGGGTCTGTCTGGCAGAGGGCAGCCAGAGTCTAGGCAGGGCTCTCAGATGACCTGGCACTTTTGAAGACTGCTGAGACCGTCAACTGGGAGCCAGGAATTAAAAATAAACGCCTGGCAAGGCATTAGCATTTACTCCACCCACTTGCCCAACTCATCTCTCCCTGAATGCCTTCCTTTTTGCATGGAGACTACTGGGCCTGGTTTAGGATTCAGGAGGTAGAGTGGGCTCAATAAAGAGGTGCAAAACCCAGCATCTTTGTGAATAGCTACCAGTCCTTCAGCTTTGGAGTCATCTCCCTCTGTATATCTGGGGAACAGTGAGCCAGCAAGACCCAAGGCCAGGAGCTTACCCATCTAGAGGACTGACCCCTAATGACCAGAGGTCATGTCCTGCCTGAAACACCTATACACTGACCTACAGGAGGCAGACCAAAAGTAACTCCCTGTCATTAGGACATACTTTGCCTCCACTGCAAATCCCTGAAGCCTTTGTTGGTATGAGCGACCCTGGAATAGGCAGAAAACAAATCTTTAAGAGGTAACAGTGTTGAGCAACAACATACTCAGCCCACCTAATAGGGGGCCTTAAGGCCAGCTGTTCCAAGGAGCCACTAACCCAACAGCACTGAGCAATGGCCAGGCACTCAATAGCTCCAGCAACGGGGTAACTATTGCTTCAATCTGCATGTATCTCCCAAGTTGGGACTGAATCTCCAGGAAGTAGTGCTGGTATGGGCTTTCAAGGGGGCATTTAAGTCCTGAGGGCTCCAGCCTGATCCTACCATAAAAAGTGCCTATGGATGGTTCTCCTGCCTTCCACTGTAGAGCCTAGCTGAGCACCTTGCCAGAATTTTGGGCTTCTATCCTCTTCAACTGCATTCTTAGCAGCACTTAAACAATGAAGTCTGCAATACTAAACAACATCAGGTTCTATAAGTAGGTTCAGGGACTCCAAAACCTATGAGGAAACTGGGTAAAACTAAGCTCAGTGCCTGAGACCACACACACCAGTAGATAGCTCAGAGCATTAGAACTAAGACAGTATAACTAGACCACACACACCAGTAGATAGCTCAGAGCATTAGAACTAAGACAGTATAACTAGACCACACACACCAGTAGATAGCTCAAAGCGTTAGAACTAAGACAGTATAACTTCCAGACAGAAGCCTGCATCTCACCTGTGGCCACAACCTCTACTACTACTCAAGTTCCTTCAATAGCCCTGGTCACAGTAGCCCTGGGAAGCTGTCAGAGGTGGGGCAGGGCAAGCAAGGAGAGGCTACAGGAAACCAGGATTCTTCCTACTGGCAGCATGGAGGACAGGGTTCAGGTTCTACACCCCCTCAGGCTCTCCAGGAACCCCCACCTGCCGTCTTTAAGCTGTTTGGGGAGCTATAGCACCACCCCTTTGACTGGTGGGGGTTTCACAAATGTTGGAAATGAAGATCCAGCTAAAATTAACCGTTATCAAGCTGCCAGCCCTGCAAATAAACCTGCCTCCCATTGGCTGGCAGTGATGTCACTGTCAGGTTAATAATAGCTTCAGTGCCCAGCTAACCACCTGTGCGGGTGCCTTCTGTGAGCTATGGTCAGGACAGCCTCCTGCAGTCAATGTCCAACAAAAGTATGTCACTGGGATCAAGTGGCTTATAAAGGGTCTTAGGAACAGGATCAGGGTCAGGCTTGGGACACCTTCTAGAGTGAGAGTTTCCAGGAAATCTCCACCCCAATTTGGGCTGCTAGATGCATTCTGGTCTCAGAGCACAGTCCTTGGCCATAGAGCCTTTTACCAGCCATCTACCTGAGCCTGAATCCTAGGAAACCTCCCTGGAGATCAGCTTCCAGGAAGATACCAAGAGACTGAGTGTGTTCCTGAGGCAGTAAGCAATAAACTCTCTCTGTGATGAGGGGAGTTCTGGGGCCGTTCCTCAACAACAATTTGTACCTTCCTGACGGGGAAACGCCTGATTTCAGGCTAGACAGGACCCCAAATACACTATCTCCCAAAGCATGAGGTCTGTGTGTCTAAGGCATCCCCGGTCTGTCAGGGAGCCCACAGCCACAGGGAGCTGTTGCCATGGTGAGCAGCAGCTCACCAGGCAGGAGGCTCTTCCCTCCTTCTCTAGGGAGCCCAGCCCTACAACATCCAATGAGGGAAGAGCTGTTCATATCTGAAGACCAGTAAGAGTATGACAGGCACTGTGGGACACAAGTAACTTTCCACACTCTGCAGGCTGAGAGGTCACACAGCAGACCAACTGCTGGGGTCAGAGCAGGGTGCTGCATGCAGTAACACCCAGGAACAAAGGGGAAGGCCAGGAGTCGCAGTGCAGGGAACGGCCAACCTTAGGAGTAACCACATTGCTACAAGAGAAGCCCTGGGAGGCCAGCGGCCCATCCATCACCAAGAGCCATACCTGAGGGCAAAGGGACACAGAAGAGTTGCAACATGGAGAAAGTGCATTCCTTAAAAAAAAAAAAAAAATTTATTTTAAAGTATGTGTATCGGGGCCTGTCGATGCATGTGTGCAAATGAGACAGATGTTTATAAATTGCCCCATGTTGATGTTGGAAATAGTCCTCCAGAAGTACATGTTCTAACTGCTGAGCCATCTCTCTAGTCCCATGCAGATCCTTTTAAACGTAGGTGAACATACATGAAATTGCACAGGGAGGACCAAATGTTTTTGCACAGAGAGCTCACCCTTGGGAGCAGCACCCAGATCACTCCCTTGCGCCCCTCTGGGTAATTAATAGACACACTTCAATGGCCAACACTGTGAGGACTCCTGACACAGATCCACTTGGGGTTGCTTTTAAACAACACACACTGGATCCTCCCACCTGCATCCTCTGTCTGGCTCCCTTCCCTGCTCCACCACCAGCTTTCTGTTGCCATAAGAGACACTTGACATGAGCTACTTATAAAGTATCCTCTGCCTGCAGCTTTGGAGTTCCATGGTGAACTGGATACCTTCCTCATACCAAGGCAGCACACTGTGGCAAGAATATGCCAAAGAATCAAATTTCTCACCTCGTATCCAGGAAGGAAAAAGAGAGGCCTGGGTCCTGCAATTCTCCTCAAAAGCACACTCCATTAGTCCTAAAGACCTTCTTAAAGACCTTTGCTCTAAAGAAACCACTCTCTCCCAACAGTCGCACCCTAGGGACCAAGCCTTCACAAACACATGAACCTTTGAAGGTATTCACAATCTACACTACAATGTACATTATCATGGCTGTGAGATTCAGTCACACTGTCTCAGATTTCATTTATTATTGTGGCTGAATACTGTTCCACCGTTTTAACCTGCTACAAGCAAGGCTGCCATAAACAGCTGCACATGCATCTTGTGTGAGACTTCTGAAACAGAGGGTCAAAGATTTTGGCATACTGTCTCCTGACTCTTAACTCAAGCCCTGTGATGGTGGACAGGATGTGTGTCAATATCCCTCTTGGACCCAGGCAGAATGCATTCTCCAGGCAACAGTGACCAGTCACGCAGCCTCTGGCAGCCCTTAGTGACTGACTTCTCTCGCTGAGGCACCACCCTCATTTCTCATATATCTGGTTTCTCTTCTCTGTACATAGAGCTTTGGGAAGTGACTCTGGATTCTGTGCTGGCCCTTGTTCAATCCACATTCAGCTAACAGACTCACACAGACTGCTTTTGAAGATGGCAGAGCCACCCATGTGACTCCTTCTGACTGCCACTCAGCATTCAGCCTCCATCTTCTCCTAAGGCCTCCAAAATGAGGCTGGACCTGTGCTGAATGTATCTAGGGCAGGCATTACTATAAATTCAAATCCTTCCTCAAGTAAATAGATAAACTAACAAACAAGGAGGCCCAGCCATACTGGCTGGATCCCTTGTTTCTCAATGCTGACTATTTTCTAGAATTTTCTCTCTATTCAGCCATGTGGTAGTTTCAGCCTGGGTGAAGTTTCCAATGATTTCACACCTTTGATATCTCCCTGAATTAGGTTCCAGGACTCTGAGACTGGAACGTGAATGCAACTGGTACCTCAAGGCTCTGTTTTGTAATGCACATGACAGATGTTCCTACTGAATGGGAGGAAGCCAGGAAGGCACATACATTACTAGGGGGCTTCCAGGCTGTCAGCCAACAAGAAGATTTCAGTTTTCCTAGTGCCCAGTGACACTGAACACTGCTTCATGCGATGGTTGGCTGCTTGTAGATCTCTGGAGAATGGTCTAAAGTCCTTGATCCAGTTTAAATGCAGCTGTTTTGGGTTTTTTTGTTGGTTTTTTTTTTTTTTTTTTTTTTTTTTTTGGTTTTGGTTTTTCGAGACAGGGTTTCCTCTGTGTAGCCCTGGCTGTCCTGGAACTCACTTTGTAGACCAGGCTGGCCTCGAACTCAGAAATATGCCTGCCTCTGCCTCCCGAGTGCTGGGATTAAAGGCGTGCGCCACCACGCCCAGCTTGTTTATCTTTTTTGTGTCACGTTTTGAGAGTTCTTTATAAATTATGGACACAAGTCCTTTGTCAGATTCATGCTTTGGAAATATTTCCTTCTAGTACTATAGTTTTTAAGTGGGTTTTTCCCAGCGTGGCAGGGTACACCTGCAGTGTCAGTGGCTCCAGGAGCTCCTGGAGGGGAGTTTTCAGGACACCAGTCTCTTAAAAAGTAATACTGATGACACAAACTCAGTTTTTAACTTTGATGTTCCCCAGTGTGTCCATATTCATCTGGAATATCGTGTTGTCTTTACATTGGCTGGTCCTAGTCACACTGCTTGCCTGTGACTTCCTCTAATAGACAAAAGCAAATCTTACTATTTATGAGATGGGTATGCTTATTTGTTTTTACATAAAGAATGAAATCGTGACCCAATATTTGATACTACAGGACACAGTAGGCTTAGTTTTTTAAAAGCCACTTTTTATTAATGGTTGTCAAACACTTTGACCTCTCCTCTAGCCCACTGTCCAAAGGTAGGGGAGAATAGATGGTCAGTGGCACAAGGGTATGTGGACCTGTTTAGAAATAGCTCTTTGGGGTGATCTTAATCTCCAGGAAACCAACAGTCTGTCCAGTCCAAAGTGTCACCAAACAGATATCAGTACCAGCAACAAAATCCAGCAGAAATTGGCTTGAATCAGTGGGAGTGACCAAAACCAGCAGGAGCCATTCTCCACCATGCCTTTCTCAGTGATCGGCGAAGAAGTCAACGAAGTTGCAAAACAAGCAATGCAAATGCCCGTCACTGTCCATGGAGTCCCACTTAACTCTCTCCAAACGTCACCTGTCCTCTCACCGGTCTTGCAAACACCCATCACTGTCCATTACTGTCCTACTTACACTCTCTCCAAATATCACCTGTCCTCTCACCAGTCTTGCTTCAGCAAAATATCACATGAGTCTGCATCACATGACATAAGCAGAAATTTCCACTTCAAGACAGCATCATTTTTCAGAGTGGATCGACACTTTGGTTTTATAATCTGCCATGCTTTGCTTAGCATGGTGCTTTACATAAATAGATGGCATGAATGGCTGAGATAAGTATAGGACTGTTGGAATCCTATACTAATCTCAAGCTAAAACTCAATGATTTTTAAAAGATTTCTGTATATGTATACAGTGTTCTGTCTGCATGTATACCTGTAGGCCAGAAGAAGGCACCAGATCTTATTATAGATGGTTATGAGCCACCATATAGTTCCTGGGAATTGAACTCAGGACCTCTGGAAGAACAGACAGTGTTCTTAACCTCTAAGCCATCTCTCCAGCCTATGATTTTTTTGTTTGTTAGCTGTTTTTGTTTGTTCGTCTTTGAGACAGGGTTTCTCCGTGTACCCTTAGCTATCTTGAAATTCATTCTGTATACCAGGCTGGTCTCAAACTCAGAGATCCACCTGCCTCTGTATCCCATGTGCTGGGATTAAATGCATGCATCAGCACACCCTGCTTGATTCTGTGACTTTCTAAATCACATCACTCAAAGGATGTAATTTGCAACAATGTTTAAAGAAAGCAAACTTTTAAAATTCAGGAAAACTGCTGTGCACTGGTGGTACACACCTTTATTCCTAGCATTTGGGAGGCAGAGTCAGACAGATCTCTGAGTTTGAGGCTAGTCTGGTCTACAGAACAAGTGCTGGTTCAGCCAGGGCTACACAAGGAAACCCTGTCTCAAAACAACAAATAATAAACAAAAGTGTAACCACAGTTATTTAGCTCATTAAATACTCTCCCTTTTAAATCTCTGAAACTTTTGCTAAAGTATAAACTTTATCTCAGAACCTGTAAGTATGGTCTTAAAAAGCTGTTAAATTCCAAGCCCCCCTCCCCCGCCAAAAAAAAGCTAGCTTAAAATCTGTAACAGAGCCGGG